>OX465297.1:2639841-3027341 GCA_949987735.1 Leucophora obtusa
ACTATTGAAAAAATTCGATAAGACCAGCAAGGCAGAATGCGCATTTTCGGCTTTCGCTACAAAGCCATCATCAGTGCCTTTCGCCTTTGAGTGGGTTAATATTTGATAATCGTCTACTTATATGAATGTTGAAAGCAAATCGAGTTTGTTATCAACAACTCAACTTAGACTAACATCAACGAAATTTAACAATGCTATTTTTATCCTTTTGTTATTATTACTCTTTTTTGCTTTGAACCTTAATTCTTAAGATATCTCAGCTGATTCTATTCAACTCTGTGTATGATAAACACAGAAGTTTGAATTACAACGAACCGTTAAATTTAAATTTAAATGTATGTTATTAAATTATATTTTTGCACCGTGTCAATGTGTTTAAGATGAATGGGGGAAAAGTTTTTTTTAGTTGATCTGTTATTTTAAGTAAATGAATGTTATTTTTAGTCTGACTCAAGATCATAAATTAATATCACTTTCTGTTTAAATTATTTTCAAATCAAAGAAAGATGATACAATTTTTACAAGTAAATTACAAAGAATAAAAACTATTGAAAAAATTCGATGACACGGTGCAAAAATATAATTTAATAACATACATTTAAATTTAAATTTAACGGTTCGTTGTAATTCAAACTTCTGTGTTTATCATACACAGAGTTGAATAGAATCAGCTGAGATATCTTAAGAATTAAGGTTCAAAGCAAAAAAGAGTAATAATAACAAAAGGATAAAAATAGCATTGTTAAATTTCGTTGATGTTAGTCTAAGTTGAGTTGTTGATAACAAACTCGATTTGCTTTCAACATTCATATAAGTAGACGATTATCAAATATTAACCCACTCAAAGGCGAAAGGCACTGATGATGGCTTTGTAGCGAAAGCCGAAAATGCGCATTCTGCCTTGCTGGTCTTATCGAATTTTTTCAATAGTTTTTATTCTTTGTAATTTACTTGTAAAAATTGTATCATCTTTCTTTGATTTGAAAATAATTTAAACAGAAAGTGATATTAATTTATGATCTTGAGTCAGACTAAAAATAACATTCATTTACTTAAAATAACAGATCAACTAAAAAAAACTTTTCCCCCATTCATCTTAAACACATTGACACGGTGCAAAAATATAATTTAATAACATACATTTAAATTTAAATTTAACGGTTCGTTGTAATTCAAACTTCTGTGTTTATCATACACAGAGTTGAATAGAATCAGCTGAGATATCTTAAGAATTAAGGTTCAAAGCAAAAAAGAGTAATAATAACAAAAGGATAAAAATAGCATTGTTAAATTTCGTTGATGTTAGTCTAAGTTGAGTTGTTGATAACAAACTCGATTTGCTTTCAACATTCATATAAGTAGACGATTATCAAATATTAACCCACTCAAAGGCGAAAGGCACTGATGATGGCTTTGTAGCGAAAGCCGAAAATGCGCATTCTGCCTTGCTGGTCTTATCGAATTTTTTCAATAGTTTTTATTCTTTGTAATTTACTTGTAAAAATTGTATCATCTTTCTTTGATTTGAAAATAATTTAAACAGAAAGTGATATTAATTTATGATCTTGAGTCAGACTAAAAATAACATTCATTTACTTAAAATAACAGATCAACTAAAAAAAAACTTTTCCCCCATTCATCTTAAACACATTGACACGGTGCAAAAATATAATTTAATAACATACATTTAAATTTAAATTTAACGGTTCGTTGTAATTCAAACTTCTGTGTTTATCATACACAGAGTTGAATAGAATCAGCTGAGATATCTTAAGAATTAAGGTTCAAAGCAAAAAAGAGTAATAATAACAAAAGGATAAAAATAGCATTGTTAAATTTCGTTGATGTTAGTCTAAGTTGAGTTGTTGATAACAAACTCGATTTGCTTTCAACATTCATATAAGTAGACGATTATCAAATATTAACCCACTCAAAGGCGAAAGGCACTGATGATGGCTTTGTAGCGAAAGCCGAAAATGCGCATTCTGCCTTGCTGGTCTTATCGAATTTTTTCAATAGTTTTTATTCTTTGTAATTTACTTGTAAAAATTGTATCATCTTTCTTTGATTTGAAAATAATTTAAACAGAAAGTGATATTAATTTATGATCTTGAGTCAGACTAAAAATAACATTCATTTACTTAAAATAACAGATCAACTAAAAAAAACTTTTCCCCCATTCATCTTAAACACATTGACACGGTGCAAAAATATAATTTAATAACATACATTTAAATTTAAATTTAACGGTTCGTTGTAATTCAAACTTCTGTGTTTATCATACACAGAGTTGAATAGAATCAGCTGAGATATCTTAAGAATTAAGGTTCAAAGCAAAAAAGAGTAATAATAACAAAAGGATAAAAATAGCATTGTTAAATTTCGTTGATGTTAGTCTAAGTTGAGTTGTTGATAACAAACTCGATTTGCTTTCAACATTCATATAAGTAGACGATTATCAAATATTAACCCACTCAAAGGCGAAAGGCACTGATGATGGCTTTGTAGCGAAAGCCGAAAATGCGCATTCTGCCTTGCTGGTCTTATCGAATTTTTTCAATAGTTTTTATTCTTTGTAATTTACTTGTAAAAATTGTATCATCTTTCTTTGATTTGAAAATAATTTAAACAGAAAGTGATATTAATTTATGATCTTGAGTCAGACTAAAAATAACATTCATTTACTTAAAATAACAGATCAACTAAAAAAAACTTTTCCCCCATTCATTTTTTATTTAGTATTAACGGTTTTATGTCAATTACAGTCTGGCATCTCATGTTTAGCGAAGTTTTTTACCCATAGTTGTATATTTAAATAGACATAGAGATTAATCACAACTTGGTCGACTGTCGACCGACGATAACAAAAGTCGACGCAATTAAATATTTCAGCGACAATCGACCGTCGAAGTTTAGAAAAAATTCTTTACCAATTCAATTGGGTTTGCATTAATTATTGTTGTTTTTAATTTTACTGCATTTAATTTTACTTTTTTGCGGTAAATTCTGTATTTTTATTTTCAATTATTATTTTTTTAATAAAAAAAATACATTTTTTGTATACAAAGTACGAATTTTTGCAGCTCTGATATGAATTTCTGATAGGTAACCCATATTTAGATAAAAATATGGCAAAAATTTGTAAAATATTTTGAGTGTGTGTGTTAGAGATTAATCACAACTGTGTCGATTGTCGACCGACGACAGCAAAAGTCGTCGCGAATAATTTAAATTCAGCGACAATCGACCGTCGACATATGAAACAAAACAATAATATGGTTGTATTTTTTTCGCCACAATTCTTCACCAATTCAATTGGTTTTCCATTAATTCTTTTTGTTTTACATTTTTTTGTATTTAATTTTGCTTTTTTACGGTAAATTATGTATTTTTATTGACAATTATATTTCTTCTGTCAAAAAAATAAATTTTTTGTAAACAAAGTACGAATTTTTGCAACTGTAATACGAATTTCTGCAACTATGTTCCCTTAATTAGTTAAAAATATGGCAACTATTTGACAAATATTTTGAGTGTGTATTAGTGTGTCGTCACGAAAATAGAATAGATTCTAATACGACGACAAATCGCCGGACGACATGGCGACATTTTGATTCCCATACAAAATATATGAGACACATGTCGCTGTCGTTGTCGACCCAGTTCTGATTAAACTCTTAGTTGTTCGACCCAGTTGTGATTAATCTCTTGGTAGTATAGGTACATGGTTGCATTCGTCATGTACATTTAATAGTACACAGAGAAAAAAGATTTATTGTGACAATCAAATTTTTTGCCAACCGAATGAGTTTGTTGAAGCCACCGATATTTGTGTGTGGCAAAAGAAATTTGGTTAATGCAACAGCTTTGAAAAAATAAATAAATGAAATAATCTTCCAGTTAGTAATCGTGCAGTATATGCACATGAAATTGACAAAAAGAAGCACTAATTCGATTAGCAATTTGGGAAGTCAATCCATTATTAGATTTTTGATCCCTTGATTGAACCATTTGGGAATGAGATTTGATTTAAAAATTTTGTAAAATTACCAATTATGATGTTTTATTACATTAAAATTGACGATTTCTTACAAGTAAGAAAACAAAATAAAACATATTGAACTCGCAGTTAAATTATAAATTTTTATGATTATAAGTTTGTATGAAACTAGCTGCTCACTTCGGCGGCGGCACGACTCCTAAAAAAAGTCGGCGGCGCAACAACTTTGCGTCACTCGGCTTGTATCTCTGGGTATGAAATGACCCCTCAGAAGAAAATTTTATTGTGTAGAAAGAAAAATTTCTTTAAAAAAATATCCGAATCTATATAAAAAACGTTAAAATGGTAATGTGTGATTAAAAACAAGTGATAAAACAATATTGTAAATTTATATAAAAAACCTTCAGATTTTAAAAACTTTGCAATAAAATTTCCTAATAAGAAGTGTGTTTTGGACGTCTATCAATTTTTCTTTAAGAGCAAGAAAAAGGAAGAAGAAAAAAACGAGAATCATTTTTTCAAGGAAATTAACATAATTTCATATTATTAACTAACAAACAACTGAAGTAGCTGAAATAAACTTACATATTATTTAAACAAGTGCAATGGAACAAATGAAAGGCTCTTTGGGGAGTCAAACACAGCAACAACAAACCCAACAACAAAATCAGTCAAAGAAAAAGTCTAAAAATAAAAAGAAAAACTCCAAAAATGAGTCAAATACTGAGACAAGGTCTATTGATGTACAACAGTCAGAGGGGGTGATGATGGTAGAAAATGGACTGACAGATCAATTGAAGCAACAGCTGCATATAGACAACAATAGCGTTAAAATCAGCAGCAGTAATATAACAACTAGGGACAAGGTCAACGGTCTTATGCCACAAAATCAGTTGAAAATAAAAGCCTGCCATCCCGCTACTACAACAAGTGATAATAAAATTCAACCTCCCTTAAATGGTCATCATCATGTTAAAAAAGAGGAATTATTAGCTACAAATGGAGATGTTTCCCAAAAAAATCTGCCAGCGACGACCGTAGTGACTAAAAAGTCTAAAAGAAAACCTAATAACAAAAAGAATCCCGCTTCTTTAGAGAATGGTCACTGCCCAGAATATACCACACAAATAACTAAAGATTCTACCAGCCATGAACAACAGCAACTTCAAAATGGTATTGACCATTTAAATAAAGTAGAATATAAGGCGGATATAGCTTTAACAACACAATCTATACAAAAGGAAACAAAAATTAACACTGCCATGACTAATAGCTCATCCACCAATAATACCCCTTTTGTAGCACCTGCTTTGGAGAATTCTGCTAAAAATGCTAATGAAGATGAAACCACTAAAGAAAAATCTTTAACAGATGTTATACCAATTAATCAAAATCCTTCCATTGAATTTGATTTATCAAATGTTCATATCGAGTATAAAGAGTATGAGTCGGAACTACAAATGCATGTAGGTTTTTTATTTCTTTGTTTCGAGGTAATCAAATTTAATTTTTTTTATTTTCTTAGGACATTATGCGTTTAATTCAAGCTGAATTATCCGAACCTTATTCTATATATACGTATCGTTATTTCATATACAATTGGCCCAAACTGTGTTTTTTGGCTGCACATGGTAATGAATATGTTGGTGCTATTGTGTGCAAGCTGGACATGCACATGAATGTGAGGCGTGGTTATATTGCCATGTTAGCCGTACGTAAGGAATATAGGAAATTGAAAATTGGCACAACATTAGTGCAAAAAGCCATTGAGGTAAGTACTTTCCTTTTTTATACCCAATTACATGGTTTTAAAAGTTAAATTAAGGTGGTGTTTCTAGATGACGTTTTTCGTCAGACAAACTAAAATAGAATAAAAAAAATACATGCAATGCGACAACCAAATAAATGTAATCGCTCAATCGTCTCACAAAGAACGTCGTAAAGCTGTGCATATACATAAGTGAAATATATACAAAGTTTAATGGAGCTTTTCGTTCCATTATTAGATGTGTTCGCGTAGCCAACATTGGGATCCCGCGTGATCGCAATTTTACCAAAATGCGTTCACTTACTCCACAATTGGGTAAATGAGAGCTGTCATAAAAGAGTAATATTCTTTTTGCACGAAGAAGCCAAGACTTTTTTGGTGTAAATTTGGGTAAATTGTTTTTATCAGCTGTTACCGGTGTTGCCATTTTAGCATATTTTCTGCTAGATTTAGCAGATTAAGTTGGGCAATTGCATATAATTTTTGTAAAAATATGCTAACTGCTTTTTAGCATATTCTGTTGGACAATAGCAGATTTTTTAGCATATTTTGTTTTTTTAACAAAAGCATATTTTTTAACAAAATAATTTTTTCTGTAACAATATTTATAACAATAACAATTACCGTTTTTTTTAATCACCTGGATTTAGAATTTTTCATACAAAAAGGGGATTTATTAAATCTAAAAAAAAGCTGGATTTAATAAATCCACAATAAAAGCACAAATATATGAAACAGCCTATTAATTTAATGTCAGAAAAAAATACGAATGAAAATTAAAAGAAAAAGAAAAAAATTTAAAAATTAACAAATAAAAGGTTTTTATTAAATTTTTTTTGTGAAATATGTTTAGAAAAAAAACTACACCTCTCCAAATACATATTTTTCATCTTGGACATGGAGAAATAGCTGAAACAGAAATGGCAATTTTTCACTCTACTGTAATTTAATTACATCCAATTAGTGAATGTTAAATATTGCAATGGAATTTTTCAATTGTGTAAAAATATAACAATTGAAAAATTATATATAAAATATAATTAAAACTTAAAAGTTAAAATAAAATCCTTCATCATCGAATTCGGTATTTACAAAGAATTATCTTTTCATACTTTTTTAAAGTATCTTAGAATAAATGTAAAAGTGTACCTCTCAATTCATAAACACTCTGCAAAGTTCTAGGAGGTTTACAAAACAAATTCTTCACGAAACATTTGTTCGATAAACCTCCTATAACTTTTGAAAGCATTTATGAATTAAGGGGTAAACTTTTATATTTATTCTAAGATAGTTTAAAAAAGTATTAAAATATAATTTTTTATAAACATTGTTTAAAAAAAGTATTTTTCCATTAATAAGACTTTATTAAATAATACTAAAAAAATTATTTATCAGATTTTCAGCATATTTTTTGTATTAAACTTAGCAGATCTTTAGCATAATGAATATAATAAAAAAAATTGCGATTTTTTAATTTAGCATATTCTAAGCACATATTTTTTATTTTAGGATTTAGCAGATTTTAGCAGAAATTTTTTAGGAATCTAGAATATTTCCATCTAAGAGTTCTGGCAACACTGGCTGTTACATCATCGGCTGTGTTCAACTAGTTCAACTGAACTATTGACTAATTTGAACCAAAAACCTAGTTCATATCTTATACCTCTTAAGCTGCCTACACACTAGGGAACATACTTGAAAAAAGAGAGCATTTTTTGTGAATGTGTGAGTGCGTTTGTGTGTGTGTGCGTGTTGAGAGCGTGCATTTCGTGTTTACAAAATTTTTTGATATTTTTTGTTCCCTCAACCATGTTCCCTAGTGTGTAGGCAGCTTTAGTTCAGTCGCTCATTTCAGTCATTCAAAAAAATTGTGTATCATTTACAAAAGTTAGTGTAAAGCGGCCCATACATTAAGGAACATTGAGTAGGGAACAAAAAATATCAAAAAATTTTGTAAATACGAATTGCACGAATGTCAATACAAGCATAACACAAATCAACATTCGTAAAAAAATCGCAATTTTTTCACGCATGTTCCTTAATGTATGGGCCGCTTAAAAGTTGCCAAAGTTTCTCGGTAATACTAAAACTACACAAAATTATCGACAAATTTTGGAAGGAATAAATGGAAGCTTTTGTTTAATATTAAAATCTCTTTCAGGTTTAATAAACTATGTATTCCATTTTGTAAATAAAAATGCGTGAGAAGGACATTTTTATTAAATTTTTTAGATCTTTGCAACAAATTGAACTAGAACTGTAAACAGCGATCACCGGAACGAACTATAATTTTGAATTGAATTTTTGAATCCCTAGCTTGAAATATGAGGTCCATTCGATTACTTTTCTCAGACAAGTCCAGTAAGAATTACTCAGTACAAACTTACAGAGAGTAAGACTAGATTTACTCTCAAAATAAAATTTTCCCTAACTTGTACGCGAACAGAAAATTTGAAAAAATTTGCAAACAAATAAATTTTAACTGATCGCTATGGAAGAAGAAAATTTTTGATGTTAAATCTTAAGCAGACAATTTTTATAGGGTTTTATTATCTTTTCCATAATTGGAAAATAACTTTTTTTTTATTTACAATAAACAAACATATGTTTTCGAAACAAATGTTTTTTTCTGTTTGCAAATTCTTACTGGCAAAAATTTGTCCAGTAAAAATTTGCAAGAAAAAGAACAAGACTTAGAAACTCTCAACATAGAACTGTCACTTTATTCTCTCTTTTTTTCTTTCTGTTTACTGAGTATTTGTGTTAAAGAACGCCATCCAGTAAAGATTTGTACAAATTTTACATTGTAGCAAATATTTGTTTCTTTATGAATAAAAACGAAAAGCTATCGTTTTTATTTCTTTATATTCATTGGTGCTCTTGTGACTTATATTTATTATGTTCTACAAAAACAACGCTTCAATGAAACCGTTACCCAGTGTAGAAACGGTAATGACATATCATTATTTTTGGACTACCAGTAATGATACCCACTTACCTTCTGCATTATTTTAAAACATATAATTATGTGTTACTGATAATAACTTACTTTTATCATTATTTCAAATAGAAAATAATTTTCTAGATTGTTTTGAAAATTTTTTGAAATCTATTTTTAGACTCAATATTTTTTAAACAAGGGTAAGGATATATGTAACCACATATTTTTTGATTTTTTGTATGCTGGCGAGTAAGCTTACTTGTGTGCAGCAGGTCAATTATGTTTTTATCTATTAAATATTACATGTCGATATAGCTCAGATGGTATAGCTATTGACTGGCAATCTGTAGACCCAGGTTCGATTCCCGCACCAGCAAATTTTATTTAATAAAAACAATACAATAAAAAATATTTTTTTTAATATAATTTATTTTTTTGAAAATCTATTTTTAGACTAATTATTTTTGTCAGTAATAACATAAGTACCGATATATTTTTTGATTTTTCGTATGCTGGTGTGTAACCATAACTCATTATTTTTCGCGACATCGCCATATAAAGGTAATAAGAAATGTAATAACAAAAGTAACTAGTTACCATTACCAAGTATGTAGTTACATAACTACATATCTTTGTAATTTACTTGTAAAAATTGTATCATCTTTCTTTGATTTGAAAATAATTTAAACAGAAAGTGATATTAATTTATGATCTAGAGTCAAACTAAAAAGAACATTCATTTACTTAAAAATAAGAGATCAACTAAATATTCCCCCATTCATCAAAAAAAACTATTTTTATTATATTTTATTATTCATACAATATGAACAAGTTTTTATAAAGAATGCAACAAAATATTATGTGATCGTTGATTAATATTTTAAATACCCCGGGAAGATTATTAGATAGAGACTAATTGAAATATTGAGCAATAAAATATAGTAAAAATTTTTGAATCGTTTTTCTGTATATATCATCCATTACAAATTAAAATTTTAAATTCTTCTCCATTATTTTATTTACAGGCCATGTTAGCTGATAAAGCCGATGAAGTTGTTTTGGAAACTGAAATGAGCAATTTGCCTGCATTACGTTTATACGAAAACTTAGGATTTGTTCGAGATAAACGTCTATTTCGTTATTATTTAAATGGTGTTGATGCACTACGTTTAAAATTATGGTTTAGATGAGATAGTTTGTAAAAAAACTGCTACAATAAATTGTTTTGTAAATCATTAAATTATACTTTCTTCTTAATTTTTGCTTTACGAAAAAATATGTGAACAACCACCATCATTATTTAATTTAGCAAAAGTAACAAAAAAAATTAAATACATTTTATATAAATATAATCATTGAGTTAATAAAATCAAACAAAAAAAGATAAACCCTTTAACCATAAATATTGATTATTTGCACAAACAACAATTTACATATTAACAACGTTTGTTTATTTTTTATATATTTTTTTAATAATCTTTTTAATTTAATTTTAAAGATATTGTAATGTCACAGATATGAACAAAAATACAAAATCTAATTGGAACAAATAACATAAAGTCTAACATTTAAAGGTGTCAATTGTTGTTAGAAATTTGAGTTAGAGTATAGGATTTGAAGGAAACTATTTTAATTTCTAAGTGATTTTGTAGAAAAAAAGCAATTAATATTTGGTCTTAATAAAAAATTAAAAAAAAACTAAATTAACATATTAACGAAATTTCGAGATACTTCCCAAATCAAAGGATTTCTCGCCTCGATGACTGCAATATAAAAATATACCTTTGTTAATTGTATATTTGAAATTATCGATTGATTTTCCAAATAAACAATTGTATTTCAAAAATTATTAGCTTGTTTATATTTCTCCATTTTAAATTACAAAATTTTCGTTAAAATAATTTTTATAAATTAAGGACCAGTTTTATAGTCAGAACTAAGAACGAAAATTTCTACCCACGTAAGAAATCTTCAAACAAAATTTCTTACTTAATAAATATTAAACACAAAACTTGTCCTCAAAACTATAAAACTGGTCCTAAGACGAAAATTTGTGATTTGTGAATTATAATTGGGACAATTTCAATATTTACATTTTACGTTTGAAATTTAATAAAAAATAATGTTACATTTAAAATTAAGTCAATTTCGATTGAATGCAACATTTTTTATTAAAAATTAATAAAATTCCAAACGTAAATGAGATTTTTTCATTAACAATTAAAAGAAAATTTGTGATGTAAATTTTTTGAATTTTTTATTTAATTAAAATGGGAGTGATTCACATTATTTGTAATTATCATAATTATTTGAAGAGTTCTTAATTACAGTAAGAAATAGTTTTTATAAAAAAAAATTCTAAATTTTTTGTAGGCGCAGTTTTGAAGGAAATAATCAAAATATTCTAAAGTCATGATTTCTTATTTTGAAAATTCCGAATACCGGAATTTTATAAACCCTAGCACGCTGGACAGGACTAATACTAACATAATTTTAACAAAATATATGTGTTTTTGTATTTTGTAAATTTTGTTTTTGTAAATGTAACAATTAAATTGTAATAGCAGCATTTTTTGTTTGTCTTTAAAGACATAAACAAAATTGTCTTAACATAAAATTTAATTCCATATAATGTGAAAGTAAACGTGGCACCAGACGATCAATATTAAAATATTTCCAATCAAAACATTTTGTTTTTCAATATTTTGTTCTGTTTTGTTGATATTGAAAAAAAAATTAATATTTGAACTTTGCTATACTAAAATAAAAATCTAAGCTTAGTGTCTTAAGAAGCAATCAAAACAACTTAATTGTACTTGGTTTGTTGATATATTTTTAATTTTGTTTAATATTTTCCCTTCGGTTTCAAAAATTATATTTTTTAGTTGTAATTTAAATTATTTGTTTAAAAATATTTACTATGTACTTTGTTAAGGTCGTATTTTGATCTAAAAATATCAGATTTTTTTTAAGACGGAACCATAACTACGACAATGAAAATGTGCAAACATTATGTTAAACTCAGTTTAAATTAAAAAATTTCGTTTGAAGTTTTAATCAAACATACTTTTAGGAGCTTACAAAGAAATGTTAACTGTCTTCAACAGGCATTTAAAAAAGTCCGAGACAACATTGGCTTGAGCTTTAGGCTTATCGTCAGCTTTTTATGGGTTTGACCCACTGACCATATTTGAAAAAATTGAATTGGGAATGTATCATGTACATATATTATAAATAAGACTTTTTTGATTCCGAAACCCGTTTGTAACTTGTTTCGTATCTGAGATATCCATCATCGACTTTGCTCTTATCCCCAATTTTAACAATTAATAAGCATGGTTTTGCTGTATATCTACATCATTATTTGGCATATACAGCAAATTTTGCATACAAAAATAAAAAAATTTCTTCATTATTGTTTTGCTGCATTGACATAACATCCAGCGTAGATTATAGAACTGTAAAAGTATTGAGTATTTGGGTACTTAGTACTCAATACCGCCTGCTTTCACGAGTTCTCAATACCCAAAAGTAACTACTCAATAGTTTCAGTTTTTTTATTTTTCCAAATAATTTTGCCATGGAAATAACCTACGACAATACAACTCTGCCTATAAAACTCTTTCGGAAAAAAGTATGAAAAAATATTGACCAGCATCGAGTACTCAATTGAAAAAGTTGTGAGTAGTATCCAGTACTCACAATTATCGAGAATTCACAACTCCACTAAATTAAAACAAAAAAGAGAATTTCTTTTAAGCGCACATAAAAGTATGGATATGCAGCAAAGACAGTCAAATTGAAAAATAAAAATTGATATGCAGCTTAAAACAAGAAAATTTATTTTTTTGAAAGCTTAATAAGTTTTGATTTATTGTATATAAATTTAACCCTAAATTCATAAACGCTTTGTAAAATTACAGGAGGTTTATTGAACAAATTTTGTATGAAAATGACGTTTTGTAAATCTGCTATAACTTTACAAAGCATTTTTGAATTGAGGGGTTATACTTTGTTTAAAATATATATTAAGGGTGGAAATGATATACATATATATCATGTAGATTTTAAGTAAAATTATCGTTTTTTTCGATACCGACTTTTTGGGTCACATCAATAATAAGCTGACCCTTTGTCTCTTTAGAACAATTAGAAATAAAATTAAGTGTTTGAATTCAACAGCGGATTTTTTGTTTTATAACGATATCAAGCCAAAGAAAGCAAGGTAATGTAATTATCAATTCATAAGATATCTGTCTTTCGCCTGTTAATTTAACATTTTGATATAAATATAATAAAAAATGTAACATACCTTGAAGGGGCAAATGAAATAAAATAAAAATATAGCATATCTTCAAGCGTATATGTTAGCAAACATACTGCCTCTGTGAAAATGATGTATTATAGTTCTGGTTTCAGTTTTAAATTCATTCTTTATTGTTTAAGCATTAAACTAACCCGTCTGATGATAATAAACCATTAAAAAGAATCTGTTAAATTGAGAAGAAAAAATTAAAAGTAAATTAATGTACGTAAAATATATTCATATAGAAATTTAAGTTGTAATGACCAGAAAAGACAAAATTGCTGTTTTTGCTTTTTATGCTTTTTATTGCTTGTTTACTCATTTTTGCTTCTTTTTTCTTTTTTTGGATTTTCCATTTTCTTAGCTTTAAAATAGCTTTTTCTTAAGATTTTAGAGCTTGAATTGTTTTTTTAAAGACTTTTTGCCCAAAAATCCTTTTTTGCTCACAAAAAAATATTTTTCTCTTAACTTTGAATTTATTTTTTTTGCTTTTTTACAATATTTTTTGCTTTAAACACATCGGATTTTGCTTTTTTCTGTCTTCTCTGGTAATGACAAAGAATAAGCTATAATTAAAAAAGAAAAGTTAAAGATAGAGAGCACTTATGTTGCCTTTTTATTATTATACTCTCTTTTTATCAATATCTAAAAAAGCATATTATAATCACTTACAACAAAAGTAAGCTTTTTTTTCTTGTAAAGAAAATTGAATTAATGATCCTATTCTGTATTTATGTTACTACTGTTATCGTTATGCTAATTTCACATTTAACATAATTTGTAATCTACTTTTTAAGCTAATATTTTTTAAATAGCCTGGATGAAGGGGACCGTACATCTCTGCATAATTCGAGGTTTTCGTAGCTTAATTTAAGGTTTTTGTAGCGTAATTGGAAAATTAGACATAGCCTTTTAATCACGTTATATCGAAATCTCGTAAAATAATACATTACATGTTTAATTTTACATATCGATAACATAAGCTTAATAATACACGCTGAGCTCTCAAATGCGCTCCTTTTGAACAAGCGTAAATCGGGACAGTAGTCCCGCAAATTTGCATGGATTACTTTTTTAATTTAAAGTATTTTTTTAATTTCAAATCAAAAACATATTGTTTAATATCCATGTCTCGAATTTAAATTTAAATTCCAGTTTACGCATATCCCAAAAGGGGAGCAATTAACGGTTTGGCTGTATTCAGAATGGAGTCATAAGTCTTGTCGTATGGTTATACAGTAAATTTATGTAAATTTAATTAAGTTCTAACAAAAAATTAATTAATAATTGAAGAATGTGTAAATAAAATATAAATACATACATACATATATTCAAAATTATCAATTATTGCGTATTTCTTACATATTTGATTTAGTGTGACCAGGGTCTATGCAATAAAGGACTGCACGAATGCATTTAAAACAATCTGTGAAACATTCATGCATACATTTCATGTAACTACGAGGGAAGTTCGAAAAGTCACGGACTTATTGATTACTTAAAACCGCCACAATTGTTGCACCGTTAACGAAAAATTATTAACGCGGAAGGTTTTAGCGTGCTTAAATAACGACCTAAATAAACTTAAAACGCCATTCATATCTTAAAAACATTTTTTTAAATATTGTTTTCTCCAAAATTTTAAGTTTTTGAAATTACCCCTATAGGCTTTAATAAAAAGTTTAATATTTCTTGTCACTTAACTATAACAGTCAATTTATTTTAATTTTTCCATAAAATAAAATATACTTAAATTTATTCAAAGGTATTCTGAAAAAATTTACAACTAAAATAACAAACATTTCATATTACTATTTTAGTTCAGGCAAATAAGACAATAAGGCAAAATTACATTTATCTCATCTACTTCTTTTAGATGCCCTGGCAGAAGCAGATGACTGCTGAGCTTTAGCGGATGACGGTGATGACGAAGAAGAAGAATTTAAACGCATTTGTTTTATATCATTGCGGGCAGTTGTTTTAATATTATTTACTTGTTGTTTAACCTGATTATTTTTTAAACTCATTGACGTAGAGGTAACTGAATTTTCAGAAGATGTGTTTAATTCGGAATTATCAAATAATTCACTAACTTCTAAAATACGTGGTTTGAAAAACATATTTGGCCTTATTATAGTCATTTCAGGTGATTTAAATAAATTCAAAATACCCCAAGGTTCTTCACTTTTGTCTATATCCATTTGATATTGATGTTCTATCTCAGATTCTAAAACCCAGGCAGCATTACGCACTTCTACGCGTAACCGTTCACATTCTTCTAGACTTACATTTTTACTAACATTTAATAATTGTTCCAGAGGGTTGACTATAAATAATGCTGAATGATCTGGTTTACAAATAGCTTTACCTTCATTTAAAGATATGCCCTTATTTTGAAAATCAAATTGTGAATAGAATTCAAAGAATTGTAATAATAATTCACTCGTTTTGCTGGTATTATTGCTGTGAAAGCCAATAGTTGGAAGATCTCTGGCAAATGTACAATTGATGCCATCTTCTGTTATACGTATATCATCTTGGTTGGCAGATTTTATTAGAGTATTTATGGCCGGCAGCACTGGTTGTTTGGTTTGCTGTAAGAAGAAGATAACTAAGCAGGTAAGTGAAAAATTTGATATCCATCTTCCGGGCGAGGGATTTGTTAGGCCACAAGAATTAGCCCAACGACGTATACAAAATGTTAAAGGTCTTACGCGATCATCAAATTCGCCAAACATATATAATAATTCGGACATATAAAAACCAGAACTGAAAAGAGATAGATGGAGAGAAGAAAAACGATAATTAAGAATATTTGTTAAGTAATCTTTTTTATATTTGTTACTAGAGAATGCAAAATTCCGAACTTTTTGATTTCCCGGAAGAGTGGGAAATTTATTTTAAATTCCCGGGATCCCTCTAGAGAAGTAAATTATAAAATTTTTCATAATAATTTTAAAATTTTTATAAAGAGCCTTTTCGTGGAATTTTAAAGAGTTTTCATTTTTTGTAATAGGAATTATTAAAATCTAGTCTTGTATTCACAAAAATGTTTTGAATTTTATTACAGTTTAATAAAACAAATTAACATGCAAAACAACAACAAAAATCATTCAATTAGCCTCTAATAAGACAAAAAGTTTTTTGTGAATAACCGTGTAAATATATATCGTCGACTGGCCTGCAAAATGTCACATGTGTTTTTTGATAGATTTTCAGGAGAGCGAAAAAACTGTACTACTTTTAAGATATTTTATTGACATTCACGACCTCATTTAGTAAAATCATCATTAAGGCATATGATGCCAATAAAATATCTTAAAAGTAGATTTTGTAGCAGTTTTTTCGCTCTCCTGAAAATCTATTAAAAACCACATGTGACATTTTGCAGGCCGGTCGACGATATGTATTTTTAAAAATAGAATAAAGGAAAACAAATTTTCTATATTTTTTATTTTTGTTAGGGGCAATCACAAAAAAAAATTAATTATAGAGAGCGATTTTAGTAAATTGGAAATTTTTTTATATTTTCAACACAGCTATTGTAATATACTTGAAAATTTTTAAAAATCAAAAAAATCAACAACAAACAACAAAAACTTATAACGGTGGGTTGCATACTGCAGGTTTAAGCGTTAACTTATAGTTAACCCAAAAATTTGTTATTGTTTTATATACATTTTTTGACATTTTCTTTTGTTCAATGGTTAAGTTAAAGTTGCAGTTAAAATAAACTACAAACTATCGTGTAGTAACTGCAGAACTTTTCTGAGTGAAGCCAAGTTTAATAAAATGAAATGTAGCGTTTGAAATGTATGCAGAAAAATTGCGTATATTTTTAAAATATACAAGCATGTCACAGGTTTTCGCAATTTGATTTGATTTCACAATTTCATTTTCGCAATTTTTTTTTCCTAAAATGATCCAAAATAATTTTTTTTTCTTCTGAATTTGCAGGTTAGGGTGCTACGGATAATTTTTTAATGAAAATAAAACGTTTTGGTAAGTATCGAATATGCTACAGTCTTTAAGTTTTACTTAAAACGTTAAAAGCTTCTCCAGAAAACGTAAAACGAAAAAAAAAATCATTTTCATTCCACTTTCAAAAACCAAAGTGGAATTGATATTTAGAGCAGCTTAAACTCATAAAATCTTTTCAATAGTGCTTCGTATTTATTCCCTAAAGTGTCTTTAACTATTTCACTTAAAAAAAATTACATTTAAAACGCTTTCTGTTGGTAAATTCAATAATTTTCTTATTGATTACCAAAACGTAATTTTTTCTAAAAAATTAAAATCTTAAATTCTGATCCGCGATCTTCTTTTTTTAACTATAAATGGCAACTTATATCAAAATTTTGCAGAACACAAAATTACCACAAAAAAGTTTTTTTAGCATTTTTTAATTTAGGAAAATCAATTGAGGGGTTTAAAAGTTATGTATAAAAAAGCAAGAGACTTTAAAAATTTACATTAACTTTTGTAACAACCATTGCAATAAAAATAATTTTGGTACTATTTCATGTTATTGCCCAGCCAGAAATTGATGATGGTACAAAAAACTAAGTACTCTCAAAGCGTTGTTTATACAAAAAATAAAACGTTTTGAGAACGTTTGGAAAATACCATCTTTAAAATGCTTTGATAACACTTTTTAACAAATTTTACAACTGTTGATTAAGAGAAAGATTGTATGTGTTTTAGTACTAAAAATTATTTTTATTACTTTTGTAATGTTTTGTTGCAATTATTTATGTAAAAGAGAAATAGCAATTGATTCGTTATAAAATGTTGTAGGAATGCATTTAGCTTCCACCATATGTATACCTATTTCAGTGTTGATTTCGTCTAAATTTGTTAAATTATATAATCCTATCGCCTTTGATTAGATCGGGTAGTCAAAAAATGTTCAGTTTTCTTGCAAATGTTGCATTTCAAATGCATATCACTGTATTTTTGTTTCGTATGTTTTGTACTAAAAATTTCTTTCACAATTATAATGTTCCCATTATGTAATAAACGTACATATATTATCAGGATATATATATATGTTCCCTCGATTCCTATAAGGAGCATAGGGCCTTAACAGGATGAATAGATGTAATTCGAAATCTATAAATGTTTACGAAAGAAAAAACTAGACTTTCCCCAGAGAATAGTTGCTGCTCTTATTGAGAGGATATAATAATGGAATATTATTTGGGGAATTGGTATTAAAAACATGCAATTTCCTTTGTATATGGGAAATGGGATTAGTTGGCGATTTTACAATATATTTTACAAAACCTAAGCTATTTTCAAAATCAAATGCTGAAAATTGTGATATAGGCGCCCCCATATTATTTACGTCATATGAAATATGTATTAGATTATGAATATTCATTGTCACTGAGATTGAGCCATAAAAATGTGGCATAAGTTCCACAAATTTTCTTAAAATCTTAAATTATTAAAAATTAGATTACTTAACTAAGTTTGAGACAAAAAAAAAATATTTATACCTTTCGATTTTTCAAACACGTCCATTCCATCTACATGAATTATAATTTTAATTTTCTTTTCATTATAATAAAGATTGGAATCAAAAGTGATATCAAGATTAGACTTTATTCCAAAATATTAAAAATTTCCCAAAGTATCGTCTAAACCTAGCATCACTTTAGAATCGCCGCTCAAAGTAGAAGTTCCTAATAAAATTTTAGAACATTTCGGAAGAGATGTATGTATAACCTTCAGATCTCATTACCATTAATATTTCGTCTATAGAGGTTTGTGTAAGAGTTTTGATTTTCCTTACAACCCAATTTTTCAGTTTTTGCTCAATATGACCACATGTAAATGTGCTTAAATCACTATTAGATTCCTCAGGAATAAATTCATGCGAACTTGTTTCTCCAGGTGTGCTTAAACTGGAACTACCAACGTCCTCATCACCTGAATCTAAATTTTCCTCTACTACATACTTCTTCATCAAACACTTCACTTTTAACTATTTCATTGTCGTCAGAACCCTACACCAACAAAAAATTGAACACATCTACATTTCTCTTAATATCCTATAATTTTTTAACTTAATCATTTAAAACTAATTTAAGTTCTAATAAAATATATAAAAAAATAAATGTTTTTAAGTACTAAGAAATTACTTTATTTTTTGTATTTAGAGTATTGGAAAATTGCTCTACTTTTCGTTTTTAAAATTCTCGGAAGACACTCCACTTTTGTATTAATACACTTTAAAATCACTTTATTTTTAGTTTTTCTAATGTTTTGAAAACGTTCTATAAACAAAAATTATAACGCTTTAAAATCACTTTATTTTTTGCTTTTGCAACGTTTCTAAAATACTATAAATACAAACATGAGACCGTAAATCATGGTTATCATTTTAGTGTTCTGAGAAGACTATAAAACCTAAAAATATGTTGCTTTTATAACGCTTCAACCACCATACAAAGTGCTTTCAGAACGCTTTTATGTTTGTCAATTTCTGGCTGGGTGGTTTTCATCGTCCCAAACATACATACATATGTATCAGGCAATCCCAATTTAACTACCGAATTTTGTCGTTAAAAAAATACAGAATACATTTAGACATTTAAAAATTTTTACCGGAATTCCGGAAATGATTCAGTCACAAATAACTGAGTGATAACAATAAAATAATCGCTTCAATAAGAACCACCTATTTGATTTGCATGCAAGAAAACCATAAAATTTGTTCAATGTAATATTTATTTTATGTTATTCCCAAAACTGGTGAAGATAATATAGTTTTCTCTTTCTCTTACCACAAAATAATAGAATTTTTGAATTATCCATTATTATTTATCTTATCTTGGTAACTCACAATATCTTATCTTATCATTTAACAAAACGTAAACCTTTGTAATATGTATGAATTCCTAAACAGAGCAGCAATGCCATCATCATATTGGTTTAACTGTGAATAGTTGGACTTTCTATAGACAAATTTTACAGAAACGAATTGCAAACGAAATAATCAATCGAAAATATTATACATAACGAATACGGATAATTTAAAATTTTAACTATAAATTGAAAGAGGTGAATAAAATAAAAAAAAAAGTTATAAAAATAATTCATAATAAACATATATTAAGAATTCTAAAAATGTATGTATTTACGTAAAAAGTACATTAAAATAAAATTCAAATAAAAAATAATATTAATAAAACACCGAAAATTTAAAACACATGAAATTATTAAAACAGCTTTAAACAATAAAATATAAACAAGCTCTAAAATATAGTCGACTTAAAAAAATTAAGTAATCCTGAAAAAATGTTACGTTTTTTTAATAATTCCATTTACTAAAAGCGATATACATTTCATTTATTTCTATAGTCGCACCTTTATTGGCAAAGCTATTAATTATCATATAAAATATTGTGGTTGAGAAGCACTTATGGGGCTTTTTTTTGTTGCTTCAGACCTAAACATTTAAACTTATTTGTTATTAGGGCTTTAAGCGAAGCGGCGTACCACGAATTCAAATTTAAGGCCACGAAAAAAGAAAAATAACCATTGTATAAAAGAAATGTTAATGAAAATCTACATATGTCTAATTTTGTAATGGAAATTAAAATTAATTTCATCACAATTACTTGAATATAATCGAAATGAAAAAAATATTTCATTACAAATAATGAAAGCAAAAGTAATAAACTTTGTTTTTCATTCCAATTACATACATATGCATATGTAATGGCAATGAAAATGAGTAATGCCCTAATTCACACTATAATTTTTGTTTTCGAAAATTAATACAAATTTATATGATTTTAAGAGTTGACACTTCATAATACAGACATAGATTTCATAATCGTTCCAACTTGGGATCTACACACAATATGTCTGTTCCCGTACTTTACCGAAGTTACTCAAACTAGCCCAAAGGCGTTCCCGTACTCAAAATTGCGTGTGAATTGCTGTTGTTTGGGCTGTTTTGGGTTCCCGCGGGTACCCGCGGTAACGTACGGGAACGCACAAAAATGTATTTGAATTTCTATGAAAAATGTGGCTGTTATTTAAAGAAGAAGAGTAAGAGATTTATGTAATCTACGCTTCATGAATCCTTTTTTGCAATCAGAAATGCTTAAATATGAAATATGTTAACATGAATAACTTCTTGGAAATTATATGAAAAACTAGAAAACTTTATCTTAAAAAGTGGAGAATATAAATGTTGCACCATTCTATGTATAGTGTATTTATTAATCATCATCAAAGCAGGTTGCTAGTGATAAGGTTTATTTGCTAAATGAACACATATTTTACTGATAACGATAAAATAAAACATAACTTTACGGGAAGAGAATTTGAATTTGAAAAAAAGAAATCAAAACAAAGAGTAAACAAAATAACTTTAAGGGCCAGTTTTATTTTTAAGTATTATTTTTAAACAACACTAAGAGAATTATGTTGGTAAAATTAACTGCATAAAACAAAATTATAATTAAAAATAATAGCAATTGTATTTGTATTTGAATTAACAAATGCAATTGCAGCGCATACTTTTGTAACTGCAAATCAAACCTTTAAAAACAAATTCATTTATTCAATTTTTAAATCTGATTTCATTTTGTACTAATCGATTAGCAAAACTGATTTTATTAATTGAATTATTGCGTACTTTATTTAATCAATATCTTATTCAAAGAATCGATTTGAGTTTTGTTGATTGTTTTCATAGTATTAAGCGAATTGATTCATTTCAACTAAAACTATATATTGATTTATATTTTTTCTTTTTATCATTATTATTATTGATAATAATAATAATGAAACTCATATATGTATTTAATTATAATTTTTCTTAGTTAAGTATTTAGTACTACTTAGTAATACGTTCTTTTTATAAAGAAGAATAAAAAAAAATTATTTTTGATTTGCGAATCATTTTGATTCGCGCGAATTACAATTTTTTTTATTCGCATATTAAAATTACTATTTTCTAGGGTTTGCGAATTAATGTTAGTCATTAAAATACAAAATTAGATTTTTTCCTAACAAATGAATGTTTTAAATTGAAATAGAGAATTAAAAAATTGACATCAATTCGCGAATCAAAAAATATAAAAATAATTCGTGTGAATTATCTTTATATTTTTTTTTAATTCGCGAATTTATATTTTGTAAATATTTAATTCTTTTTTAAATCAATGATTCAAAGCTCTGATTTGATATACGATACTTCTCGAATTATCCCATAAAACAAATTATAAAATCGAATCGAAGTTGAATCAATATGAAATAGACCAAATCATTATTTCATTTGAATAATCAATACTAAATCATTGATTTAAGATTATTTTCAATTATTCCTTTACACATTATTCATAAAATGAATAAATTTTTATGAAAATTGATTCAAAAAAGAATTATCTTTTTCAATCTCTGCTGCAAATGCAGTTAATTTTACCGACATAATTCTCTGAGTGTAATAATCGATCGAATTAAAGATTTGTTTAAAATAAAACTTACTTGTTTTTAAACAAATATTTAATTGAATTAGTTAAATATTTGAATTGTTTAATTGTTTCAATCAATCGTACACAATTTTTAATGATTAAAGAGGGCACCATTAAAAAATGTAACACAGGCTCGTTAGGCTCGTTTCAGGCTTTCTTTCAATTATTATGTCCTTGTTGAACTATTTGGCCACTCTGGAAACACATTGCCTGGTCACGCGTACTTCTGTTGCAATTATTTTATAAGTCCACAATGGATTATTTTAAATAGTTTCAATAATTTTTTGTGAATTTTCTTCTTTGATTCTCCATTGTAAACTAATGCCTTTAAAAATCTGACATATTTCTCAAATATATTATGATCAATAAAAACTATTTTATTTAAAAGTGGAAAAAGTTATTAAGAAAAATGTGTGTTACACTTTTTAACGGCGCACTTCTTATAATAATTGATTGAATTATGTAATGTTCTCTTAAAAAAGGACCGACAAAAAATAAATTATTTAGAAAATTTTATTAAAACTTGTGAAAAAATATATGGGATTTGGTAACCTATTTGTTTTGTAGAAAGAGAATTTAAATTAAAAAAGAGCTTAAGTAGAAATTAGTTGTTTTGAAATGAAAATTCCTAATGTTACAAATAATATAAATACTTTTGTCAAATAAGAAATAAGTTGATTTGAGAGATGTGAATCTTTTAGTTTAAATAGGGTGTATTAAGAAGTTGTACTGACTACAAAAATTTTGGTATTTTCTCAAGTCCACTTAAGTTTTTTTTTTGTCAAAAGCCCACATAAATAAATGCTGGGTATTAAAATCCCTCGTTTACAATTCGGTCTAGATTATTGCTGGGTTTAAACAATATCGAAAGATTAATGTTTAAGGGCCAGTTTTATAGTCAGAACTAATAAAGATTTTTTTGATATTTAATACAAAATTCGTTCTTAGTTCTGCCTATAAAACTGGCCCTAAAAGTCCTAGTCTAAAATTTAGAAAATAATTTTTGTAATGGTTAATAGTGATTATGATTTCAACTACAAATATTCTTTTTTTTTTCTTCTTTTCAGTTTATAAGTTTAACCAATTAGTTTGAAAATGGCTGCCACTGCTGAAAGTTCATTGGAAAAACAAATAGGTTGTATTAAATACACACTATTTTGTTTTAATATTGTAGCCTGGATGTTAGCTACAGCATTGTTTGCCCTCACCGTATGGCTAAGAGCAGAACCTGGTTTCAATGAATGGCTAACAATTCTACAAGCTCAATCATTTTATATAGGCGTTTATATTCTTATAGCCATGAGTATTATTATGATGGCTGTGGCGTTTTTGGGTTGCTTAAGTGCTTTAATGGAAAATACTTTGGCTTTGTTTGTATTCATTGGTACACAGATATTTGGTTTTGTAGCTACTATAGCTGGTGCGGCCATTCTACTGCAATATAGTACTGTGCATTCTAGTCTACAACCTTTGCTACAAACTAGCATTAGTCGTTTTGTTAGTACTTCGGAATATTCCTACTCCTCGTATGTCTTAAATATGATACAGGAAAATATTGGTTGTTGTGGTGCAACTGGTCCCTGGGATTACTTGGATTTACGTCAGCCTTTACCAGCCTCCTGTCGCGATGCTGTCAGTGGCAATGCTTTCTTTATTGGTTGCGTTGATGCTTTAACTTGGTTCTTTGAGGGTAAATCATCTTGGATTGTGGCCTTGGCTTTAGCATTAGGTATGCTTAATGTTATATGTGGTGTTATGAGCTTTGTTCTAGTACAAGCAGTTAAAAAGGAAGAAGATGAAGCACGTGCATATAGACATTAAATAGAGCTGAGTGTTCATAATAATATTAATATTAAAAATAAACGCTGAATGAACTTATTTTTATAAAGTCATTATTATTCATTAATATCTATTTAAGATCATGTATTTTTTTATAAATATTTAATTAAGTTTTAAAGAACATCTTTTAAAATAAATTACATCCAGTTTTTGGAATTTCGTCTTTGAAATAAGAATAATATTTTTTCGAAATTTCTTTTGCACAAGTGGCAAATTATCAAAAAATAAACTAATTTTTAAGCATCACTTTATAGATCTTTTTGGATTACAGCAACGAGCATATGATTATAGCATCCTTGTACATTGCTCGAGTGTACAAGGATGTCCGTCAACCAAAGAAAAATTTTATTAAAATTTTTACAAATTTAACTCATTTTAGTATTGCTTTTTGCTATTCAAAGAAAGTATTATTTTCTTCTGAAATAACTTTAATTAATTTTATATAATTATTAAAAATTGTTTTATTAATTAAAATTTAATTTAACAAAAAATGTCAACTACTGTTAAATTTATTTTAAAATGCATCTTCTAAGTTTCTATGCTCATTGATTTAAGACTTCTAGAAAACTGGGCCGACATGTCTTATTCTAGAAAAGTTAACGCTATTAGGTCAAACAACATATTTTCAATAAAAAACAAAAGCTATTCAATTTTTTGTGAAGAACTTTTTCGTATACAGTGCATGGTTTGGAAGCGAAAAAAGTCAGAAATTAAATTTCGTAAAACTTGGAAAAATTATTATTTTAACACAAACACAATTTTCAAAAATTTAAAAACATCATAAATGTCTAAACAATATAAATGACTAAAAACGATTACTAACGACCACAAAGTAAGACTGAGGCTTTAGCTTTTCAAAAAAGTCACTTACTTTGGTCCAAGGACACACAGGATTCCATAAGGATACCTTCAAAACACATCGTCCTAACTTGAAAACGAGTGGACAGATTCTTTTCTAAAATTTGGTAGAAAGAATATATTTCCTATTAGTAGCAAAGCTTATAAGTTTGAACAATATACACTTAAGTCTTTTTTTATGCGTAGATGCGTTCCAAAAAAAAACCGCATAAAAAAGAACTCTACTTCCATACAAAAACGGGAGATGCGTTCCGAATATTTCAAAAACCGCATAACTTTGAAACAAGGTGAGAAAATTGGACAAAAATCGCATAAAAAACTATAGAATAAAAAAATTTTCATTTATTTTTACTTTTAACACAAAATAACACTTGTATACATAACCAAAAAAAACATAAAATCAATAAAAAAAAATAATACCGCGGCTAAAAATCTACATATCTTGATTCATACAGGTTTAATGTATGTTTGTGCATGAATTTTCCATACATGGATATATAAATTTCCATACATGCATCCATATATGTCCACACATGTGCATTAAGCAGAATACGATCGCATTCCCGAGAATTCGATGACAATTTTGAACTCAGTTGTTAGCCAGCAATAACAGATTTTCTTATTTGAGACTTATTCATTTTAATTGCTCTTATTGAAGATTCTCCAGGTTTAAAATATTTTCCAATATCAGCATATCTTTTGTTCAGCTTTTCATAAAATCTAGAACGGGAAATCCCAATTTATTTCGCAGTACACATAGCATAAGAAAGAAATCAAAAAGCTTTCTTATTTTGAAAAATGGGTTATGCCAATATTTAAAAATGCTAACAATGGCAAAAAAAATTAAATAAAAAGTATTATACAAGTTGGAAAAAAACGCAACACAAGTCGATTTTAAAACCGCATAATTTTAAATCTGCATAAAAAGAGACTTAAGTATTGAGGTGCGTTTTCGCTCAATTTTGCATTTTCAGAAAGACTAAAATCGCCACATCCTCTTAAGTAACAGTATGAAAAATTTAATTTCTTTATTGTAATAACATCTTGACAAGAGGAATAATTTATGATTAAACCTAGAAATTTTTATGTACTAGTTTTCGAAATTCACTCTTAACTTATTTTGGTCCTTTGCATATTGCCTAAAGTAGGAAACGAAAAAAAATGCTGTAGAAGAACTTGTTTATTTTTTGTGACCAACACATGGTATAAATTTCAATTCAAAAAAGCGAAGGCCGGTTATTTTTTACTTCTTTTCAATGTAGGTATTTTTATTGAAATTTTGGCTTCGTAAATTATAGCGTATTTTTCCTTTTATCCCCTTTATTTGCTCTTATATCTGTATAATCGAAAGGAAAAATATAGCTGCTTTATTCTTTATGTCGAACTGTTTCTAATGATAACCGGGCTATGATTATAAATTCTTGACTTCTAACTCTATAGTTTTCTTGTTTTATATTTAACGCCTGGGGGAGCCATAATAAAGTTAGATTTGATATTGATAATATTATGCATATATTTTTATATTGTATGTATATATTTTAGTTTAAATTCTTATTCACGATTTTTATTGCTATGTAATACGTTTTTTTGGTCTGGATGGCTTTTGTATTACAATATGGATTATTAAATAAATAAATAAATAAAATAATAAAAAAAAAAAAATAATTATACTCACAGATTACTCATCGATAAATCAATTTCCAAATTTAAATGCTCATGATGATATTTTATAATTGGTACTCTGGCTTGTAATATACGCCTAACATGACATACGCCTGGCAGAAACAATTGCAACATATCACCAATACTTTCCATTTGTCGTTGAGTCTGTGAACGACCATTTGTTAGATTTTCTTTGGTATGAAATACCAAGCGCGAGTCTGGTCTTTTCTTAGCATAGGGTCCTTTACATTCTTGATCTAAGCGTAAAATTAAATCCAAATCACATCCCATTTTACCAAAACCATTTACGGAGGATCCAAAAGGCAGAGCATTTGCCAAAGGAAACATTCCCGATATACCTTGTTGGACTTGATAAGCTGCTAGAAAACGTAAACGTATACCCAAATCGTTTAATTTTGTACGTTGATAGAGTTCCATTAACTGATCTTCAATATGAAAAGATTTCCGTAATACGGAATTTAATTCTTTAATATCTGCAATGTTATTGCCATCTATTATGGTTAATGATGATTTCTGGTTAGTCCCCAAAGGCTCGCGTTTAGTTGATTTCCGGCCCGATGCTCTAAACCACAAAAAAGGTGACCTGACTGGTATACCAGTAAGTTCTTCATTGTATGCTGAGGAATCTATAGCATCGGAGGCCTGTTGTGAGTTTTCATATTCCAGCAGTATATAATGTTGGACATCATCATGTCTTACACAATAATGATGAGCTCCTACAATATTACCATAAGCATTGCAGTAGTTGTATAACTCAGGGAAAGATTTCTCCGAACTAACTTGTACCACCACACTACGTGTAGCTTGTTGTTGACGTTGTAAAACAAAATCATCAAAAGATAATTTAATACCTGGAAGAGACAAAACGATTCTTATTTAAAGTAAAATTTTAACGACTTACAACACTAGAATTTACCTGATTGTTGAATTACCGTTGTTTGGGATGTAGACAAAAATTTGGGGTTTAACACTAGTGTTTGGTATGTTTTTATATTGTGACAACGTTTTATTAGTTTATACATATTTTCTAATTTTAGTTTAAATTTAGCTTATTACAAATTTAAGTTATTTTAAAGTAAATGACACAAGTTTGTCAAAAAAATAAAACACTAAACCAAGAGAAGAAACTAGCAGTAACCATCCTGTGACAACATTTTGAGGTTAACGCAGCAGCTGTTTGGATTATCAAACAAAAGCACCCAGTAGGAAATATCATGACCATTTACAAATCGGTGAATATATCGAAAAATATATGAACACATTTTTATGAATTAAACAAGATATAAAATTTACATAAATATTTTGTTTGGTTTAGGAAAAAACCATAAATTTTGTCGATTCCCTTAAATTATAATTAGAGTTGTGTCGTTCATGAACGAACTAGTTCATTTGAACGGTTCAGTTCATTGAACGATATGACATCGTTCACCATTATTCGTTCTTTTCGTTCAACGTTCATTGTTCATTTCGTTCTTTTTTGTAGTCATAAAAAGTTTGTATACATTTCTTATTAATTTTATTACAGAATTAAATGTTTTTCTTAATAATTTCATATTTTTAATAAAATTGTAATTTTCTGACACTATTAGTCTATGCACAATAAAATTAATATAAACATGTAACATGTAGTGCGCCAATAAATTGTCGAATGAACGACGCCGTTCACGAATCACTGTTCAGACACAGCTCATGACAAAAAAGAACGATAACAAAAAAGAACGATTGAACGATTTGAACGAACTAGTTCAATGAATTTAATTGAACGATATGACCGAGTCACCAAAAAGAACGATTAAGCCCAACTCTAATTATAATAATAATAATACACTGCGGTAAATGTCGTATATATCGTCGTCTTAGAGATTAATCACAACATGTCGTCCGGCGATTTGTCGTCGTAATACAATCTATTCTATTCTCTTGACGACACACTTAAAATATTTGTCGAAATGTTGCCATAATAAGAAATATAATTGAAAATAAAAATACATAATTTACCGCAAACAAGCAAAATTAAATACAAAAAAAATGTAAAACAACGAGAATTAATGCAAAAGCAATTGAATTGGTGAAGACTTGTAGCGAATCAAATACAAACATATTCTTGTTTTGCTTTCATTTTTTTCTAAACGACGGTCGATTATCGCTGAATTTAAATTAATCGCGACGACTTTTGCTGTCGTCGGTCGACAATCGACACAGTTGTGATTAACCTCTTAGCGGATTATACACGATTATTCATTTGTGTATATTAATGTGTCGTGTTGACATTCGTGCAATTCGTCTTATCAAAATTTTTTGATATTTTTTGTTTCCAAACTCGATGTTCCTCCGTGTATACTCCGCTTTCGAGCTTAATCACAGCTGGGTCGATTGTCGACCGACGACATCAAAAGTCGTCGTGATTAATTTAATTTCAGCGACAATCGACCGTCGACATTTTTTGACGTTTAGAAAAAAAGGAAAGCAAAACAAGAATATGGTGTTATTTGTTTCGTACTAATTCTTCACCAATTCAATTGGTTTTGCATTAATTCAACAAGGCCCCTTAACCCTTATTATCCTAGCGTCGTCATATGACGCAACTTCAAGAACCGATATTTTTCAAACGGTATTCGATATAACAGCGAGGTAAAAAGCATAAAATATTGTAAAGGGTTGGCTATACATAATCACAAAATAAAAAATTTAGATTATTATTACAGGGTTGCCATTAATTGGTTTCAAAATCTTAATGTCGGATTTTTTTCTAAAAAGCCTAAAAAAATCACAAAACAAAAATTTAAAAAAAAACCTTAAAATTGCATATTAATTTTTTTTTTTAATCCTGATTATTTATGTAGATTTTAATCAAGAGAACAGATTAAAAATATTATTTTGAAAAAATATGGATCCATTGAAAAATGTCACCGGGTTAACATTTCGACTTTGGTAGCAAATATCTCCGCTAGAGGGCGTGGTGCGATAATAAAAAAATACAGAAAAATCTTATTTAGACACGAAAATCTTATGTGGCACGGTATGGGTACTTTTAAACCACTTAATTATGTCTGTTCCCGTACTTTACTAAACTAGCCCAAAGGCGTTCCCGTACTCAAAATTGTGTTTAAATTGTTGTTTGGGCTGTTTTGGGATTCCCGCGGGAACAGACATATTATGTTGTTGTTTTAACATTAGGTCCATTCGATTACTTTTCTCAGTCAAGTCCCGTAAGAATTACTCAGTAAAAACTTACAGAGAGTAAGACAAGATTTACTCTCAAAATAAAATTTTCCCAAACATGTACGCGAACAGAAAATTTGCAATAATTTGCAAGTTTGTAGACACTGCTGATTACAACACTAAATATACAAATAAATTTTATCTGGTCGTTATGGAAGACGATATTTTTTGATGTTAAATCTTAAGCAGAAACTTTTTACAAGGTTTTCTTATCTTTCCCATAATTTGTTTTGAAAGTTTCATGTGGTTTCATTGCTTTGAATTTCCATAAAATAACATAACCCAGCCAACAAAATTCTGAGCACTTAAAAGACTCCAAAATATGTGTCTTTTGTGAGTGCTCATAATTTTGAGTCCAAAATTATTCATATTTGATTCTTTTTTATGAGCCTTTCAAAACTCACACACAGAAAACACACTTATTTTTGATTATTTTCTGAATACTCATAAAAGGTTCAAAAATGAATCCGATATGAATAGGAAATCTTTTGAAATGGGAAATTTTAAATGACATGTTCAAAAATTGCTCATATTTAAGAGGGATTTCGGAAGGCTCAAAAATATGAGTCATAAAAGAGTCAAATATTTGTACAAAAAAAATTATTGTTAGAACGCTCTAAAAGTCAGGCAATTGTTTTTTTATTATTTATAAAATAAATGTACAGTGGTGGACTAAAGTATTCGATGTTATATACCTCTCTACTTCAAGTTGTTATTTAAAAACAAAAAAACACCAAATTTTTATTGACACCATTTTTATTATAAACTTCAATATATATTCTTCTAAATAAGTGAGAATTCAGAAAGATTACAGCATCATACATATTTTCAATATTTTTTTAAAGTAAATAATACACAGTTTTTGTTGGACAAAAGTATTCGGTTAAGTTAAACTAATTAAAGAAAAAAATAAATGAAACATTAATTAATACTTGGTGTTATATCCTTTTTGCTTAATAACATCTTGAAGACGCTTTGGCATTGAATGTACCAAGTTTCGGGTCACATCCACTGATATTTTTCGCCATTCTTCCATAAGAACTTTCTTTAACTGGCTTAGGGATGAAATATGGTGTTCTCTTACTCGTCTATCCAAAACATCCCACATATGTTCGATGGGGTTGAGGTCTGGAGACTGGGGTGGTGTTTTCAAGGTATGGGGAGTATTATATAAGATCCAATGTCTTACAATTTCAGCTGTATGCTTAGGGTCGTTATCCTGTTGAAAGTAGTAACGACCACTAAGGTTAAGCTTTTCTGCGCTTTTCTTTAAATTATTACGCAAAATATCAAGGTATTGTTCCTTTTTCATTATGCCTTCGATAAAAACCAACTCACCAACACCTCCGGCAGCCATACATCCCCATACCATGACTGAACCTCCCCCATGTTTTACAGTACACTGAATATTTTTTTGTTCAAGCTCAGTACCCTCTTTACGCCAGACCAAAACTCGTCCATCCGACTTATAAATATTAAATTTGCTCTCATCCGACCATATTACTAAGTCCCAAAATTCATTTTGTTTGGTAATATGCTCCTTAGCGAACGCCAGTCGCTTTTCCTTATTGACTTTGCTTATACAGGGTTTTTTTCGACAAACTCTGGCATGATAACCAGCATTATGGAGAGTTCTACGAATGGTTCGAGGGTGAATATTCTTACCAGTCAACTCGTTTAGTTGTGCAGCAATTTTTGAAGAGCTTGTTTTTGGATTTTTTTTATGATTTGAACTATTTTCCGATTTTCTCTTTCGGTAATCATTTTCGGACGACCATTTCTATCCTTATTTTTATAGTTTTGGCTTCCTTGGAATCACTGTATTATGCTGGCGATTGTTGACTGTGGTCTCTTAACAATTTCTGATATTACCTTAATAGTTTTATTTTCTTTCCGCAAGTTTAAAATAATTTTACGCTCTTCTTCTGTGGTTTCTTTACCCTTTCTTCCCATTTTTAAATATAAACGTTAAAAATTCGCAAAAGAACGCAATTTTTTCTTGGGAATAACAGAAAATATTTGAAATTAATTAAAACATGTCAAAGAAAAGAAGTGCTGCCACATTGTTGGCGAAAAATAAATGGTCTTAGCAAAAAACCGAATACTTTTGTCCAAGTAAAAATATAACCGTTCATCTTAAAAATTAATTCTAAATCTTAAGCATTAATAAAAAAAGATTCTGTGTTCTGTAAAATGAGGTTCATTGTTTGCTAAAATAAACTAAAATAAATAAATTTAAATACCGTTCATGGTGTGCTTTTAAAGACTCTTTAAATACAAATGATATTCATAAACGAATACTTTAGTCCACCACTGTATATAAACTAAACAAATTATTTATTATTTTCCGTTGTTAAAATAAAACTGGAATGCAATATCATTGGAGGATATATTTCATTGTCCCGTACAAGCTTTGTGCAAAAAATGCCGTTTTGGAAGCCCAAGATAGAGAAGAATGTATTATAAGAAGTCAAGATTTCTGTTTTACTCAAAATGTTTCAAGACTGGATATTTGGTAAAGGCTCAAGGAAATTTGGATATTTGGAAAAGTCTCATCTTATAAAAAAGACCGAATGTTTTTATAAAAATTTTAACTCACGAATTTGTCATGTAATATATATATGTATGTATGTAACTAATCACTATTAACTAATAATATGTCACTATAATCGCTCGTACTATGAGTTAACAGTTTTTTTGTAATAAATATTTTAATAAATTAAATATCGCTTATAAATACAACATTAATTTTAAACAACAGTACCTAATTTCTTATTCAAGAGTAGCAAAACGGTTCTGAAAAGGGTCTAAATTTGATTAGAAACTACTCAGAAAAGACTCATAAAAGATTCCTAAAAGACTCTTAATTCATGCCAACAAGAGCGTTTTTCGTATAAATAAAGTCCCTCTTTCTGTACACTCTTAAATTACTCAGAAAATGCTCTAAAAAAAGAGGGAAATTTCCCCTCCTAATGTTCATTTTTAGGAGTCTTTTATGAGTCATAAAAGAATACTCAGAAAGAGGCTTCAACTGCAAAGAAAAACACCCTCATAAAGCTATGATTTCAGAAGGTCGCAGGACTCTTTTATGGGTATTTTCTGACTCCAATTGTACACTGGGAATTGTAAAATATTTTTTTTGTTGTTTTCAATATGTTTTTGAAACATATGTTTTTTTCTGTTTGCAAATTCTTACTGAGAAAAATTTATCCAGTAAAAATTTGCAAGAAAAAGAAGAAGACTTACTCCCTCATTTCCACATGCAAGTACAAGTTCGAAAAACTCAATACAATCACACTTTTTCACTAATACTATCACACTTATACGACTTGCGGGTCAACTTGCAAGTAAATTTTGAAGACAGTGGTTTTTGAAACTTGCGGCAAGTAAATTGACCGAATAAGGAAAACAGTGTTGCCTAGTAATGTTTTCTATTAATTTACTAGTATTTGGTAAAGTAAAAGTTGTAATACTACTGATTTTGTATTTATTTGTAAATAAAAGTAAAAAACAACACAACGGCATATCTTAATGGTAATTTAAAATATCAATTTTAAAAGTTTTTGAAAAAAAAAATTGTTAAGAACAAATTTTTTCCCTTTATTTAAATAAACATTTAATACAAACCAATATTTACCAAAATAATATATGCGATCAAAAAATTACCAGTTATCCAACATCTGCTTTTCAATCAAAGTTTGATTAATTATTTTTCAATTATCAATTTTACGTTTTGCATTAACACCATGTACTTTTGCTCTATGACGACTTACGTGTGTAGGTCGTCCGTAAGTCTTGTCACATAAATCACATTTAAGAATCATTTTTTTCGTAACAGGATCTTCCACAGATTTATATATTGAATTAGTGTATCCATTGATTTTATTGCGGCCATGATGATTTATGTATTTAGATAATTCTTCGACAGTGCCCTCTAAAACAAAATGAAACTTTTTCCGATGCATACTCAAATGTGATGACGTTTTGCAGCTGTACCCACATATACCACATTTATAACTGTATTCATCAGAATGTTTCAACTGTTTGTGTTCAAATAGTTTCTGGCGGCGTAAAAATGCCTGTCCGCATAATTCACATACATGATCACGTTGATTTGAATGTAATTTTATATGATCATCTAAACTTGGTTGCCAACGAAAAGGTTTGTGGCAAATATGACATTTTAATGACGGTGGTGTATGATTTTTCATATGTTTGCGATAATAACATGGTGATGTAAATAGTTTATTACATAAAGTGCAATAACGATCGGCCTGTTCACGTCTTTCGTGTTGTTGTTTGTTGTAACATATAAGTTGATGATCCTTTAGTTCCGTTTCATTGGAAAATAATTTTTCACAATGATAGCAAGCTGCAGTTGAACTTGTTTCAGCTTTCTCTGCTGTTGTTTCAGTTTTCTCTGCATTTTCAATAACTTTATTTTTCGAGTTATTTCCTTTTCTATCACTTTTAACTGTTTTCTTACGAGGTTTTTTAGTAACTATCTTCTTGAAGGTATCTTCATCTTCATTTTTGTTATCTGTTTCGGATGATGATGACGATGAATCAAAACTTGAAAACTGTGAAAACAATATAAAATAAGAATATTTTTAAATTACCTAGTAATGCTAAGAAACTTACCCATTTAGAAGGTTCAGTGATATCAAAATTATCCATTTCAAAATCATTCATCTCATTTTTTTTACAATTTGCTTCATTTTCAGACACATCTATAAGTGTTTCATCATTGACAGACTTAGGGATTATTGTTTCAGCTGCTTCTTTTTCATTATCTAAATTTTCTTCATTATTTTTTTGGGATAATTGTAAGTCCTTTTCAATATCTTCTGTTATAGATGGCAATGTTTTTTCTATTTCTTGATTGTTCAAAAATTCCCTTCGTAAATTTTCCTCCTCTTTTTCATGCAATTCCCTTACGTGTGTCACGAAATCGCCCCAACTCCATAGAGGAAATGTGTCGTCACAATAAAAGCAATTCATAGAAAATATTTTATTATCTGAAGTAACTTCTATATAACCGCAAGTACGAATGTAACCAACATTTGTTTGTATAGACTTAGAAGTCATTTTAGGTTTTGGGCAAACGTTAGAGGAACTAAAAAATACCTTTTTTTAATTTGGTATTGTAAATAAATTTTTTTAGATTTTTTACTTACATATTGACACTTTCCTCTATTGTAATTTGCCTTAGATTTTCTTCAATATTATTTGGCTGAGTAAAAGAACTGCTGGGTAATTCAACACTAAAGAAGATCAAATTTACAAGAAGGAAAATATTATTTCAATGTGTTGTTTTTATACTTACTATTCTATTTGTGATGGTTGATTTATATATAAAACATTTGTTGAAGATTTCGATTCACAAAATCCTTTTAAATTTTGTGAAGGGATGGCTTCTTCCTTGAGATGAATTTGCTTATTTCGAATAGTAAAATCACTTGGACGAAAGTGATTTGCACATATGTGAGTTCCATAGAGAAGATCTTTGCCTAATTGCTCACACCATAATTTACTATATTTTTCATTTTTAGGTAAACCATACAGGGAAACTTTATCAGAATTAGTTTTTAAGCATATAAGACATGATTTTTTGGGATTTACGGTATCATCTGGTTATAAAAGACAAAGGAAATTGTTTAAATCAATAGGTGTGTTCCCGTAAATTAACGTGGGAACGCATAACAAACAAAACACCAATTTACACACAACTTTGATAATTGTTATGCATTTTGCCTAATTGTTATGCAAATGTATATAGTTGTTCGGTATTATTTTTATTCTATTAACGTATTTTAATATTAATACGGAAACAATTTTTAATGCAAAATGTCCTAAAAACTAAAATGAAAAATTTTGAACAAGTTAGGTACTTTTATTTTGGCAAAAATTAAGATAATAAAAACTTGTCCAAAAACATTACGCAATTTTTCTTACTTAATTTTTCATAATGGAAAATAGCCCAATGTTATCGATAGTCATATCTTGATATCTCCCACATTTAGACCGAGTTTTTAGAATGTAGATTATCTTTAAACTTAGTTTAACGCTGTTTGTAGCTGGAATACTGCTTTTTCGAAATATAATTTAGTTTTATTTCAATAAAAAGAGCGAAATTTTATGCGGCGATTAGTTGTTCCGAGAAATTTTAGTTAATAAACTTGAGAATGGCTGATAAAATTCGTTTTCGGTTTAACTAAATCAAGTTGAAATGCCATTTAAAAAACTCGGCCTTAATTTTTAATTTCTATAGAGGAAAACGAAAAACTTTAAAAAATATTCAACATATTTTAAACATAAAATACAAAAAAATAAAACATAAAATAAAAATTCTAAAAGCATGTTACATCCAAAGTTATTCGAATTTTATCGTTTTTTCTTTTTCCTCTACATTAAGCCATTAATATACAATGGAATAGATGTTTTAAAATATAACGGACATTAACAGAACAAAATAATACAGATAATAAGCGTGTTCGTTTACTTACAAGTTACTACTTTTACTACAGCTGGAAAAATTTAATACAAAAATTATACAAATTTTCCATGGTAATAGAATAAAAAACTAAAAGGAGAAGTTGTGCAATAGCATTCCAAGTTTATGGCCAGCTTTACTATTACTACAACTGGAAAGTTTTGTTTACTTTTTGTATTGAATTTTTCCAGTTGTAGAAAACGTAGCAGCTTGAAGTAAACGAACAAGCTTAATGTATTTTATTGAATATAATACCTTGCATGGGAAGTATGTCAATAAGAGGCTCTTCCAAATTATAGTCACCTAAACAATAATAGTAATTAGTTTTTATTACCAGTTTTATATCTTTCATTCAAAATCTTACCAATTTTATTAAATTTACTGCATATTTCTTTATTAGCATATGGAAATTCATTGTTTAAATCTACCCCTAAAGGTTTGGGTAAGGCTCCAGGTTGTAATCGGGCTCTTTTATCTTTACTAGGTTCTATGATAAAATCCATTGCCGTAAAATGATTTTCACAAACTCTAGCATTAACTGGTATAGTAACACCACAAGAACGGCTCCAACGTTCACGTCGTTCATCACGTGTAGGTGCTATAAAACCCAGAAAAGAACCCAATCTTTCATAGCTAATTTTACATATAAAACATTTATACTTGTTAGGGGGTATGTGCTTTTTCTTTTGTTTTGGATCTTTTTCATTATCGGGTGATTTTGTTTCATCCATGGTATATATATATTCCTTTAACAGATTCCAAAAAATAGTTAAAATAACAAAATTTATTTTTTTATTTTTCTTATCAGATGTTTTTGACGGTATCAACTAGTGCTACCAACTTTAGCGATTTATTACACTGTAAGTAAAGTTGAAGCAAAAATTTTCCACGTGAAAAACAACTTACGGTGCTTAGGCTGCATTCACACCTTATTCTTAAACGGCATTCACACCTAAATCTAAGAATAAAGAACTGTTGTTTTAGCTAAACACGTGTTTTAGCTCTTTATTCTACTACAACAGTTCTTTATTCTTTTATACTCGTTTTAGATCACACGTGTTTAAGATTTAGGTGTGAATGCCGTTTTAAACATGTATATATTTTACAAGGCTTGTATATATTGTGCAAATAAATGTACATACTTTACTAGAAAATTGTAAAACTAATTTGTAACCTATGTAGTTGCAAAATTACATAGCATTTAGGTAATATTCGCCCTGTTTTTTTATGTGTGTAAATGTAAGCAACAAAGGCTAATATTAAGCTGCCTACACACTAGGGAACATTCCATTCCACATGGCATTGTGCATTGTGTCATGTTGACCTTCGTGTTTACAAAATGTTTTGATATTTTTTGTTTCCAAACTCAATTTTTCATCGTGTTTATCGATGTTACTGTTTTTGCTGTATTTAATTCATTGATAGCAGTAACGCTATCAGGAGCTTTTGTAATTACGCATTTGAGAAAATGAAAATGACGACAATTATAAATAATGAAAACTGCATTTATTTTATAAATGAATATATATGCGAGAATTATGGGACATAAAATGTGATAACTTAAAAAATAAAACTAAAAAAACAGCAGCATATGGAAAACTAACAATTAACAAATTAATTAATTTGAATTTCTTCCTCCCATATCTCATGTGATCAGTTCTACAAACAAACAATAATGATGTTTCGTTTGACGTTTTGTTGTCGTGTGTGCATCGTCTGTATAAAAAATGAAAAAAGTAGAAACATATGTTTTGTCACGAATGTTCTCCTGTGTAGGCAGCTTTATATTGTGCATAAAAAAACGCTAGCTTAGCGAGAAAAGCGCCAAGTTGGCTACAGTGGAATCGATTGAAAAGCATTGTGTCAGTGGCCAATAGAATTTTTTATATATTTTTTTGGGAAGATATATATTTATTTAAAGAAATTGCAGCATGAATAAAATTTACCAGTATGTGGAGGATCCAGAAACAAACACAAAGCGTATAAAATGTGATTTATGTGACAACACATATTCACATCATCCGGCTTTAAGGTATCATCGATTAAGGGAACATGGTAAATTTCCTATCGCAAGAAAAAAACCACAAAAGAAAAGGAAAAACAACTCGAGCTTTATGAAAACTAACCAAACAACATTAAAACAAGGTAAAATGCATATTTTTAAGTACTAAGGGTAGTCACGATAGTGTTTTGCACATAATACGTCTGTTTCCGTACTTTACCGCTGTTACTCAAAATAGCCAAAAGCGTTCCCGTACTCGAAATTGCGTGTAAATTGTTTTTTGGGCCTTTTGGGTTTCGCGGATACCCGCGGTAACGTACGGGAACGCACATCCCAGCAAAATCTTTCATTACCAAATAAGTGGTTATATAATAGAAATTCATAGCTCGGCACAACTTATTTTTTGGCGTCTAAACTCATTATTTTTGTTTGGCGTGGTCGTTTTTATAAGTAGTCACGCTTACCCGCTCGCTTACGAAAAAATGAGAAGTAAGTAGTTATGAGATTCTGAATAATAAGTGGTTACAAACATGCTTACAATAAGTTGAATTATAAGTAGTTATCCGACTGCTTACCACCGTGCAAAAGAAGTGCAATACTCTTGCACAAGATATTTTTCACTTTTCATGCTTGTGCAATAAGTATCAAATGCGTTTTGATTTTTTCCAATATATTGTACAATTTTCCAAAATGACATACACTGGCAATTTTTTCCACAATACCAAAAGCACAAGATATTGTGTTCTGTATTGCGAGCTTAAGATACCAATACATATTGTGCAAAAAATATCCAGTCTGTAGGCCATATTGGAAAATTGTGAAATATATTTTGTAATGTGTACATTATATTCTGAAAATTTTATACAGTAGAAAACATCCACAAAAGTATTTATTTTATTTATTTATTCAAGTTTTGTAATATAAAGCCATCCATGCAAAAAATATATATTACACAGCAGTAATAATAAGTATTTCACATCTTATTGCACGGTTTGGGGCAAAACGATAATATTTGCAATAATATTGCGTAGTTAGACCAAGCATCTTGTTAGCATAGAGTTTATTCAAAATGATTTTTAGCACACCGATTAAGACCAACCCTGTGTTTGAAAATACAAGGCGTTTTTATTATTGTGAATGGAAGTTTTTGTGATATTGAAATCCTAATTGTTTTTTGGCGTTTGATAACAGATACTTAGAAGGAATTTAGCAACGATACTAGAATGAGTTTAGCAACAGTATTATGAATAAAACTCATGTTAACTCTAAGCTAAATTTTCATTTTGAATACCGCTGTAATGTCTAATAAAAATCCCTACGACTCCTCCAAATAAACTCCACAGTTATATACAAAATAAGTTTGAATCCCAATTTTCGATGATTAAGAATAGGAAGAAGTTAAATACTAATGAATCCTTCGTTTAAATGAGTCTGCCATTTTTCACGAATGTTCTTTAGTGTATTCCCCGCTTAATAATAAACGAAATTTAAGACAATCATCAAAGGTAAGATTCAAGATATTCACCGCTCAGAAAAAACAATTAGGGAAAACATAAAAGTTAATTTTTAAGAGAATATTTTAATATGTCTTACGAATCGGTAGCTGTTTGTATCAACTGAAGTACCTTTGGACTCAAAAACACATCAGTGGTTTAGAAAACATATTTTTAAAACATAGATTTTTAAAGAAAAAATAAACTTTGTTTGAAGTGCACAATTTTTAAATTTATGGTGTGCCATATCTGAGGTTTCCTACACGTTGAACATATTTATATAAACTGAAAATTCCGTATTGAAACATATTTAATACCGAAATTCAGATTTCTCAATACCGACTCGATATTGGAAACCCTAATTGTAACGTCTGTCTAGCGATTCTGGTAAAAAAGACGATTGTCATTTGCTTTTCGAGTTTAAATCAAAATTGTTTTGTTTGAATGTTACTTCCAAAATTTTTGACTACGATGAAATATCGTGTCTTACTAATTTTGTTATAATATAACGAAGAGGATAATTTTGTAAAATTTTTTCAAAAGACGCCAGAGGTATGTTAAATAATATTTCATCTATCACTAAAATTATAGCTCTCAACATTTATTTTTAACTTACAAAATTATTTTAAATATTTACTTGACACCTAAAAGTGTGAATGTTTTCCATATTTATTTTTAAATTAAACTTAACATTGAAATATCATTGTGTTTTCTACATTATTTTAATATTCCCATAGATAAACATGTTCTGAAAGATGAATATATAGCTTCCGACAGTTTAAAGCTTGAGAATGATTTAGATCTTGATCAAGATACGAAAATATCGATGTAAGTATACCATATCATAAAATACTTATTTTATCAGCAACTACATGTGCCTGTATCGCATACAATTTGAATATATCTCTGAATTGTTCTTTAATTTGTAGTTCTGACTTACCCAACAATACTTTTGATGATGATGATGAAAATAGTGTTGAGGAAGATGAATTATCAAATAGAATTCCATGCAAAACTCGTTATATATACCAATCTGTGGTTGATCCTATTACGAAAAAGAAACGTATAAAATGTGACTTATGTGAAAATACCTATTCGCATCATCCGGCTTTAAGAAATCATAGATTAAAAGCCCATGGTAAATTTCCTATCGGTAGAAAAAGCAGAAAAGTCTTTTCTAGGGAAAGTTGTGATTCTGAATCCATGAATAATGAAGAAAATGTAAAAGATATTAATGAAATAAAGGAATTCAAAAATGAGCAACTAAACAATATAAAAGAAGATTTAGAACTTGGTAATAAATATTATTAAAAAAATGTTTTATTTTACTTGCTAAAATCCACAACATTAATAGTTATAGGTGATGCAAATTTTCAACAGTTCTTAAGTGGAGATGAAGCGTTAACTTCCCAAAGTGTTTCTTCTGTAAATGATGTGCTGTTAAATGAAGTACCGAAAATTGAGTAGTTAGTATTATAGAAATAAATTATTTCTTTTATTGTTAATAATTTTAATTTGCACTTTATTTCTAGTGTTGAATTTCCAAGTAATTCTTTAAATGATGAAACGAATGCGGAGGAAAATATTTACATGTAATTTATTAAACAATTGTAGGTGTACCTAAAATAAAATATTCTTTTTCTTTAGTAACAAGTCCTTAGAAGTAAATGATGAATGTATACAAACTTGTGGTGTCATAAAATTTTCCATGGATTATACAATTTTTAATATAAATTGTTTTTATTGCGATGACATCTTTCCTCTTGGAAGTTGGGAAGAATTTGTGACACACCTTAAAGAGATTCATCAAAGAGAGGAAGAACGTTTCGAAGAAGTAGAAAAACCAACTGTATCTTATTCCAACAAAGAGTTCACTTTAAAGATTGAGATTGATCATGAGGCTTTAAATAAAAGCGCTAATTGGGTAAGCTTTTGTAAGACTAATGAAAAGAGTTTTACAATTCCTATATTTTACGATTTAACTAGTATAACTTCAATTAGTAAGTATTATATTTCCTTTAAAATGGATATATTTTTTTATTACAGCAATCAGATATTCATTCCCCGCTTGATGAAATTAATAAAAGTGATAATGAGGATGATTACTTAAAGGAATTGGAATATAAACCAATCGATGAAATTCCAAAAGCAAGCTGCGATATTTGTAAAAAAACATTTCGAAGTGAATACCGTTTAAAGATTCATCATCGTAGTCGCCATAATAATGGAAAATTCCCTGATCGTAGACTAGCCCCTCGTCATTGCACTATATGCAATAAAACATTTAAACATCCAAGTTTTTATCGTAAACATATAAATGTTCACAATCCACCAAGTTTTAAGTGTAATATTTGTGACAAAGAATATCGTTGGAAACACAGTTTTAATGAACATTTAAAAGTTCACGAAAACCAACGTGATCATGTGTGTGAATTATGTGGAGATAGTTTTTTGAGTAATTCCCGTTTACGTAATCATACAAAATTGAAACATGCAGATGACAGAGCTTATGTATGTGTTATATGTGACTATGGCTGCAAAACTTCTATGGAATTGTGGTTACATCGTAGAAGCAACCATTTAGTTTTGGAAGGCACAATTGAAGAATTAAACAAAAATCTAAATGAGCAAACATTATCTGTTGAAGACAACAAAGATGATAATGAAGAAGAAATAAACGTTGAGAATACAAAAGAATTAGAAAAATATTCAGAACACACACATGTTAAAGAAGAAGTAAAAGAAGATAATGACAAACTGAAGTTTAAGACCATAAAAACTAATAAAAGAAACACCAAAGCTACAAAATCGTTAACTGTACCCTGTCCTCTTTGTGAGAACTTCTTTCGCGATGAGGACAATTTACAGAATCATCAATATAGGGTTCATCACGTTAAGCGTCTTGACTTGGGCGACCGCCATTGTAATATATGCAATAGAACATTTAAGCTCCCAAGTATGTATCGCAACCACTTAGCTGTACATAAACCACCATCCTTCAAGTGTCAAACTTGTGGCAAAGAGTTTCGTTGGCGAAAAAGTTTAACAGATCATATGAAAATACATGCCAATCAACGTGATCATATTTGCGAATTATGCGGAGCAGGCTTTTTTCACAATATTCGTTTACGTGATCATAAAAAAATGTGGCATTTTGATGAAAAAAATTATTCATGTAGTTTTTGCGAATACACTTGTAAAACAGCTACACAATTATGCCAGCATCGTAAAAAATTCCATGACAACGAAGAATTAAATAAAAAGCGCAAGAAAAAATATCCCTCTCAACGGAAGCCCAAAGGTTCTCGAGCTCCTAAATATCAATATGTGGTGGATCCTGATACAAAAGTTAAACTTTTAAAATGTGATTTATGTGACAATACATACTCACATCATCCGGCTTTAAGGTATCACAGATTTAATGCACATGGCAAAATTCCTATACAAAGCAGAAAAAGTGACCAACAGAATGAATATCAAATAGAATCAACTCTAGAGCAGGAGGTCATTGATTTGCTGACATCTGAGAACCAGTCAGATATTGCAGTAGAAGAAGAGATAATACATTTTCCCGATGATCTTATTGTTTATGATGCTACTGAAGAAGTTTAATTACATACATATTATGTCTGTTCCCGAACTTTACCGCGGTTACCCAAACTAGCCCAAAAGCGTTCCCGTACTCCGAATTGCGTGTAAATTGTTGTTGTTTGGGCTGCTTTGGGTTCCCGCGGGTACCCGCGGTAACGTACGGGAACGCACATATTACCTTAAAAATGTAATTTATAATTTTTATACTCATGTTTACACTTAATTTTGAGTAAAGTAATTATTTTTTTCCAAAGGCGTTCTCGTACTCAAAATTGCGTTTAAAATAATGTTGTAATAGCAGTACCTGTAATTATATGTATTTTATTAGTTTTTCTCCTTGTTCTGTGGACTCCTCCAAATCTAAATTCAAGTAGCGTGCCACCTCAATTGGGGGGGTCACAAGGATGCGCTAATTAGAGAGGTCGGTTTTGCTTCGCAGTCGAAGAAGTGGGGTGTGCCATGCGATCTTTCTCCGCCTGCAGGAAACTTATTAGGGATATAAGAATATTATAGTCGTATTAATGCTCATTTGGATTTAAGGCGACTGCAATACCTAGATCTTAATTGTACCAACATCTAACTTGTTCTTGGCATACTTCTTTCTGGTGCTCTGAGGATATCTGAAGACAACTCATTACGGTTCTTAGTGCCGCGTTTTGGCAGCTCTGTACTTTTCTCCAGTGCGTGTCGACACACTCTACAGTGGATGCAGCATGAAGATTTTTTAATTGATTAAAGGAAAAAAATTTGGGCATATATATTTTGGTTGTCGCTGATTCTATGGCGGATAAAAATTTTAAAATTGCAGTTTTGTAAATTCTTTGTCAGAACAGGTATATTTTTATATGTATTTTTTAGACCTGCTAAGTTATTTATAAATAAACTGAGTTTAATGCTTAACCATAGTTATGAATGTCAAATTTATATGGAAATATATGGGGTTAACATAACCAACGTTAAATGGTTATGTTGTAAATAAGTTACTCGCCCGTAATAGGTCATATTAAAACAAAAAATACTGAAAAAAAAAAAATTTTTTTTCCAAAACTTCGATATTGGAAATTTATTCAAAAATAAAATCTTATTAAGAGCACACTCGGCGAATTACGTACACACAAAAAATTATTAGCCTAAATAATAGGTCAATAATCACTGGATAATTTGTACAAATTTTTACTGGATGGCGTTCGTTAACACAAATACTCAGTAAACAGAAAGAAAAAAGAGAGAATAAAGTGACAGTTCTATGTTGAGAGTTTCTAAGTCTTGTTCTTTTTCTTGCAAGTTTTTAATGGACAAATTTTTGCCAGTAAGAATTTGCAAACAGAAAAAAACATGTTTCGAAAACATATGTTTGTTTATTGTAAATAAAAAAAAATATTTTCCAATTATGTTATTTTATGGAAATGCAAAGCAGTAAAACTTTCAAAACAAATTATGGAAAAGATAAGAAAACCTTCTAAAAATTTTCTACTTAAGATTTAATACCAATAATTCTCTTCTTCCATAACGACCAGTTAAAATTTTTTTGTATATTTGGTGTTGTAATCAGCTGTGTCTACAAACTTGCTAATTGTTGCAAATTTTCTGTTCGCGTACAAGTTTGGGAAATTTTATTTTGAGAGTAAATCTTGTCTAACTCTGTAAGTTTGTACTGAGTAATTCTTATTGGACTTGACTGAGAAAAGTAATCGAATGGACCTAATCTAAACCCCAATTTACACTACAACGAAAAAAGCTTTTAGGTTTTGATTTAATATTTGTATGGAATTTGACAAGCACAAGCAGTTTTCAAAAACTACTAATTTTTGTTTAATACTTTTTGTTTTTAATATATATTTATTTAGCATAAGTGCTATTAATTATACAATTTAATAAAATTTTAACTATAAATTTATGGATTTTTTTTGCATTAAAAAAATTGTTTTACATATAGAACAATTCTACGTTTGAACACAAAAAAATTAGTTTAGATTTTTAATTCTAATGGAATTGCATTAAATAATTTAAGACCGTTATAAAATAAAAGGTTCTGATAAAAATTTGTTGTACTAAAATTTAATCTAAAATGAGAAATGTTGCGTAAATTACACGGTTGTACGTCCGCTACATAAAACAACTGCTTCTGCAATATAATTCGGCAGCATTCCATTTTTCATTTTAAATACGAATATTAAAACGTTCATCACCAGCCTTTGATTAACCGACAGCCACTGCAACTTATTCAACATGTCCCGTATGTGAGATAATCTGACAACGCAATATGCTTCTCATGCCTTTATTCTGCAGTTTTTGAAGTCTCTCCTTCATTAGTTGACTTCCAAGAAATAGTAACGTTGGGCAGTATTCAAAATGAGGTTTTATCATGGTATTATATATTCTTATATATGTAATTTTAGAAACTTTTCTACGAATTCTTCTAAGGAAAGCTATTTTTTTTGGAAATTTTTTTACAAATGTAGTTAAAATTCAAATCAAATTTCAGTTTCTTGTCTATAACGACCCCAAGGTATTTAATTTCTTCCACCTTCTCTATAGGTACACCTTCGATAATTATATTTTCATCCATAGTGCCATTTATCACCATAGCTTTTGTTTTCTGTGTATTTAGTTTTAATTAGTTCATTTTCAGATATTTTTCTACTTCTTCCAACTCACTATTTTTTTTTTTTTTTTATTAATTCTTCAATTACATAACCGAGCTCTTAGGGCCTTATATGGTTAATTAAAGCTACTAACTAAATAACAAACTTCTATATAAAATTAAAGTTAATTATTAAAATATATAATAAATCGCAATATAAAAAATTCATAATTACATATGTGACAGCGCATAGAGAAAGGGACCTAAGGGTAAAAAATCAATTTTTTTTTTTTTGTGGACAACATCTGAGCATCGAATAAGACCGATCCCATGCTCTCCTGACCTTAGGTCCCTTTCTATCCTTAGGTCCCTTTCTATTTTGCGCGTCACATATGTATATGAGATCACATAAAATAAAGCATTACAAATTTTAAAAAAGAACCAAATTTACAAATTTAAAAGAAGAATACGAACACAATCCTCTACGTTTTTACCGCTTATATAAATAAGCGCATCATCCGCAAACATACATACTTTTGCATTCTTTAATACTTTTTCTAAGTCATTAATGTAAATTAAAAACAGTAGAGTTCCCAAAACTGGCCTCTGAGGCACTCCAATATTGACGGTTTTTACAGTAGACATAAATTCATCACATTTTGTTCTTTGGGTTCTGTTTTTCAAATAACTATTAAACCATTTCAGTTCAACTCCTTTTACGCCATACTTATTTAATTTGTCCGATAAAATTTCTCTATTTATTGTTTCAAATGCACGTTTCAAGTCCAAGAAAATCGCAATAACACAATTTTTATTGTGTATTTCAGTTTTCCATTGAGTTATTACCAGATTAAGAAGTGATTCACAACTGTGTTGGTGTCTAAAACCAGATTGTATTTCATTCAACAAGTTTTTTTCAAAGAATTTATTCAATTGATAGTGAACTATTTTTTCCAATATTTTGCTTATGGTCATCAACATATTAACTGGACGAATTTCATGAGGATTTTTAGTATTTTTTATTTTTTGAATCGGCACTATACACGATTCCTTTAGGCAATCAGGAAATGTCCCCGTCTGTAAGGACGATTCAATAAGACTGTAAGTGTGTACCAACAATATCATAATTATTTAGTAGCATTTTTACTGTAAGGAAATTTTGATCTTTTTTAATTAAAAAAAAAAATAAAATTACATTCAGTGAATTAAAAAAAATAAAATTAGGTTCAGTGAATTAAAAAAAATAAAATTACGTTCAGTGAATTAAAAAAAAAAAACAATACGTTCATTGAACTCAAAGCCCGTTTTCTGCCGTTCAGTAGAAGAAAACATTTATTTACAAATAAAAATTGCAACTAAGCAATTTTACAGCGTTTGCTAGTGAAAATAAATAAATTACATATATATTAAGTGATTTAAAAATAAAGACTTACTATCAGTGTTGCCACCAGTAAAAGAAAAAATTACACAGCTGTAGGTCAAAAATTATCCAAAACCGTACGAAATTACACAAAAAAATATTCAAAATAAACTCTCCTGAGCACAGTGGGGAAGAATAAAAATATTTTGAAAAAATTTTTTTTATAAACCGATTTTTAAAGACAGCATTTTTTCATCTGCAATGTGCAAAAGTTAATTGCATTTTAAAACTAAAATTTTGCATTTTTGCAATAACCTGGTCTGAGTTTTTGCCTTCTGCAAACGCAAATCCAGGCCAATTTCCCTGAAAAATATAACAAATTATTCTATTAACTAAAGGGAATTTCAATGCAATATCTTTTTTAGGCTTAAAATGGCGTGCTTTCAAATTTGAATATTAATAAAATGGTATTTTATCCATATTAAAAGCTTCTTTCAGAAAAAAGTATTTATGTTTTTTCAGAAAGGGTACTTCATTCAGATGCGTTGCATGCAAAAATATAACCTACATGCTAATTATTCTCTCCTCTTACCCTTCAAATTTTAACCATAAATAAAAATATAACAATTTCACAAAAAATTACCGATATTTTTTCAAAAATTTTATACGATATACAAAAAAATGCATTTTTGATTTCTTCTAAACTCGGTTTAGCGTTGAAAAAATTTATAAAATCATTTACCAGAAACTGGAGATTTGTGGTAAATGGTTCACAGACAATCTCGTTTCGTCTATATCGACTAATTTTTCTTAACTTTCAAAAATTTACGGAACTTTCTGTAAAAAGTGAAATTACACAAAAACTACACAAAAATGTCATTATTCAAAAATTATCCAACGAATGTGTAAACAGTCCCGTTTTTGAATAATTATTCAAAAAGTGGCAACACTGCTTACTATTAAAAATAAAAACTTTACAGATATAGATGTATTTGGAAAAAATATAACTATCAATTTTTCAAACTTATGCTTCCCAGTAAAATGTAGATGCTTCACTATGACGTATTTCATTTATACGTTTTTACAATACATACAATGTTTTCTTCTACTGAACGGCAGAAAACAGGCTTTTAATTCAGCATACGTAATTTTTGTTTTCCAATTAAGTGAACGTATTTTTTTTTCAATTCAGTGAACGTATTTTTTTTTTTTTTTAATTCACTGAACTTAATTTAAATTTTTTTAATTCACTGAATGTAATTTTATTTTTTTTTAATTCACTGAATGTAATTTTATTTTTTTTTAATTCACTGAATGAAAATGAAATTGAATGAATTCAGTGGTGAATTAATTCAGTAAGGTATTAATTCACTTTTTTTTCGTTCGATTTATAAAATTGAACGCGTTCACCAGTGAATTAATTCATTTGATTTAATAAAGAGAACTATTGCAATGGAATTAATTCTTTGAATTTATTATTTGATGAACGCGTTCAGTTGAACGAATTCAGTGAATTACTTAAGAAAAGGAATTTATTCAATTCTAAAGAAAATTGAATTCGATTATTAGTAACATTCAAAACTGAGAAATTTTTGGGTCGTCCAAGCGACCGTTCTGTACATAACAGTGAGGTTACACGATCAAGATTTTGCTTTCAAGTTGATAACACATACTGTTGTCAAATTCAGTTGAACTTGAAGCTGTGACGTAGGCTGCATGCAACTTGATAGTCAATTTTGCTTTCAAGATGCCGTCGTCAAGGAAAGAACTAAAAATGCTCGCCTCTGTGGGCTGTTTCCGCACTGCAGGTTGTTCGAAAAGACTTTATTTTTTTCTTCACATATTTCACAGACATTTTCATGTCAGCAGAAATTGATTTTTTATTTATTTTTATTTTAAAATCATTTCGTCGATATATCGTGTTTTATTGCGGCACAATATTTGTAAAAGAAAAACAAATTTACAAGAAATTGATCAGCTGTTTAAAACTTGACCGTCAAGTTTTCTCAAAACTTGAAAGCAAAAATTGATATCAAGTTGCTGTTCAATTTTTAAAATGTGAGTGTGTTAGTAAAAAAATGTGAGTGTATTGAAACTTGAAAGGCAAAAATTGATCGTGTAACCCCTATGTAAATAAGTCAAGTACCGCAGCAGAAAATTTAGGGTCGGCTTGATTCTCTGAATTTACATATTTTTTAGAGTTGGGCTTAATCGTTCTTTTTGGTGACTCGGTCTTATCATTCAATAAAATTCATTGAACTAGTTCGTTCAAATCGTTCAATCGCTCGTTTTTGGTATCGCTCTTTTTTGTCATGAGCTGTGTCTGAACATGGATTTGTGAACGGTGTCGTTCGTTCGACAATTTATTTGCGCACTACATGTTAAGCTGCCTACACACTAGGGAACATGGTTGAGGGAACAAAAAATATCAAAAAATTTTGTAAACACGAAATGCACGCTCTCAACACGCACACACACACAAACGCACTCACACATTCACAAAAAATGCTCTGGTGTAATGGTTAGCGCGTTGGACTGTTACACGTGAGGTTGCGGGTTCGAGCCCCAACCAAGGCAACATCAATTTATGAAAAATAGTAATATGTATGAGTTTTTTCTATCCCTCATACATATCGCAGCGTCCTCCTTCGGTGTTCCCATAGCACTTAACCCCACCGAAGTAAAATAATATAACAGGGCTATGAACTAAAAAGCTTCAACAAAGTTCGCCAACTCACCATTAGATGGCGCGCAACAACTGTTCTAAAAAATTCAACATCTCGCGCAATTACAGTGTTGCCGTATTTGAAGCCCTTCATCTTTCACCACCTTTCACTTCTTCTCTATCCCCTTTCCAAAGGAAGCAACACGTTAATTAATAGGAAGAATTTCCTGAGTGTTGCTTCTCTTTAAAAAAAAAAAAAAAAAAAAAAAAAAAAAAAAAAAAAAAAAAAAAAGTATGTTCCCTAGTGTGTAGGCAGCTTTACATGTTTATATTAATTTTATTGTGCATAGACTAATAGTGTCAGAAAAATACAATTAAAAATTTTAAATTATTAAGGAAAACATTTAATTCTGTAATAAAATTAATAAGAAAGGGATACAAATTTTCTATTACTAAAAAAAAGAACGAAATGAGCGATTGAACGAAAAGAACGAATAATGGTGAACGATGTCATATCGTTCAATAAACTGAACCATTTAAATGAACTAGTTCGTCCATGAACGACGCAACTCTAATATTTTTGGACACAGTTTTTGGATAAGCTTGTATTTGTTTAAATTTATTTTAGTCTCCCAAAATTTACTAACGAACTAATAATTATGAATTCGGGCAAAACCATATCAAAACGTAAATGTTATATTTGCAAAGGGAGGTACGACAAATTTAGTGCCATAAAAGTATTTAAAGTACCAGTTGATGATGCAAGACGAGAACGCTGGAGTCGCTCCTGTGGCGTTGATCTGCCATTATATTCTAGAGTTTGTTATAATCATTTTGTCGACTCAGATTTCAGAACAAAACCGAATGAAAAAAGTAGAGCATTTTTAATGCCAGCGGCCGTACCCAAACCTTTATCGGCAATTATTGATACAAGTTATGTGCACAAAAAGTACACCTGTCCAAATGATTCCTTAGAAATTAAACAACATCAAGCAGAGCCTGGTATACTATGATTTATAAAATATATTCATTTACATTAATAACGACCAATTCTTCACAGGTAACAGAAATTTACAGGAGCCTCTTATTGATATACGACCAGACCAATGTAATGATATTTTTGATATTTACTTCCTCAGATACGAAAAGTTTATTTCATATTTTTCAAAGGAGAAATGGACTTGCCATTTGTTTACAAAAATCTGAAATCATTTTCTTTAGACGAAAGTTAAATTTAAAGTCTTTTAGGAAAATGTTTAAAGAATCTGTGAATTGAGGGTTTCTGGATTGTCACAAACCAGTTTTGAGGTAATAACCGAATTCGAGAGGTGATAACCGAATTTGGTTGTAGCAACCCCATTTAGAGGTTGCGAAAGAAGAAATTTATTAATATCAATACAAAGAAAGCCTTCATGGCCAATTATGTATTGGTTGATATTCAATTAAGTACCGTAATAATTCCTATTTTTTCTAAAATTCTGAAATATCTTTTGCAAAAATAAAACGCATTTGTATATATATTTTATATTATTAGAAAATTATATTAATAGTGAAACTTATCCTAAAATTAAACGTTACTTAAGTAGTTTACAACGTTACTTAAGTAATTTACAATTTCTATAATACAATTTATAATTGAATTACTACAAAATATTTTTCGAATCTGAGTGTTTTATAAAGTAAACTATATAGAATCTGGTATATTTGTAAAGAAAAATTAACACCAACTAATCTTTTTAGCTGAATCTCCAAATTTAATAAAATTCTGTTTTATTTGTCATAAAACATTTGAGTCTGATAATGTAGTCTTATACGATATACCTACAAACGATCAATACCACAAATTATGGTGTACAAAATTCAACAGATATCTTCCCGCTGGAACTAAGATATGTGAAAATCATTTTTGCCCAAATGATTTTATTTTTAACAGTGATCAACAAAGTCGTTTGAAATTAAAAGTCATACCTTCACAAAATTTGTTGGGAAAACATGTGGAAGAAAAACCTTCAGTTAATATTTTATATATAAATCCAAAACCACAAGCAGAAGAGTGAGTATAAAAATTATATTCTATAATAACAAAAGGCCAAAACAATTTAGCGTTAACTTAACTTTTTTATCTATGCGCATTTTATTGAACAAGATAGTAGCTAAAATAAATCTTAATATTTCATTATTATTTTTTTAATCCCCCAATAGAGTTAAACTACCTGTCAATCCTTTGGATGATGGAAAAATTGTTGAGGGATGTATAATGCTAAATAAATTAGAGAAAAGTACTAAAACGTGAGTCTTTAAAATATATTTTGTTTTTCCAGATTTAGTATAAATTATTATGTACTTTATTTTCTCTAGTTTTTCTATAAAACCTAATGTTTCTACAAAATCCATACAAACTGATGGCGGATATAAAAGCACTTGTGGTTACATAGAAGTGTCTAATGATTTTAAATTATTTAGTATGAATTGCTTTTATTGTAATGAAAAAATTCCCATTAGGCGTTGGAGAAACTTTGTTTCACACCTTGTAGATTTTCATCAGCAAGAGGAAGAAAATTTAAAAACTGAATTTAAAGACAAAAGTAAGAAGCAAAAACACTTTTCACACCTTAAGGAACCTTGGGGATAGTGAATTGAATTTAGACTCATGTAATACCAATCAAGAGTTTAATATTTGTAATAAAATTTCAGATTGCGAAATGGAGTCAAATTCGTCTCAAGACAAGATTAAAGGAAATATTTTCGAATCAAAACCAGAACAACAATATAATGCAGTAGTCACTGAAAAAGAAATTAGCGTCAGCCAAAATTTGAATAAAAAAACTTCTTTAAATGATGCGCTTCCTAAACTTTGTACAGATAAAGAAAGAAAAATTAATGAAAATGAAATAGATAATGCCAATTTTACCGAAAACTCTAATTTGGTAAGTTTATATTGTTGTTTTGAAACTATGTATCCTTATTCCTTTAAAATTTACAAATAGTTTTTAGAATTTGATTTATCAACTGATGAAGATAAAACTGATAATGATGCTATCCTAAAGAAAAAAGTTAAAGAAAAAAAATGTGTGAATTTACCAATAAACCAGCCGAAAAGACGCAAAGAAGGGCAACGTCAATGTAATATTTGCAACCGAACATTTAAGCGCTCAAATCAGTGTTCAAAACATATGGCTGTGCATAGACCACCGCAATTTAAATGTAATATTTGTGGTAAAGATTTTCGTTGGGAATATAGTTTTGATGCACATGTAAAACTGCATTCCAATCAACGTGATCATGTATGTGAATTTTGTGGTGCTAGTTTTGTACGTGTAAGTCTGTATTATGATCATAAAAAAAAAGAACATTCGGATGAACATAAATATGTTTGCCAAATATGTGATTATAGGTGCAAAACTTCTACGCAAATGAGTATGCATCGTAGAAAGTGGCATTTAGTTTTAGAGGGTACAATCGAAGAGTTATATTTTAATCGTATAGGTAACACCCAAGAAAAGCGCACACATTGCATAACGAAATACCCAATTGTAGTGGATCCTATTACGAAATTGAAACGGATAAAATGTGATTTATGTGACATGACTTATGCACGTCATGGAGGTTTGAAGCATCATCGGCTTAAAGTCCATGGTAAATTACCCTATATTAAGAAACGACAACTTCAATTCAATAGAAATTTACAAAATGAAGTAGAAGCAGATGCCGCTAATGTAAACGCTGTTGTGAAAAATGAAATGGAAAACCTGGAAACAAATTTAGTTGAGGATGATGATTTGCCTACATTTCAGAACAATAAGAACGTTGTGGTAAAAGATGAAGTAAAAAAATCTGAAACTAATTTAGCTGAAGATTTTGGTAACCTGTTGACATCTGAGAGCAGTACGAAATTTTGTATTTCTTATGTCGATGATGCGAAAAATTCTATGGCGGAAGATCTTATTGTTTATGATGATAATACCGAAAGTGAATAAAATATTATTTTGAAAATATTTAGGCGGGCTATTTAAATTGGTTTTTATTTTCCAATTTAATTTGCGACAATAGATTTTTATTCTATAGGTACAATCTAATTTTTCAGCCTGCCAGCAAGACTATTCCGAAATGACTTAAATAGTTTTAGTAGAAGATCGATCGATTATGGCCAAAATACTGGGAAAATTAAACAGCTTCTTAATTTTGAATCAGGGATATGTACCTATAACCGCATGTGAGACACTCTTTAGAGCTATTTGGCTCTTATAGTTTTTAACTAGTCAAAACGCATACAAAAAAAAAAAAACAAGGAACTAGTTTTGTACAAAAACCAGGTGCTTTTTGCTCAAGTATAAATGTAGTATTATTATTTTCCTATAATCAGCTCATCAATACGCGTCGATTGAGTGCTGCTACTACATAAAATTCTAGAACTTAACCCGCCTCTTTCGTATATTTTTTGAAAAGTACAAAAAATATTCGAAAAAAGTACAATTTTTGTAGAAGAATATTTTCTGCAAGTTTTTAATAGGACAAATTTTCTATATATGCAAAATTTTGGTACCGTGAGGATCGAAAAAGTACAATTTTTTTATGTGGTTGGTACAAAATGAAAAAACTCATTTCCAACTCATTCCAAAACTCATTATATTACCATATAATGCCATGAAGTTATATGGTAATAAAGAACACCAATGAGGTTATTTAGTTATCTCGTTCGTGTGAATGACTTATTATAAGCTATTCACATGAACGAGATAACTAAATCTCTTGTTCTTTATTAGATTACCACATGAGGCAATTTTTTTGACACTATATGGTAATAGAATAAAGAACCAAAAACGAGGAGATTAGTAATATCGTTCATGTGAATGGCCTATCAACAGTATTTATATCACAGAACATACATAGAATCGTAAGTTAACTATAGTTATTTTTACCAATATGGAGATCAAATGTTTCTTGTTACATTGTTGTCTCGTTAATGTGAACGGCCTATTAAACCAATAAATTATTTGCCCCACTACGAGCAATGGAAAAGCGCTAGTTTGGCGGGAAAAGCGCCAAGTTGGCAACAGACAAAAAAACAGCAAGAACTAGAGTTGTAAAGTATTGGTCATTTGGGTATTGAGTACTCAATACAGAAATGAATTGAGTAGTATAGTGTAGAGATGGGCACGTGAGCAGAAGTTTGCGTAATCGTTCGTGTGAATAAAATCTGAATATAAGCAGAATTGGAATTTTTCTTGCGTGAGAGTTATAGTCAAAATGCACCTCAGTGGATTTCTCTAGTATTTGTTTTAATTTTCAATATTTTAAAACACTCTTAACTGTTTACTTGTATATTTTTATTTCATATTTAGTTTACACAATTAATTTCCTCTTTTAAATAAAGTTCCATTTTTTTTGTTCTTAAGCGGCAAATACATTAAGGAACATTGAGTAGGGAACAAAAAATATCAAAAAATTTTGTATACACGAAATTTAATGAACTTATTTTATTTTTTTTAATTCAGTGAACTTATTTTATTTTTTTTCAATTCAGTGAACTTATTATTTTTTTTTAATTCACTGAATGTAATTTTATTTTTTTTTAATTCACTGAATGAAAATGAAATTGACTGAATTCAGTGGTGAATTAATTCAGTAAGGAATCAATTCACTTTTTTTTCCGTTCGATTTATAAAATTGAACGCGTTCACCGGTGAATTAATTCATTTGATTTAATAAAAACAACTATTGCAATTGAATTAATTCTTTGAATTTGTTGTTTGATGAACGCATTCAGTTGAATGAATTCAGTGAATTACTTAAGAAAAGGAATTCATTCAATTCTAGAGAAAATTGAATTCGATTGGTAGTGAATTCATTCAAAAAGGAATTAATTCTTCAAAGCTCTGTCTGTAACTATGTGAGAAGTTTCTCACATAAAAATTGCAACTCTGCCATATTTAAAACCGAGTGAGTATCATAATGTTAAATTTAGCCAGAGGTAAGTAAAACAAATTTACTTATATTCAATTTGAAATTTTGTGACTCACCCTGTTTTAAATATCGTAGACACATCGTAGAGTTGCAATTTTTAGGTAAATTACTTCTCTCATAGTTACAGAACACCGGTACTGGGTACTTTTCGGCTTCGATTAGGGAAAAAAATTGGTATCGAGTACCTAGTACTCAAATTCTTAATACCTTTACAACACTACAATTTTAACTGTAAACGGTAGAAACGGTGCACGTGCGGTGTGAATGTTTTTTTTTCGAAAAATTAAATAAATGTGTAAAAAATTAATTAATAAATAGTGAAATTTTTATAAAATTCTTAACAAAATGGTTAATGACAATGCAAAGTTCAGTGATAAACCTAAAACTCAAAGGAAAGACACGCAAGATGTTGTTGAAAATTCTAAAACAACAGGTGGTATATGGCAAGATGAACGTTTCCAACATTTGGTAACTGATCCACGTTTTAGGAGCCTACCAAAACAGCAAAGAAAGGTAAAAATTGATAAGCGTTTCCAGGGAATGTTTACAAATGATAAGTTCAAAGTAAAATATACAGTGGATAAATATGGCCGACGTATTAATAAAAGTAATGCCGAAGATTTAAAAAAGTACTATGAATTAGATTCAAGTGATGATGAAACACCCACAAAAGCTGAAACTGAAGATGAGCTAGCACATGAAGATAAAGCTAGTTCATCTGAGGAAGAAGAGGAGGAACGTGAAAAGGAAGAAAAAGCCATTATACAAGAGGGCAGTGATGTGGATGAAAATGATGCTTTAATTAGTGATGGCGAAGAAGTTTCTGTAAGTCTACGGGAACGTTTAATTAATCCCGACATTGATTATGCCAGGGGTGAGGGTCGCTTGATATCCGATTCTTCTTCGGATGATGAATCTTCCGAAGATGAAGATCCCGAAATATATATAGATCATGTTTGGGGTGAATTAGCCAATGATGCTGAAACTACCGAAAATTCTACAAAACGATTAGCTGTTTGCAACATGGATTGGGATCGTGTTAGATCTGTCGATTTAATGGTTCTTTTTAGTTCATTTTTACCGCGAGGGGGTACTGTTTTAAGTGTAAAGATTTATCCCTCAGAATTTGGCAAAGAACGTATGAAGGAAGAAGAATTACATGGTCCTCCGGAGTTGGTGGGATTAAGTAAAGAGGCCACAAATCAAGTAAGTTTTATTAATTTCAAATATAATTTTCCTAATAATCGTCGTAAATAAAGTTCAACGTAATTATTCAGAATTTTTTTTCGAGTTTTACGTACAGTTGTATGGCGCTGCTTAAAGCAGATATTGCCAGGTTAATAACTATTGTACAATGCGTGTTCATATGCGATATAAAAACAATGTGGCGGATTTAAGAAAATTTATTCCACGTGAACGCACAGGAACAACAACAACACATACGCAACCATTGCCTTCACAATGGAGATTCAGCGTGGTGAATCCCCAATACGCCACAAAATGAACAAATTCCGATAGAGAAACACGTGCGCAAAACAACATTGCGTTGCAGCAGAGGCGTAAACGAACTTTCTAAAAGAATTCGAACGGTTTGCATATGCTTCTAGCGAATCACAAGATAACCTTCTTTCCGTCGTCTCACGGCGAGCTCTTAGAAATTGATAAAAATTTGTCCATCGACTAAAATGACCACAGCTTAAAACCAGGCTGAGCTGCGCGGCCTCAGATTTTTAGTTGGCGCCGATGCCAAAAAGTTTTTGGCTATCAACCGGCCTCATAAAAACAGGAGGCTAATTACACTGCATGACAAAATCTTGACTTCGAAAAATTAATAGAGCTCTGACCATCAATTCTATATATTTCTGACATGCTGATTACAATGGCGTACTTTATTTTTCGATCAATGGCAAAGACTTTTCGCTAAATGTCTTTAAAGTTTGGCGGTTTTCCATTTAGTTTTTTATATACAAAAATTTTTAAATGCAATCAAAATAAATTTTTTGTGGTGAAATGTAGGCACGGGACCTGTATTCATATTTAAGCTTAAAATTTGATGCATAAAACTTGTTATTAAACCCACTGTTCGCGTTTTAGATGGATTTTTACGGTTTTTTTGGTTTTAGCCAATTGAATCACTAAAAGCAAAATCGGTATTTATAAATGATTAGTATCTTAAAATGTCTTTAGTACAATACTAACCTTAGTAAAATATGTATTTATTGCCAGAACTTTTGCAAATGGAAAGTGTTTTGCTTAAAATTTTGATGAATACATTTTTTCTTATTGAAATATTTTCCTTTTAATTGCTTCCTTACTAAGGTATTACATTTATTGAGGTCGATTGTACATTCGGCGACTAAAGCCGCTGAAATAGCAAAAAACCATAAAAACCTATATAAAACCGATTATGGCCTTTCGGCTAGATTATTGCAATAAATAAAGATATTAAATTAAAATTAAATTAAAACGCTAAGTAGTGGTTTAAATATCAAGATTAGCACATCGCATTTATATCGTAAATGGGGCCACGGGTCATGTGCTTACACTTAAACACAAAAACATTCATATTAATTGAATTTGAAAACATTTAACGAAAAATCTGTACCAAAAAAAAAGTACGCCATTGTAATCAGCATGTCCGAAATATATAGAACTGATGGTCAGATCTTCATTAATTTTTTGAGTGTCATGCAGTGTTATGAATGTTTTTAACGACACATGATAGTGAAATGATACCTAAATAATTATCGACGATTGAACTCTATTTATAAATCTCATAAGTTATGAATGGCATATGACACTGAAACAACTTAAACTTTATGCTTTCGGCTTCAAGGCCTATCAAAGGCCGCCCAGGTAGAAAAATACAAACGGCACAATGTTGGCCCGGTATTGGAGGCGGTAGTACATGTACTGGCAATGCGTCGGATTTTTAACTTTCACTGTACTGCCATGTTGTCGAAATGATAACACCAATAAACGCTTGGCCGTAGTTATTTCCCAACGTTGGCACATGCTTGGGATTTTATTTTTTTGGTATTATTCCAGTAAATTTAATAACAAATTTAGTAGTTTGCTGGAACTTTACCGTCCTCTTAGTGTACATCACAGATTTTTTTTATTTTTTTTGGCAATGTCTTGAGACTTGATGAATTTCTTTAAATGTATTCTTTCAAAACTTCACAAGAAAAGAATGGCGATGTCTCTCTTGCATAAATAATTGTGTAATAGATGTAAAAATACGTAAAATTATAAAATTGTTAATTTTAATAAATTAAAAAAAGCTTGTTAATTTTCAGAAAACAGTACTGGCAAAGCACGTTTTAAGTAGTACCGGCATTTCGTAAAAAACAGTGCTCTCCCAGTACAACTTTTGTTGTAACGTCGGCAATTTCTACTTGGGCGGTTACATAGAACTTTTTGGATCAAAAAGCCTTTCTGAGGCACACATATTTGAAAAGGGCGTGGCAACAAACAAAAATGCACCATTTAATTCTGAGTTTCCGCTTTAGTCGATACACAAACTTTCATCAATTTTGGGACCATTTCGGTAAACCTTAATTGTTCCAAAAATAACTAAAACATAACCAAAAAACAAAAAAGAAAATTTTAAAAAGAGTCAAAACTTAACTTTTAATAACCCGAATGAAACTCAGATATCTGATAGAGAATAAAAATCTAAGGTTGATGTGTTTTTAGGGGAACTATATGCAAATTCCATCCAAAGCATTCTTCTGTAGAATATAGTTCCCAAATCGGAGAATATTTCTTTAGAAAAAAGTGGTCACAAGCTGAGAATATTTGTATTAATAATTCTAATAATCTAATAATTTTTCTATAGGAAAAATGTCTTCGAATTTAAACGTTTTTCTATAGGAAAAAGTCCTCAGAATTTTTTCCATAGGAAAAGTTTTCAGAGTCGTATAGTTTTTTATAAGAAGAAATCGCCAGAATTTGATTATTTTTCCTTAGGAAAAAGTTCTCCAATTCTGCGAAAAAAGTATGTTTCTCTATAGGAAAGAGTCGACAGAATTATATTTTTAAATCTAAATATTTGTTCTATATAATAAAAATCCTCAGAATCTGAGACATTTTCTACCGTAAAAGTCTTTATAATCTAAAAATGATTATATAGAAAAACAAAACATTTCAGAAAAATTCTTCACTTTGAAGGAAATTTTTTTCAGAATCTAAGAATGTTTTTTATCGGGAAATATTTTCAAAACCTTGAAAGTTTTTTTTTGGAATATGTATTTAGAACCTGACGCGATATTAGCTCTGTTCCACGTACGTTACCGCGGGTACCCTATTTTACCTAAAAGCGTTTCTATTGTCAAATGTGTGTGTAAATTGTCGTTGTTTCGGGTAAATTGGGTTCCCGCGGGTACCCTCGGTAACGACCGCGAACAGACCTATTGTGTACAACATTTTTCAAAATTCGCCTATCATTCTTTTAATTTTTTTTTCAGAATGCAAAATCGAAATCAAACGAATCCATTGAGCATTCTTCAGATGATGATAGTGAAGATGAATTAGTTCAAGAACAAGATAGTGAAGCAGAAGAAGGTGATGAATATCACATGGAAAAGTTACGTCAATATCAACTAAATCGGTTACGTTATTATTATGCTGTTGTAGAATGTGATGCCGTTACAACAGCAGATAAAATCTATCAGGAATGTGATGGTATTGAATATGAAAGTTCTGCTACTAAGATTGACTTAAGATTCATACCAGACGATACTACGTTCGATGAAGATGAACCCTCAGATGTTTGTACTGAGCTACCAGATGCCAATAGCTACACACCCAGACAATTTACCACAACCGCCTTACAACAGGCAAAAGTCGATTTGACTTGGGATGAAACGGCTGTAGATAGAAAAGAATTGGGTGATAAACTATCATCGGGAAAAATGGAGGGAATAAGTGACAAAGATCTACGAAAAATTGTGGCATATAGTAGTGAAGAGGAAGAAGAAGAGGAAGATGAAGAAGATAATAAGCAAAAAATAGAAAATATTCCCGAAAAGTCTTCTAAAAAAGTTTCTTCTAAAACTTTAGAAACACCTGCTAAAAAATCTAAGAAAAAAGACGAATTCATTAATAAATACAAAGCTTTATTGGCCGAGATTAATGAAAAGGAACAAAATGAAAAACAAAAACGAAAATATGAAATGGAATTCTCTTGGGATGTTAAAAATGACAGTGATAATAATGATGATGATGACAAAGATTTGTCGAACGAGCAAAAATCCAAAGCAGATTTTACGCCCATAGAAAAGGTTTTACAAAAACGATCTGAAAAGAATAAAAAACGTAAAGAAGAACGAAAGAAAAAGATACTACAATCAAATGGTCAAGCACCTGATTCAGATCCTGACTCTATACCCGATGATATTGATATGGATGATCCCTATTTTGCGGAAGAATTTGCTAATGGCGATTTTATTGATCCCAAAACTAAACATAAAGAAAAACAGAAAAAACAAAAACTTCTCAAAGCCGAACAAGAAGAAGAAGATGAAAAACAGGCTAAAGAGTTGGAACTATTATTGGATGATAATGACAATGAGGAGGGTAAACAACACTTTAGTTTGGATAAGATATTAAAAACGGAACAAGATACAAAATCCAAAAAGAAACGTAGAAAACAATTAAAGAAATCTAAAACGGCCATAGAAGAATCGCAAAAACCAATAGAAGATAATTTCCAACTCAATATTAACGATAATCGTTTTAAGGCTGTTTTCTCATCACATGAATTTAATATTGATCCCACTGATCCTCATTTTAAGAAAACCAAAGCTATGGAACAATTAATTCATGAAAAACTTAAGAGAAGACATGGCAACGAAGATAAATCTAAAAAAGCTGACTCATTAACACCACGAACAAAAGAGGAGGAAACTTTAGCTAAAAGACCTAGAAAACATATTGAAAATAGTATGTTGGTTAAAAGTCTTAAACGTAAAATACAACTGAAACAACAGGGAAACAATAATAACAAAGTAAATAGTTTCTAATTATTAACAATAAGTGTTTGTTATTTATAAATCTTAAAAAACGTAAAAAAAGTGTAAAATTTAAACTATCCTATAAGATCGAATTATTATAAACAATTCCTATTTGTTCCCAATAACTGAAAACAACTTCATATTTTGTCCGGTGTTTAAGAGAGGCGATAAATTGTGTTAAAGAGAAAGGTATTGAATTTCATTATTAACAATATAAAATTGTTTTTAATTGATAAATTCTTTCTGTTTTTTTCAGATATTCAAATTTTTCAGCAATGTAAGTAAATTTTAAATATTTTGTAATTCAGTTTAATTTTCAACGTATTTATAATCCAAAAATTGTAATATTAAAACGCCTTAATTGTTTTACCTCATTTAGAAAGTCACTTTCTGTGAACTCAATTGCGCCAGAAATCATGATACTTAAAAATATTTTTACGCATAATTTTTTGACTTGTATTATTAATAAATTTCTTCATTATTTGAGTTTTCACAAAAATAAATTAAAATTTTAGTTATGCACGTTGGGCAGAAACGTGATTTAGCTGGCATTAATTGAACCACTGAGTTTTGATGCAAAATATTGGTACCGTTGAAAAGATAAGATCTTCCAGTAATATTGCAATATTTAATTATATTTTGCAGTGAAATTATATTATTATATTTTTTATTGAAATTATATTTTGCAAATTAATATTGCCTAATAGTTCGGGTAGACATTTTTCCGATTAGGATGATTTAGGCTATCCCTATTTATTTGGTTTGCGTTTCAAAGAGAAAAAAAATTCTGATCACAAGCGGTTAAAAAGATTTCAGTGTGTAATGTGTGTCCTAGTCTGAGTCTAAAGGGAAACATACACGTTCAATAATATTGATCAATGTTTTTAAAATCAACCAATCGGAACAAAGTATTTCAAAATAAAATGGTCCGATTGGTTGGTTTTTGGAAAATTGATCAATAATATTGAACGTATATGCCCTACTTAACGTATTTTTGTAGACACAGATATCAATTCAAACTTCGGCTAACGACAACAAAAGTCGCCGTGATGAATTTAATTTTGCAATTATTTTTAACCAATTCAATTGGTTTTGCATTAATTCTTATTGTTTTTCATTTTACTGTATTGAACTTTAATTTTTTGCGGAAATTCCGTATTTTTAGTTTTAGTTATCTTCTGTCAAAAAATTTTTTTGTGATCAAAGTACACTTTTTTGCACCTCTATAAGAATTTCTGCAACTCTGTTCTGATAGGCAACCCTTAAGGTAGAATTAGTCATACGTAAACGTAACGTGACGAATCAGCTGATTCAACCTATCCTATAGAGATCACACAGAAGCACTTAAGGCTGAGTTATCCAACCGTAAACGTATCTGTAACGAATCAGCTGTTTCGAAACCACAAGAAGAAATGTATACGAATGGTTACTAACACGTAAATGTAAACGTACTTGCCGGATCATTCTGTTGGAATCAGAATTTTCTATCCGGCATCGAAACAGCTGAATGATTTTAGTCGGAAAAAATATGAAATGAATAAAGAAAATTGATTCAAACAACAAATAAGGAATAAGAATTAACAAATAAATGGAAAAATTTAGAATAAAATATAAAACCACATGAAATAGATGCTAAATAGTAATGTCGTTTACGATAATCTATAAGTGTACTTTTTAGCTACGGCACGGTACAGTTACATCACATATACGTTTACGGTCCCATAATCCGCCCTTTATGCTACGTAAACGAAACGAGTCGGAACGGGCGAACCTGTTGATATTTGATTTTCTTTCCGTATTTACGTGACAGCTGATATTGCATGATATGTTTACTAAGCAAAATAGGAGAAAACTAATCAAAAGGGATAATACAAACAATATTAAGTGATAAAATTTAAAAATTGTGCAAAACTAATAATGAATAACAATGAAAATTAAAAGTCTTTGTTAAAAACATATGATCCGTTTTCTTTTATCTATAACTATACGTCTACGTATAGCTAACGAGCCCTTTATTTAGGTATAAATATGGCAATAATTTGACAAATATTTTGAGTGTGAATTAGGGCTCATTTAGCCATATGTGGACGTAACGTGTCGTATCTCCTTATGGGAAATGTAATGAGTTAAAAGAGCATAGCTGACAGTCTATTTATTTTTTACTCATTATTTTAGATTAAATCAACTGATTCGTCACGTTGCGTTACGAATGGCTAAATGTGAGCCTTTAGTGTATCGCCGTGATAATGGATAGGTTCTATTAGAGATTAATTACAACTGGGAGATTAATCACAGTTGGGTCGACCCACGATAGCTAAAGTCGCCGCGGTGAATTTACATTTAGCGACAATCGACCGTCGACATTTTTTGACGCTTACAAAAAAGGAAAGCTAAACCTTAATATAGTTGTATTTTTTTTGTTATATTTCTTCACCAATTCAATTACTTTTGCATTAATTCTTTTTGTTTTTCATTTTATTGTATTTAATTTTGCTTTTTTGCCATAAATTATGCATTTTTATTTTCAATTATATTTCTTCTGTCAAAAAACTAAATTTCTCGAAATCCGATGAAATAAAATCTCGGCCCTATCCAAATGAAAAAAGGAATTCTTAAAATTTTTGTAGTTTTTAATCTCTAATATGTTCTTAATAAAACCTTAAAATGCAATCGTTGATTTTTTTAAATTTCTTAAAAAAAATTTAAAATTGTAGATTTGAAAACAGTGTTTAAGAATTCCGACCTTTTTGGCACTAATTTAAAACGAGTTAGCAAAGCACAATAGAAAAAAATACTTCTTATCTGAATTTCTTGGAAATTATAGAATGAAAAAGTGTTTCTTTAGTAGATTATTTCAATGAATTTTAAAATTTGGACCCGAATTTCTTGATTAAGTGGTCTGCGACACATTAGTTGCCGGGGGAAATTGTAATAACTCGGCTGTTTTTTTTTTTACAGATTACAAAGAGAATTCACTCCGCATCACGATTCTTTAATATTTTTAATTCGAATTAGTTTTAAAATATTACTGTTTTTGAGAAAATGTACAAAAAGTCATATTTTTCCCTTGTTTTCCCTTTTTTTGCCGAACGTAGGGGTCGCCTTTTTTATTTTTTCGTTATAGCTTCGGCATTTAAAGTTGGATTTTAAAGTGATATATCGATTTTTTTGCCTCGAGGAGGCTAGTGTTTTGCTATAAAAGAAAAATCGAATGAAAAAAAATTAAAAAGGCGACCCCTACGTTCGGCAACAAAAAATAAAAAAAAATTTCTGCTGGGTATATCAAAAAACTTCCTTAGCAAAAGTTTAATGATTTTTTGCGAGCTTTAATTTTCTGACATTAGGGTTGTAGCAACTGAGATTTGGTGGGTAAATACTAGAACGGGATACTTGAAGTCAATTCTCCTTAGAGCAAAACTTTGGTGCCCTCGAGAGAAAAACATCGATGTTTTATATTTTGTAAAAAAACGCGTGTTTTAGAATTTTCACAAATATGCGAAGCAAAATCAAGATTTTTCTTATAACTGTTTAAAAAATCTGCATTAAACTACATATGTATAAGAACACTGTGTATACAAAGGGCCTCAATGCCCAAAAATTCAGTTTTGTGCATCAAGTGGATTTTTTTTTATTAAAAAACTGGTATGTTGTCAAATGGCTACACTATGCATTTAAGGGTTAAGGCCAGAATACACGTTCAATATTGTTAATCAATCTATTCAAAATCAACCAATCAGAACAAAGCATTCAAAAATAAAATGTTCTGATTGGTTGATATTTGAAAACTTAATAATAAAAATTTATTTTAAAAAATTTTAGTCTCCTAAAAGTCGACTTATTTTTCTCAAAATATTTGCACTATGCATTCTTAAGCCAGATTCACAATGCTGGAGTGCTCCACTCTGCAAAGTGGATTTTGTTCCTTTCTTTTTCGCACTTACATATTTTTCGTATCCGGCTTTACTTTTAACAGTAGATAGTATAAATTGTAAAAATACAATATCGTGGACAATCTCTTTTTAGCAAGGTTGGTTACCGAAACCAATAACGGTAATGGTAACGGTATCGGAATTTGTTTTTGTCGGAAACGGTATTTAAGACTGTTTCGGTAACGGTATACCGTTATCGAAACAACAATACCGGTACGCACCAGTATAATAAATTGCGTTAAAAACATATAAAAACAAGTCAAAATTAAGCCTATTGCTTAAGCCTTTTGCTTAAGGTTATTTATAGTAAATGAAATTCATGAATTAATATTGTTAAGTTATACTGTATAAAACTTTGTAATATATTTATTGGCCTTTTGTGGCTTTGATATTACAATAAATTACAATAAATAAATAAAAATAAATAAATAAATTTTAAGTGCTAAAAATACTCATTATTAGCTATAAATTCGATGTTGGTAGTTTTAATAAGTAAAATTATTATCCATTAATTGTTTTGAAAAAAAACTTAAGATTATACAATAAAAAAGTTTAAAAAATTTAATTTTTTATATAAATTAATAAATACCGGTAAAATACCGGTAACTACCCATAAAAATAACGGTATCGGTAACGATAACGGTATTTGGAAATTTTTTGGGGGTATTGGTAACGGTATTCAATTTGAAGCGGTATTTTAGCGATAACGGTATTATAACGGTAACCAACCTTGCTTTTTAGATCTCTCAAATACATAAATTCCAGTTGCACATACAATTTAAAATAATCCTGCCATTGTTCTCAATTATTTCCAATCAATCCAAAGCAATTGTTTTCGCAGCAGTTGTTGCTTATGATTCATTATAGGGGTTCGTTATTTGTTTCGTTTGTCACTATTGTTAAATATGAGCATTTCAATAAAGAGCCATTGGTATAATGTTTTTCTAGGCCATTGTTAGAGTATTATGTTTCATAAATTCTCTTGTTTATACATTCCATTTCTCATAACAAAACTGAGTTTTAAAATTTCCACAACTCAGTTTGTTTTTAAAAGACCACCAGGAAACATCAGCTTTTAACAAAGATAAAATGAAATTTGTTTCAATAGTTGTGGCAATTTTAATCTTTAATTTGTTTGAAATTATCAATGGAAGTAGTAGTGATGTAAAAGTTTCATGTAAAAATGAAAATGGCGATAATGTAGATTGGTAAGCCAACATGTGTGAAGTTGTTCTTAAAATTTTATATTAACTTGTAACAATGATTTAGGTTTTACCTTTACAAGCTACCATTACATTATGCTTCCAATAATTCCTCGACAAATGATAATAATGGCTTGCAGTATATGTATATAACTAATTCTTCCTATGATGAATGGATTTTATCGAAGCAAAAAATAAATGAAACTACCTCAATACCAGCTTTAACTTTAGAGCCCTTATACAGCAATCCTTTGGTATTACTTTTAGCCTATAATGATGAATTTCCCAATGGTAAGGTAATACCTACTGGAGGTCATACAAAAGGAGTAGTAGCTACTGATGGAATAACAGGAATATGGCTTATACATTCTGTGCCAAAGTATCCAAGTATACCAAAATATGAATACCCTACCACGGGAACACATTATGGACAAAGTTTCCTTTGTATAACTTTAAATGCCACTGAAATGGAAAAAGTTGGTAAACAGTTATTGTTTAATGAACCCAACATATATTATGATCGTTTACCCGTGACTTTAAGTGGAAAATTTCCTGATTTGGAACAGGTCATTAATAAACAATGGATACACCAAGAGCCATTTAATAATGTTTTGGATATAAAATCTTTACAGGGTTTTAGCTTTAAATCTTTTGCTAAAACTAGCAATTACAATAAAGATTTATATGAAGATTTTGTGGCTCCAGTGTTGGATACAAATCTCTTGGTAGAAACATGGCGTAATGGTGGTGGTAACCTTAATTCCAATTGTTCCCTAAATGATAATGTTTATAATGTAGAAGAAATTGAATTCGAAAATTTACAAATAGATTTCCATACTTCATTAGATCATTCCAAATGGGCTGTTTCTCAAAGTGTAGGTCTTAAATTTTGGCGTTGGCGTTTACCCTCTACCTCTAATTGGATTTGTGTAGGAGATATTAATAGACAACATCATCAATTGCAACGGGGTGGTGGTTTGGTATGTCAGCAGCAAAAAAAGGTCTCCAAACTATATCGAAAATTAGTTAAACAATATGAGTCTTGTAATTGTAAAAAATAAAAACTCCACTTTGTAGCATGGGGGTTTTCTTTTATTATTTTTATAAAGTAATTTCTGATAATTCATATGCTTAACTTTAACTTTACATTTTTTTTTCTTTAATATTATGATTACACTGTAACTTTATCACGTTTATTGTGTTAAGATCTGTTAAGTTAATATTTTCTTAGTAGTATAATAATGTAAATTACTTTCAGGTGAATATAGCAAATATAAGAAATTTTCTTGTAACTTTCTACAGAATTTTGTAAAATAAAAAAAGTGAAATAATTTTTTTTAATATTAAAACCAAAATTTGAGAATACATACACTAAAAGTTCTATAATTGTCATATGATTTAAGTGTCATAATTCTATAAGTTTCACCCTCCAAAAATGCCGGAAAATTAAATCCAAAATTTTAATTATCGTTTTGTTAATCTTTACACAAATCTAAGGCTATTCCGAAATTTTAGAAATGCCCATATATTTTATATACGTTTTCTTTTTTTGAAAAAAAATTATTCCTGTAGGTGATATTTATAGAATATTCAGTGTATTTTTATTTTACAATTTTTAAAAGGCCTTAAAAGTTTGTTTTAATTATATTTCTAGTAAAATATTAATTTAACAGTCGTTTAACTCATTAAGGACACGTTATATATCCCGAGTATTTTTCAACCAAACTTTGCAGATACATATGTATATAGGTCAATGCTTCATTGAAAATATTTTACAATTGCTTTTACCTTATAGCGCCCTCTAGAGAAAATATTGACATATTTATAGGATTTAAATCCTAGACGGTTAAAGATATTTTAAAAATTTTAATTTTGTAAATTTTTATGGATAACTCTTTATTCAGAAATATAAACAATTTCTATTTTTTGAGTTAACCGATTTAAATTTTTTTTTTTAAATATGGTGGGTTTTGACAATTTTTTAAAATTCTCATATGGCAACCCTAGCAATAATTTTTATATACATACATATATAATAGTAGTAGTAGTATAATAAAAACTAGCCATTATTTATGTTTTGGGCGAAAACGGAATATATTTTATCACACTTTCGATTTTGTACATTCGGAAAATTCATGTTCGGATTGGTCAGATTTTCATAATTATGTATTGTATAATTCATAAACTATTTTCTAGCACAGAAATAAAGTTTAGTTTTTTCTCATTAGCATACCAAAGATATAAAAGTTTAGTTTTTTTTATATTTTTAAATAATTTTTTTTAAAAAGTTCCATCAAAATAGGTCAAAAATTTAATTTTTTTAAAATAATTATTTGGTAATTCTGGATAAAATTTTTCTACAATTTTTTTTATTTCCAATAGCAATCAAGATATCAGATTATTTTATTGTTTTTAAATCACTGAATTATCAAGCTCAAAAAAATATATAGCCGGTTAAAAGCACTGGGGGGTTATTATGTAATATGATTCGAAACGGAAATGCTTTCGAACAGAATTTTCACATTGAAAATCAAGTACCCAAAAACAGTTTTTAATGGAGAAAATATTGAAAACGTGTACACATTTCCAATATTTTTACCCAGTAAAAACAGTTTTTTAAATACTTGATTTTCTACCATACACATTTCCAATATTTTTCCCCAGTAAAAACAGTTTTTTAAATACTTGATTTTCAACGTGAAAATTCTGTTCGAAAGCATTTCCGTTTCGAATCGTATTAAATACATAATTAGAATATGGGTTGAAAACGGAACAGTTTGTCCAAAATGAGTTAATAGAATCAACGTTTAAGTTACAGAATAACTTTATATATCTGCTGTTAGTCTTTCTCTACATAAACTTTATTTTTTTTAAACAAAACAGCAAAATTTAAAAACATTTCTTGTTATAATAAAAAACTAATTTAATGATTTTAATTTTAATACAAAAGTTTTTAAGAGATAAATACATACAATATATTTTTAAATAATTTTGGTTTAATGCTTTCGTTTTAGAAGAACTTTTTTGTTTCATATACTTAAATAGAATTTTATATAAATTTGTATTTTTTAAAAATATGCAATAATTACAATAATATAATTTAGTTTTTACATTCTGTGTGAATTTAACAATAAAAAAACAAAACCATTTTAATAATATATAAAGATGGCAAATTAGAGATGATACTCTCTGTTCAAAGCGAGATTCTTAATTTTCACCAAGATTATCTCATTGTCTTCTTACCGTACGTTCTCGACTTTCTTCTCTATGTAGACCATGTCTGGGTGGTGAAGTACTACCATTACTTAAACGAGTTTTACGGGATCTTTTAAATTTAGCCATATCTTCACCAAATACATCTCCCGTTCGTAAAGCTGATATTAAATCGTCAAATTCTCCCTTGTTATCTCCTTTAACGGGGCTAGCCGGCCCATTTGGGGATTTTAAGCCCAGATTACGGGCCACGGAAGACATTAATCCCTCCTTACTCTTTCTCTCAATTGTGCGTTTTTTAAGCTCGGCTTCTTGTTTTGCTCGTTTTTCTTCCTCCTCTTGTCTCTTTCTTAAATTCTCATTATCTTGTTTAGCTTCAGCAAAAGCAGATAAGAAAGTATCAAATATACCGAAAAATTCATCGGGCTGTAATACCGAACCATCTTCTCCGAACAATCTAACAGCACGATCAAATCTTGTTTTCATATCTTGGAATTTATCTTCCAACTCAGCAAATCTTACTGAGGCCTGAGCATGAAATTCACGCATGACTGGTAGAAAACGATCACCCTGTTGTGCTGGTCCTGAAGAACGGTGAAATTCAATTTCACGTGCCACATCCGCTAAACCGGTGCGCAACATTTGTATATCTTTATCCATTTCTCCTAAGGAAACTTTAGAGGCCTCCCTAACATGGGGTATATCTTCTTCTAATTTGAGTAGATCTTTAAATTTCTTATCGATAACTTGGACTAAGAAGTGCAAAAGAGTTGTGCCCTTGGCGGCACTAGATTTTGTATCACCCAAACGATTCAATGAAGCTAAACGGAAGCCGGAAGCATTGCCACGTGCTCCACGATTCATATAGTTTCCTGAAATACAAAAGTTGTGAAACTCAATTAGTAAAATAAAATTGTCAGAAAATTAGTTAAAGTAGTGCAATTAAGTAAAAGTTAGTAAAATTTAGAGAAATTTAAAGGATATTAAAAGGAATTTACTAAAATTAAAGTTTAGTCAAGCACAGGGTCAATTATATAAAAATTGTTAAAGTTCGTAATAAAGTCAATTAAATATTTCACAAAACATTTGACTAAAGCCAGATTCACAATGCTGGAGGACTCCACTCTACAGAGTGGATTTTGTTCCTTTTTTGTTCGCACTTACATATTTTTGTATGAAGCCATCTCTATCTTAGTACACTCCACTCTGCAGAGTGGAGTACTCCATCATTGTGAATGTGGCTTTATTGCTCCTTTACTAATCAACGATGATTCTGACTTGTTGTGATCGACATTAAATACTTTCAATCCGTTCAGGAGATATAACCAGCCAATAATTTGTTATGGCCATTATTTAAGTCAGCAATAAGCAGAACTTTTTACTCAAGAAAAAAATTCATTAAAATCTGAGATAATTTCATGTTATAATCTCTGATCTTAATGAAATTCGGATGTTTTGTGGAGAAAAATATTCTAAGGTTGGAGCGTCTGAGATTATCGGTCATCACGGGCACTAAAGAAATTAAAACTCTCGTCAAAAATTAGCAATTTTTTTTGGTTTTTTCCATTTATTTGTTATTTGCTCCAATATACAAATATTATATTTTAGGATAGCGATTTTTGAGAGCCGTTTTTTGTACCTTTCGTTGGTATGCTTTTATTGTAAGAAATGTGTTAATTTTAGGGTATTTTATACGGACATGTATAGTCGTACGTCAAATTCACATATATTTGTCCCTGTTAAATTTAGACGGACCCGTATTTTTTTGATATTCCAGCTATTTTGGGATTTATTGCGTTTTCCCCAAAGCACTGTATTTTACATCACAGGGCAATAAATATGTTCACCAAATGCTAATCTACTGCGAAAACGTAAGGAACTTCTTGCAGTGTCGCGCAAAAACGGACTACAGAGTCGATCGTGCGACGACCCCTGTATTATTTTTTCATACGACGTGATACTCAATGTGTTAATATCAAGGTTGGCAACCGAAACGAATAACGGTATAGGTATCGGTATTGGTATCGATTTTTTATTTGTTTCGGTATCGGTATCGGTAACGGTATTTTAATCATTTCGGTATCGGTATAACCGATACCGAAACATTAATACCGGTATATACCGGTATTATTGAAAAAATTTACAAAAATATAAAAAAACATTCTTAATTATAAAAAAAAACTCAATTTTATTAGATATTTATAAAGGATAAGTATACCCAGTCAGAAATCGCCAGTGGTACAAAAAATCAAGCACTGGCATACCACTGGGTAACCACGGTATTAAAAATAAATGACTGGCAGAACACTCATCTGGGACGCTTTGCCAGCGTTTGCGAAAAGCGTTTTACCAGTATTTTTCTTACAAAAATTTCGGTGGTTTATAAAAAAAACCACTGGCAAAGAATTGGCTTAGAGTGATATGCCAAGGTTTGCAACCAGTGGTTATCCAGTGCTACCTAGCCAATGCTACCAGGCGTACAAAAATCAATTCACTGGAAAACCAATAATTTTATAAAAATGCTGACGCTTCGTTAAAAAATGTTTGTAGTCGGAAGGTTCCGAGTTTAAATCCGGTTGCAAGAAAAAAATTTAAATATTATATGTCTCGTTAGCTCAGTGGGTAGAGCAATCGTCTGCCAATCTGACGGCCTGGGTTCAACTCACGGCAGGACCAAAAAAAATACATATGAACTTTTTTCAAATTTTATTTTGGAAAATATATTTCCAGACCACCTATTTATTGGTTTTGCCATCGTTTAAAAATTTTGTTCCTCCAGTGCTTTTCCGGCGCTTTTTGAACAGCCGGTCCTTTTGTCTAACGATGTTATCATTTTGGGAATGGGAAAGCACTTTTTGCCAGTACTTGTACCACCTGTTAAAGTGCTTTGCCACCGCTTTCCCGTTTGTATTTTTCTGACTGGGTAGTTTATGGAAATGTTTTTATAATATGAACATTATTTTTTAAACACAACAATTTTTTTAAATCTATTAGGAACACAAGTTGATTTACTACAATTATTTTATATTTGTATTGAGATCATATAATAAAATAAAATAAAAAAAAAATAAGTTTATAAAATTAATTAAAGGATTCTCTAAAAGAAACTGTAAATTCAATTAAAGGTTTAAGAAACCAGTTTATATATTAAATTATATTTACTAAATTTGTCACAAGTTAGAGAATATTTACGAAGTTAAATAAATTAAAAACAATGTTGCCAATGCAAATTAAAGGCTGATAACCGCACTTAGAATTTATAACACGATTTTCTATTAACAATGAATAATAAAGTTTAATTGTTTAACAATTTTAGAAATTTTATATTAAAAAAATTTGTATTTTTGCTAAAAACGTAAAAAAAAAAACAATTTTTTTAAAACCGATTCCATACCGGTACGACACCGGTATTAAGAGAAAAGGTTTTTGAATACCGGTATTTTTTTAAAACAAGAATTTCGGTATTGGTATCGGTATCGGTTGTCATTTTGAAAGGGTTTTGAAACGGATAACGGTATTATAACGGTATCGGTTGCCAACCTTGGTTAATATCGGAGATTATCACATTAGATACTTTCCTTGTTAGGGCACTAAAACTTTAGTAGGTTTCATTTTTCTGCATGGGGCGCACAAAAAATTTTTCTTAGTATTAAATAAAAGTCTCCAAAATGTTTCGTTAAAAAATGTGAAATGTTTCAAGTCCTGTCATTAAAGTCTGTAAAGTAATTGTAAATTAGAAAAATATCTAATTACCTAAAGCTAATACTAATTCCAATAGTTTTCTTAAACGTCTTGAGCGTGCTACTTCTCTGGAAGCTTCCATAACACTGGTTATGCGTGGTAATAAATCATTTACCGTAATCATGAAACGTTTCTTGTAATGTAAACTCTTCAAACGTTGTTCATAATGAGGAATCCTAAAAGAAAACAAAGAACAAATTACATATTAGCTGTGTTTGTGCGGCAAGCTATCAACATTTTCTTATGTATTCCCATTCAAATTTGACATTAGCCAACGTTTAGTGTTAACTCTTAACGTTACTAATGTCAAAATTGTATGGGAATGACATAAGCCAACGTTGATAGCTCGCCGCGCAAACACAGCTATTATTATTTAGAAACTTTAACAAATTCCAAAAACCCTACTTTGATATTTCATATAAGAAACGATCAGCTCTAGCTAAGGATTCTATATCCTCACTATGTTCATCCAACAAAGCTCGTTCTTCGGCTGAGGGTGTAAATTTCAGCAGTTGTTCCACCATATCTAAAGCTAGTTGTTCATTACAATCCATAGAGAGAATGGCTCTTAAGAGACAAAAAATAAGCATAAGTTTTTGTAAATTATTTCCTAGTTTGAGGGCTTTACTTACTTGGATATTTCTTCATCGGTCATTTTCAGTTTGCTCAATAATATTGTGCAATTTTGAGCACGTCTACCATCAATAACTGATAGTACTTTATTGCGGGGTTTACTTCCCATCATGCGAAGATCTTCTATGGATCCATCTGTAACCTGCTGCAGATTCAAAGGTTTTTAAAATTTAGATGAAACAATTGATTAATCAAAAATTTGGCCAATCTTTTAATACACATTAATTAAAAACGAAATCATCCAAGTACTTGTAAATTGATGAATGAAATTGACTATTTAACACGTTTTAAAATTAAATAATCATTACACTCATAGAAATTAATCTGTAAAAATAGTATAAAAAGCAACTAAAAATTAGTTAAAAATAATGCTGCCGAAAAAACTGTTAAATTAGCAGATTTTTTTTTGACAAACACTCTAAAACTCTTAAATTTTTTTACAGAATTTTAGTTATATTTAAGTTATCTTTTAGTTAATTGAAAATGACAAATTGTACTGTAAAATCTGCAGCAAATTTTGCTGAATATTAGTAGGCTAAAAATAGCAAAAACAAACTATTATATTTACAGAATTATTGTTATTTTTAAGCTAAATTTTGTTGAATGCAAATAGCTGTCTATGCTGTTAAATTAACATAAATAATTGCTAAAACAGATTGTAAACTGCTGTTTTCAAAAGGCTCGATTTTTTTCGTGAAAGGCTACTAATTATTTAGCAAATTTTTTTTGCTGATTTAACAGGTCAATTTGTTATTTTCTATTAACAAAATTTTAACTCAAATATAACTAAAATTCTGTATATTTAACAGTTTTATTTTTACTGTTCCTATCTTACTAATATATAGCAAAAATAATCTGCTAATTTAGCAGTCTTTTTCTGCAGCATAATTTTTAACTAATTTTTAGTTTTAACTATTTTGGACTAACCAGCATTATTGACTCCCTGCGTGCACCTCGTGTTTGCAGGCGCTAGTCGGGACACCTGTTACGTAAAATTGGGAACATAAATTTCAAATGATGTTTTGGCAATTAAAATTTACGGGACAGGCTTTCCGATGTACGCCTATGTTAAAAGAGGCGCAAGCGGGAATCTTCTGTAATACATTTCTAGGACAGCTTGGTTAATCAGTTAATCCAATATCCCTACGAGAAGTTACTGAATTTGTCCATCTTCCTATATTAATCTCCTTAAAATTTTCTTAAATACTTACTGCTACACCATTCTTTTGATAGGCTGAGAATAATTTGTCTATGGATTCCAATTCAATATTGTTATACCACTTAGATTCATCCAATTCACTCCATACAGTACCCTGAACTTTGGCATCTGGTAATTTGGACCAGTTGAAACTTTTCAAAGGATTAGTAGGTTGTGGCACATTTTTTTTGGTAACCTCAGGCTTAGGAGCTGGGGGAGCTTAATAAAAGTATTGTAAAACTTCAAGACGAAATAGAACGTCATTTAATATAACTTACCCATGGCTTGAGTCATTGTAGGTGGTGGAGGTGGTCCTGGACAGGGTGGCGGTGGTGGTGGTGCTGCCATCATTGGTGGTGGAGGAGGTGGTATTATTTTCATAGGTGGTGGTGGTGGAGGAGGAGATACAGCTCCATTACATCCCGTTAGACCAGCTACCTTTTGATCATCGGGTATACTACCCTCAGTGACCAAACGTTCTAGTCTGGCTCTCTCCTGTTGTTCGGTTATTAGTTTATGTTGTAAGTCCTCCAATTTCATTTCGGCAGTTTGAGCTCTTTGTGCGGCCTGTGAGTGATTGGCAGATTCTTTTTCTAAACGTTCACGCATACGTGCCAGACTAGTCTCCAAATCTTCCTTTTCTTGCATACGTAAATCTAATTCCTGTTCTTTTTTGGCTAAACGCGATTGTACTTCAAAGTTCTCCTTTTCCAATTCATCGGCCCTCTTGCGTGCCTGGGTAAGCTCTTCTTCTTTGACTAAAAGATGTACAAGTTTTGAAACATTTATGTCCAAGGGTGCTACATCGGGATCATGTATTGGTGATACATCTGGTTTTTCTTTGTTGGGATCATCTGTATCGATATCACTACGGGGACGTCCTTCGGTTTGTAAAACAATTTGTTGAACAACACGATCAAACATTAACCAATGCTGGGTACAGTGACCAGTATCTAAAATAAGAGGGAGAGTGAGAGATCTATTGTTGAAAATATTTTAAAACAAATAGGAAGGGTATAACTTACATGGCAGTAGTAGCATGTGTTGAAACAATGACAACATATGTGGATAGGCTGGAGAATGACTGAGTTTTCGACGTAGTAATTCAAACATGGCTGTAGCACTTTTTGTATCGACATGCTCATGATCAAATTTACGAGCCAATTCTTTCTCATCTTCGGCGCGAACCATTTCAAAAAAGTCCTTGTGATAAGACCAAAACCATTTTAGACCAAATTCAAATTTATTAAACATTAACTTACCAAATGTCGATCCAATGTTTCATTTTCATGTTTCCTTAATTTGTCTATAATCGGTTGAATACCCATCATTAAAAACTCATAACGCAAATGTAGCCTAAACTCGAGATTCTCTTGTCCAGGGCCATAATTTAAAACAGCATTAATGAATGACATAATGGCGGTCTTTAAATTAACATCATCCCGATAGGCACCCGTAGAACGATCTAAATCATTGACAATACTCTGAAATCTAGTTCTTTCGGCAGCAAATTCTTGGAAATTAAGCATAGCCTGTAGCACTTTACGATGCCCACCGGGTACCAAACAAACAGCACCCAAAATTTCCAAAGCCGCAACTTTAGTTTTAATATTATCAGCAGCCAAAGAGCGGGCTATAGTATCAATCGAGGTGGGATGAGCTAAAACATGAGCTCTTCCAGTCTTTAATTAAATTAAATTCAAAATTAACCAAGTTTTAACAAAATTATTTAAGAAAATGACGGTGAGGTGAACAGACTCGACATAATAAAAAACTTGATTAATTAAATAATCGGAAATTCCAATTGATTAAATTCATGGTTTAACGATTAATCATATACACAAAAAATTAAAATTAGTTTCAATTACGAAATTGATAATATCAATTATATTTTAATTGATTTTGATACTATCAGTTCCTAAAAATTGTGTCCGATTAATTGAAACAATTCAAATATTAATTAAATATTTGTTCAAAAACAAATTTATTTTTAAACAAATCTTTAATTAGATGATTTAAGCTAATAATTTTCTGTATGTAACCATGATAAATCTTGAAATTAAAAATTTTTATTAAATCCAAAATTGAAATTTATGTAAAATTATTTATGTATTATGTGATGAAAATCGATCGTTTTTGAAATATCAATTCTGAGTATTTCGTATTATTTCTAATTCAAAAAAGAAAAAAGATGTAAATCAATTGAAGCGATTAAAAAGAATTTCAATATTTTTGTCTTTTTGTTCACTCTTCAAATTTAAATTTTTAACCAAATCGATCGAAATCAAAATTGATCGATTTTCATCACATGCCATTATAAATTAATTATAGTTCTTTTTAATCAAACATTCAATTCAAATTGTTTGTTTCCTCCTTCTTCCGAATTGGACAGATTTTCTTACCGAATTATTCATTAAAGCTTTAATGCAACCAATTAGACTAGTATGAAATGGACTATTCGCTACACGTATATCCATTTTTTGCAATAGATTTAATAGAGCTGGTAGGCCTTCAAATTCCACAAATCTTAAGACAAAACTGTGTGTTGAAGTTCTTAAAGCTGTTTTCAAAGCATCGAGGAAATGTGTATGGCTTTCGATGCGTGCATTATATTCATGGCACGGTGAATCTTCAGGACTAACCGAAATATGCATAGCCAAATCCTTAAGACGTTCCACATAATGTTCGGCTGTTGGTGGCTGAGTTATATTGCTAGCGGGACTACCATCTATGGTGTCCATAGGGGACTTTCTGGAACAATATATCTGCCATTTCTTTTGTGGTGGCAAACTTAACATAGCCTCTTTGTTGGGCGCCGTTAAATCTAATTCTTCCACCAATTCAGCAAATTTAGTATCCAATTCATCTACCGAAGGCATGGGTTGTGTGGGTGTTAAGGTTTGTAGAGTAAAAGCTCCCTCAACCACACAAATTTCAGGTGGTTCGTCATCCTGTAAATGTAATAAAAATGTATAATAACTTTTTGTAACGTTACAACTCATATCACCTAAATTAATTCACTGTTAATAGTGCATAACCAATTAATTGTTTTGTAAAGTTTTATAAAGTAATAAAAAAAAATATAGTAATTTTCAAGTAAATTAAAACGTGTAAGTAGTTGTAGCGGCGCTGAATGAGCTGCAGCAAATTAAGTTTTTCTTTCGTTTTTCCAGAAACTAATGTTTTAGTTATTATAACAATAAATCGATAGATTACCAAAGGCTACAATAATTTTGCAAGTCTAAATTTGTATGAAGAAAAACCGCAAAGTAGGAATTTCTTACTCAACCCATATTGATCAAGATTATATGCAGTTGTTTAATATAATCCAAGTGTTAGTATAATTTTAAATCAATAAACCATTATGCCATTTATTCCTTAGAAACTGTTATGGCAAAAAAGCAAAAAACTTCTAGTACTTAAGCATGATATATATATATATATATATTTGATCCTTTTACTCCTGCAAGGAGCATAGGGCCGCATGAAAGCATGAAATCCCCTTTAAATTGCAGCGAGTGTCCTTCATATAAACTGGTATCACGTGGCCAGTTCATAGGTGGGAGTTAATTGTCCCTTATAACATGTAAAAATTAACACACTTATAGAGCAACGCACATAAGCTTGACTGCCTATTAGACCGTCCTCAAAAAAAAAAAATTCGCCGTACACCCTCCAATATGAAGTATTTTTAAAAGGCAATTTCAAAAAATTTTTTTTTTTTTTGCCGAACGTAGGAGTCACCTTTTTCAATTTTTCGTTTTAGCTTCGGCATTTAAAGTCGGATTTTAAAGTGTGATATATCGATTTTTTGCCTCGGAGAGACCAGTGTTTTGCTATAAAGGAAAAATCCAATTAAAAAAATTTAAAAAGGCGAACCCTACGTTCGGCAACCAATATATAAAAAAATTTCCACTGGCTTTATCGAAAAATTTCCTTAGCAAAAGTTTAATGATTTTTTGCGAGCTTTAATTTTCTGACATTAGGGTGGTAGCAACCGAGATCTGGTGGGGACGGGATACTTGAGGTCAATGGCCCTTAGAGCAAAACACTGGTCTCCTCGAGAGAAAAATGTCGAAATGATCGATGTATCATAATTTAAGATCCGACTGTAAATGCCAAAGATATAACGAAAAATGAAAATGGACACCCCTACGTTCGGCAAAAAAAAATTATTTTTATTAAAACTTCCTTGCAAAAATTCTTCATATTGGAGGGTGTACGGCGCACTTTTTTTGGCCTGTAAGGTTTTACACTCTATTGCCTATAAAAATAACTTTGTCTAAAAAAAAAAATAACTGTAAAGGTACTGACACCGAATTATAAGTAGTAAACAATTTTAGTTTCATTACGTAACCACTTATGTGTTAATTGAAGTTTTTGCTGGGTTATATTCGTTCTGGTTATGGTGTTAATTGAATATTAAAGAATTAATTTTATGATTTATCAATCATTCTTAAAATGACGTCACTTCATTGCTCGCCTTAAAACTAAAACTTTTCAAGAACAGCCCATAATAATCCGAGACGTACAAACTAATAGCAAATTGCGTGATAAAAAATAGAATTTTCGTTTCGTTTATTTCCTAATTCAATTTAATTTTTAAATATACGAATAATAAAACCTATTAAATTAGAATATTGCGGTAAAATCGGTAGCCACTAAAAATTTGTTAAGGCATTTTTTGAAATTATTATTGTATTAAGATTTTTGTAATAGATTTTATTGAATATATTTTTGGTTAAAACACTTCTTCTTTATCTATGGCAGAAGAAGAAGCACATAATTTTAAAGAATATGACTCAGAATTGCTACCATAGAAACCCTCGTAACAATTTCGTGTAAAGCAGCTAGTATCCCTGCTACACTCAAAAATAAACCTGTAAGAATAGCAGAAAAAGCTGCTAAAACTAGTTAAAAATTACCGTGCAGAAAAAACTGCTGAAATTAACAGATTTTTTTTAGCCAAATACTAGTAAAATAAGTACAGTAAATTTAAAACTGTAATTTTACAGAATTTTAGTTATATTTGAGTTAACTTTTAGTTGATTGAAAATGACTAAAATGTAAAATCTGAAGAAAATTTTGCTAAATATTAGTGTTATATCAACAAAAGTTTTGTTATTTTTAAGTTCAATTTAGTTGAATGCAAATAACAGTCTTTCCTGTTAAAATCAACAGAAATATTTGATAAGAAATATTCAACAGCTGATTTCAGAATGCTCGATTTTTATTTGCATCGAAAAAGACTGAAAATTTTAATTTTTAATTGTGATTTTTAGCTTACTTGCTCGCTATTTAGCAAATTTTCTTGCTGATTTTAGAAGTTATTATTTCCTATTAAAAAAATTTAACTCAAATATAATTAAAATTCTGTATATTTAAGAGTTTTATTTTTGCTGTTACTAATATATAGCAAAAATAATCTGCTAATTTCAGCAGTTTTTTCGGTAAAGTAATTTTTAACTAATTTTTAGTAGTTTTAACTAAAATTTTTACAGACTTTTTCTATTAGTGTATAATCAAATTTCGGCTCTAGCACCACGTGAAGGGCAACATTGTTTTATGAATAAAAAGGGCACTTTGCGGTCGTTTTTGAACAAAAGCCACACGCAGGAAAACGATTTTTTAAAGTGTCCCGGGAACAAAAAGTTCTAATATAAAAATTAATATCGGCCATTTGTGATATTTTTTGTTTGGGAAATTGGATATAAAAACTCCATAAAAATAATGTATTCGTCAAACAAGAAAGTTTGATGCACAATGCCTGATACCCGCATAACTATTTTTCATTTTCCCAATTTTAGTGTTCCAATTCCACTCGTTCCAATCTATTTAGTTTCTCAATTTTAGTATTTTAATCCCACTTGTTCCCCGTTCCATTCCATTTCGTTTCCATTGATCAGTGTTTCTTTCCACTCGGCATTCCATTTCATTTCGTTTCCCAATTTTATTGTTCCAATTACACTCGTTCTTTAAATTTTGGTTTTCAAGCCAAAGAGGTTTGGGCAGGCCGTTAAGGGTGAAACTCTTCCATATTTGTACCCCCATTTTTACACTCATAAAATTTCAAAAGTGGATTAGAAAAACTACAAACCAAATTTCAACTTCCTGGTTACAGCTGATTGATCAGGCCGTCGACGGCTACCTTTTTTTCGTTTTTGTAACTCACTGTAAGAGCTTCAAAACTCCCGTCTAAGTTGATGTCTATGTCAGGGGAGGAAACTTCATATATTTCAGCTTCAAGGGGGCACTTTTCACCTTTTGAGCACTCATTTTTACCATGTTTCTGTCCAAAATTCGTAAAAGTGTTTTATCTATAAGTTAGCTCATACTTCAAGGAATATATATTTTAAATTTCAGCTTTCTAGTGAAAGTGGTTTGTTAAGGTTGTCAAGGAGAAGACTTTTCCCGTTTTGCCCGTTCTGGTAAAACGTCTGCGCGGGAGGAGGAACCTACATACAAAATTTCACCTTCATAGTTGCCCCTCCCTGTAGGAATTTCAAATACCCTATCTCTCAAGCTGGAAACAACCATACACTCTCACAAAATTTCGTTGAAATTAGTTAACATCTCGAGACGTGATTTTTATATATTAAAATAACCACATCATCGTTCCATCAGATTATTTTGATTGTTTAAACGATCAAAATAAAAATCCGACTAATTAATAACTCTAATATTAGGACCCCTTGAATATGTCCTGGTTCAGTCCCGTTTTCACCAGTCACGGGACTAATGCTTTTAGAACCGGTGGTCTTTTCACCACTCATAGGACAATTACCTTAAGGCCAGTACTGTTTTCACCAGTCAAGGGACAGGTGACCGGATAGGTACTTTCAGACCGCTACTAATTTGACTAGGTCCTTTCAGACCGGCCTGTTTTCACCGGTCGAGAGGCAGGTCACAGGATAGGTTCATTAGGACCGGTCCGGTAGTTTTATCTCCTAAACCACATATCCAAATTTAAATGCACTTGGAGTTTTAGTTTGGGAGAGAATTTAGAAGAATTGATTCTTTTTCGTGCATATTTTTTCTAGTCCCGAGGTAGGTACTTTTTTGACCATTCACGGGGTAAGTCCTTTGAGACTGGTCTCACGGAGTAACTACTGTGAGACCGGTCCATTTTAACTATTCACGGTGTTGGTTCTTTCAGACTGATCCTGTTTAGACCGGTCACAGGATAGATCCATTCGGACCGGTCCTATTTGCACCAGCTACGGGACAGGTCCTCACATTCAACATTGATTTGATGCTGAACATTTTTTACCTGTTTTCGGATATATCGGATAAGGTGGTCTCATAAATTCCAATTATTTTTTAAATCCAGTTTTAAATACTCGTAAAATGGTTTTTAAAATTTTGGTAATAAGAAGTTGAATGACTAGTATGTTGTTCTTCCCTTAATAAAGCTATGGCCAAGGTTAAAAACCATCATACAAACTTAATTAAATGCATCATGAGGTAAATGATATTAAACTTTTTAGACATAGATATTGCAGAGTGTAAGAAAAAAATGTAGATATATTTTAATTACATTTATTACAATGTCGTTCAAATTAAAACTCAAACTTAAACCGGAGATGGATTATGGTTATACACTTATTAAACATTTTAAATTATAATTCTCACAAAAATTAAATCAAGGCTGTCATAGATAATTGCACATCGTAAACTTTGTAAATTTAAACTACAGCACTACAAATCTTATAAACAATTTTGTAAATTAGTTATCTCACCTGAAAACACCCACACCAACCACGTCTTCCTCTAAAAGCTGGCATTTTCTTTTGCTGTTGATGTCTATAGAATTTTTGCAATGGTGTCTCACGTACAGTATCTGTTTGGTTGTTATTATTAGTTGTGGCAGAGTCTTTACTACCACTCAATTGATAACCAAAAGTATAACCTAAAATATTATTGACATAAAAGGAATTTCCACCACCACCACCACCACCATCATCTTTTTGACCTGCCGATGGATCGTTGGGATCATTCAAATTGGCGCCGTTATGTTGTTGCCAGTAGCGTTGTAAATTGTGTAGACAATTAAGTTCCGGTAGACGAGCTTTTAATTGACTAAAGTCAAAACGCTGGTGAAAGGATGTAGATGAAGTATCGCTAGTAGCACTATTACTCGTATTATGACTGTGATTATGATTATGCTTATGATGATGATGTGAATCACTGTTGTTTGTGTGGTTGTGGTTACGTTGCTGTTGTAGCTGAAGTTGCAATGCTTGTAGTGATTGCGTCTGCTGTTGCAGACTAGTCGGTTTTTGTAGTGTACTATCCGGTGTGGTCTGTAAAGAGTCGTTGTTGGCACTTAATGTATCAGGTTCATTAGTACAACTACTTATAGGACACGACTGTAAAGTCTAAAAAATAGGAAAAAAAATATAAAAATAACATAATTAATAATGGAGTATATAATTGAACGTTATTAATGTAGGATAAATACTTTTAAAAAATTGTTGCTTCAATATGGCTTCTATTTGAAAAGTAATTAGCTGCTTATTTTATTTAAATCTAATTTATGTTTTGTTTCAACATTTATCTATTGTTTTTATGCCATAAAAACACATGTAAATATTTGTGTTAATTTTATTTTTTGAAAGGTGGTTACTTTAAAACTTTTGCAACTAGATTTTTTTTTGTTTGATACTATGTTGCAGTTAACTAAATATTTTTGTTCATTTGGAACGCGTGCCTTTAGTCAATTAACCTAGTGAATTTATTTTCAACAATATAAAAATGGTTTATAAAAATGTTGGATTTTATAATATCCTAAAAACTTGTAAACCATTTCCAACTAGCAATCAGAGATTTTTATGAAATGTGCATATATAATTGAGAAATCGAATGCTCGATATAAAGACGGGAAACCCCTTTTTGACCTATGTTGTTTGGAATTGAAAGCAGACTAAATTTGTTTAGGGAAAAAATTCTTCTTTAATATTATTGTAAGATTTTTGAATCTTAACATTTTAACGATTTTGGTCAAAAAGTTCCACAAGCAACTAATAATTGAAGGAAAGACAAAGGACCCTGGAATGAAATCAAAACCAAAAATATGGAGAAGTTATTGAGAGCGATTTCAAACATTTCTGGCCGCAAAGTGGCATGACGCTTTCAGAAAGTTACGGACCGAAATGATAAGAAGAACGCTGATAAGAAAAAAAACGAGAAAACTTCTCAGAAAAGATTTTTTTCAAAACTTTGAATGTTGTCAAACTGCCCAGAAATGCGGCCATTTGAAAGATACTGGGCTCTGATCTAAAATGACACAGAATATAAATATACAAAAGAAATGCAACAACAAATCGTATTACATTTTAATTGCACACTCTTTAATAGTTGTTTTGTATATTTCCATAAAAAAAACAACTCTAATTATAGTTAAAAACCACAACTACTGATTATTACTATTTCAAAATCAATCTATCATGCAGCAATTTTATTGACTGAAAGACAAACCTGTATGAAATTGGTTAGAATGGGTCCATATGTAGACCTGACCTTAAATGGCTTCCAAATATAAAGGAAAGCAAGACAATTTTTGAAACAGTTCCCTTCAGTTCATCAGAGTTTAAGTAAACCTAATAGAAAATCTTAAATCTGGTTCACTTGTGAACCAAGTCCTTTTATAAATCAGCTATGCAACATTTTTTGCTGACTTTACTGACTTTTTTTTGAGTGTAGTACATTTTTCCTTTTAAAAACCACTTTTTCCTTTCGTTAAAAAAAAGTAAAATTAACTGAAAATATCGCAAAAATAACTGACAATGACATAAAAATAACTGATTGTGAGAAATATTTTGCTACAAAAATTTTGAAACAAAATAATTGTTACAAACTATTATTTTTACTGTTAATTTCGGTATTATTAAAATATTTATACACTATTAGAAAAAAGTCTGTAAAAAATTTAGTTAAAACTACTAAAAATTTGTTAAAAATTATGCTGCAGAAAAACTGCTAAATTAGCAGAATATTTTTGCTATATATTAGTAAGATACGAACAGCAAAAATAAAACTGTTAAATATACAGAATTTTAGTTATATTTGAGTTCAATTTTTGTTAATAGAAAATAACAAATTAACCTTCAAACAATTTTGCTAACTAGATAGTAGCATAAAAAATCAGAAGTTTTTTAGATGTTTTTTAAATACAAATAAAAATCGAGCCTTTTGGAAACAGTTTAAAGTTTTTTAGCAAATATTTCTGTTAATTTAAAAGGACACACTGCTATTTGCATTCAACTAAATTTAGCTAAAAAATAGCAAAAATTTTGTAGATATAACAGTTTATTTTTGCTATTTTTAGTCTACTAATATTTAGTAAAATTTTCTGCAGATTTTAGAGTACACATATAACAGTTTTATTTTTGCTGTTCTTATTTTACTGGTATTAGCAAAAAAAAAAAAAATCTGCTCATTTAACAGTTTTTCTGCAGCATTATTTTTAACTAATTTTTAGTTGTTTTTATTTAATTTAAATAAAAAAAATCAATTTTTTTCTTTTAGTTACAAAAATGTGTTATTACTCAATACTACTAAGTCCAAATTCCAGTTTTTGCGATTTAATGTATTTAAGGTACAACCCAAGTAAAAAAGTTTTTATATAGTCATATATTATCATATAAAGTTTGTATAATTATATATTGGAACATATATACTAAGATATAATTATATAAAATTTTACGAAATTATATCCTAAATATATAATTAAATCTTGTTATATATTGCACAATATATAGTGCAACATATTACAATATCCAGTTATATATAGCCCTATATATAGTTACATATGCCGCATATAATTATGTATAATTGTATCGTATTATATACCATTATATCTAGTTAGATATGATTATATTTGATACATTTGGATGAGGATAAAACCATATCTTATTCTGTCAAATTAGATCTAATTGTGTCAAATTAGATTTAATATGATCATAATACGATCTAATTTGATACAATTAGATGTTCTTATTTTTCGGATATAATTATATATAATATCAAAAGTCATATAATGTTTTTTTAGTAGGGAATACAATTTTTTAATTTTTATTTGAAAACTAAGAAAATATCAATAATAATAAGACATTTTTTATTATTTTTAAAATAACTAACAAAAAATAACATTGTACTGCAAAAATACTGTTTTAGTAGTTGTTTGTTATGATATTAACTTATAAAATTAGATATTAGATATAATTATATAAAACAAAATATTAAAATTTGTACCCGGGTTACGAAATACAGTACTTTTTTTTAAATAACTTTTATAGTAGTTGTTTTCTAATTTCTCATAGTAAAACAACTGTAATTAGAGTTAAAATCACCAACTATTGATTATTCCATAAATAACTGTCAACTGAAAACCTTTTTTTTTTGAGTGTGTGTTTAGTAGATCCGATTAAACAGTTTGAAAATTGCAGTGATTTTAAAAATTTTTCCATTCAACGTTTAATTCACATGGTCGAATAATTTCAAACACTTATAAAAATGCAAGAAAGTGAATTGGTAACACTTGTTGGTTTGTCTTAAAATCCAGTGACACTCCTATTTAGTTCAAATTTAATAACAATTTAATATATTTAATTGACAATTCAGTTTTTTTTTGCTTAATATTTTATAAAATATATGGGAATTAACTATTGAACAACAGGTTTTTTGTCGTTTAGTTGTGCTGGAGTGCTGGCGGTGGTATGCTAAAAATTTAATACTCAATACTAAATGCATTTTGTAAAATTGTAAATTTTATTTTATTAACGTTACAATTTTTTATGTTGATTTATGTTAATTTGTTATTGTTTTATTACAAGACACCTTATAAATGTCACCAGGTATTAATGGTTAACAATTTATAATATAAAAAATGTGGTTAATTAATGACTTTTTATTTCTTTGAGGCTAAATGTTGTTCACCTTATGATGGGTAGTAGGTTTTATTATGATTTGAAAGCTGTTAATTAAACAACAATAAAAAAATGTGAAGGTAAAAAAATCTCCAAAGAAATCAAAGATATGTATATGGAAGTCAACATTCCTTTTCCTACAGTACCTAAGTTCTTTGATTGTTAAAAAACTAATTTTATAATGTGATAATTAAATTAAAAATCAATAAAATATTATAGTGCCAATTATTACAAAGTGTTAACAAAAAAAAATATACATTTTTTTCAAATTGCAGAAAATTAACAACGAATTTTATTTAATTTATATCAAAATATTTTTGGGAATATACGTAAAATAGATTTTGCTTGTTGTTTTTGTTTTGAAATTATCATTGTACATAGGATTTTCAAATCCCCTGTAATTTGTTTTATGATTTTGTATAAAGCCTCTATATTTTGTTACTTTTTCTTTAACCACAAGATATGTAGTTAATCAAAATGGCATGTGTTTTCAAATCCAAACAAAAATTGTTTAAAGTTAATCAAATATCCAACATCTTCCTTCACCACCATCAATTTGCCACCACTATCTATTGTTTAACAACAACATAAAACCATCCGTTTGTTGGTGCTTTAAAAAAAAAAAACAATCAACTCTTACAACACGTAACATCAAAATAAATAACACCTCAATTTGAAGTAGAAACCGAAAGTTATTTTTGTTCAGTTGTTTTTTTTTTACAAAATTATTTCATTGAAACCATGTTTACAACCTTTAGATTTAGTACTTCTCGTACAGACAACTATTACGTTTTATTTTATTTGTAGCTTCATTATTGTTGTAGCAATAACGGAAGCCAAAATTTTTTTGAAATTAATTGTAATCACGACGTTTTAGACATTTTCTTTAAGAAAAACTTAAAAGCTAAAATAACAGACAGAAAAATCAGTTAAACAACTAATAATACCAGCATTTATTTGTTAAGTGTGTCTTGTAAATATGAGGGCGTTTAAATCGAACCAACATATTATTAACTAATGTTTAACAATTAACATTCAAAGAAACCACAAAAATAGTAACCTTAAACAAAAAATCATTATTATTTACAAAATTGCAACTGGACTTTAAGGTCTTTAACCACAAAAACATAAACCTTTAACACAAAAGCCTTTTAAACTAAGTAAACTTAGAGGTCTCAAACTTACAAGGTAATGCTTTCAACCCTTACACGTCAATTATATAGAAATTTGAATTTGTGTTGGACAACAAACATATATTTACAAGAACTTCCGAGCCCTAAAAGAATTTAAAATAATATATATAGACAAATTAGGTGACACATAAAAAAAAGTTTTTTTTTTGCAGACGCATCTACCGTTCGAGAAACATGCAAACATGTCTAATAGGGTTATAACTTAATTTTTTTTTTAAATTTTTACCTGTCACCACCTGAGAGATTAATCGCAACTGGGTCGATTGTTGACCGACGACAGCAAAAATCGTCGCGATTATGATTCATTTAATCTCGACCGTCGACACTTTTTGACGTTTAGAAAAAAAGAAAAACAAAACAAGAATATGGCTGCATTTGTTTCACCATAATTCTTCACCAATTCAATTGCATTAATTCTTAATGTTTTACATTTTATTGTATATAGTTTTGCTTTTTTGCGGTTAGTTATATATTTTTATTTTCAATTATATTTCTTCTGTTAAAGAAATAAAATTTTTGTAAACAAAGTACGAATTTTTGCAGCTCTAATACTAATTTCTACAACTCTGTTTTAATGGCAATCCTTAATTAGTTAAAAATATGGCAACAATTTGAGAAATATTTTGAGTGTGTGTCGTCATGAAAATATAATATATTCTATTACGACCAGGGATGCCAACTTAGTGCTTTTCGCGCTAAATCTGGCGTTTTCTGATGTGCCAAAATCTTAATCTAACGCGTAACTAAAAAAAAGCGATAAATTGGTGCTTTTTCAAGATTTATTTAGCGCGTTTTGCGCTGTTTTACATGTATTGTTTTTAAGCAATAACAAGAAATATGTCAACAGTTACTTTTATTTCAATAACGATACCTTAAAATATCAAGGAAAAGTTGTGAATGCCAAATAGTGCTTTTGACGCTAAACAAGTTAATTTTTCATTTTTAAAATCTGAAATCGACCTGTTTCGTAGTTTTTCCCATATCCCAGCTTGAAAATAAAAATCGGATACTTTTATTGCATCTCGAGTGCATGAAAACGTAATAACTGGAGTGTTATTAGCGGTTTTACACTCAGAAAAGTTTATTAGTTACTATATGACATTTGTTTATGTAGTATTTCTGTAGGAAAATATGAAACAACGAGAAGTCGAAAGTAACGCGAAGAAGTTTCGATTGTTTTGTTTTCTCGACCACTTTAAGGTGTACAAATAAATATAATTTTTTCCGTTAGTAGGAACTTTTACTAAAATCATGGCCCCAACAACATTTTGTGCAGATTACAAAGGTTCGGTAACGGGCAGCATAAGCGGGAATGATGGGCTGTGCTAAAATATAACTTGGCTAGGAATAAGTGCTGACTATAATACTGGCCCTTAAAATTAATTTTTGTTTTATCAAATTTTACTCAATTTCAACAAATATACTACTAGCTTTTGTTTACAAGTTTGTAAAAGGAGTTGAATACTTGCAACATTAAAGTTTTCGAGCATTGAACAAAATCCAAAGTGTTTTAAAAAGATCTTATTTGTGTCAGTCAGTTAAAGTAAGCAACATACATAATATAAATTATAGTTGCAAAATCTGACAATTATTATAATATAACAAAAAAAAAAAAAAAAACACACACACACACACACACAACAAAAGCTCGTTCACTGGACTGTCCACATGTGTTGCAATTGTTAGTTAACGGAAAATTCATTGAGTTTTAGTTATTTTATTATGTTTCTTTTTTTTCAAGTGAAAGTCCATATTCATATATTAATCCAATATGGTATATTGTGTCCAAGGTGCTGTTGCTGTCTACCACAGTATGATTTTCTTGCAACATTAACAGATGCCACCTAATACAAAAAAAAAACATTAAAATTGTCTATTATGCTCACATTGGACGCATGTTATTTTCACATTATTGAGATGACAATCAAAATCATTTAAATGATTTGTTAACAAATTACATTTAAATTATGAATTTTCATATAAAATATTTAGTGTATTTTGCAGTTTATTTACTGCAATAAACATAGTTTTTTGCTTCATAAGTATTTTCTTTCTTAAATTCATAACATGCGATTGAGTTTTTTTTCACGTATGTGAATTTGTTTTAGAAATCGTGTTGTAAAAAAGCAATTTGCAGCCAAAGTTTGAACACATTTTACTAAATATCAAAACATTTTACCAAAATAATTTAAATGTTATTAAAATACAATCTGAATGAATCTGACAAGAAAGTGGTTAAATTTCCATTAAAGGTCTTCTTCTTTGAAGTGCTTCTAATGTTATATCATTTTTTTAAACATTTTCTATAGAATAATTACAAAAAATGTTCTAAAAACTAGTTTCTTCTGTAACTTTTATATCCATTGATTTGTTTTGAATTTTAATTGGAATTTTGTTAATATTAATTGATGTTTTCTGTATTTAAAATGAAAATTCCGAACTTCAGTTGATGTTTTCTGAACTTCAAATGACAATTATGAATATCAGTTGCTGTTTTTTTTTGAATTTTAATTGATATTTTGTGAACTAAAGTTGCAAAAGGTGTAGTGGTATCCGTACAACCGTTTGTAAAGCCCTGATTTGAATAAAAAAAAAAAAATTTATTTATATTTTTGTATTTCCATAAAAATATACAGATCATATTACACTGTACGAAAGTGTTAGAAAATTTAATTGTTAAATTTATAATGAATTATTATACAATTGTTAACAATATACTTAAGTCATAATTATTGAAGCGATACAAATGAAATATTAGGTTTTAAAAATTTATTGTTATAATAATTTGCAAACAAATGGTAAATGTGTTAAAAGTAAAGAAAAGGCCACAATTAATTTATATTTAAAATTATGTTTTTAAAGATATCCGAAAAACTTTTAGGAAAATTATTATTAACCCTTTGGAGAGTGGCGTACATTATAATGTACGTCGACTTTATCAACTCGTCACTGATTTGAATTTTAACCAAAGCGCTATTCATTTACTGTTATCGGTTCGTTATTTTGTTCTTATTAAAATTTTGTGCAGGCTGTGAAATTTCAAAATAACATGAGATCAGTAGAGTGCGTTTTGTCTTGTGATCGTCAACGCTGCAGAGAATATGTTGGAAGTTAGAAGTTAAAAGAAAGGCTAAATTTTAATCTCAAAAATTGTGTGATGAACAAAATTCAAAAACTCAAAGGATTTTATGTAGAGATTAGTAATAGAAAAAATATAAAATTAAAATTTAAAAAAAATTTTAACCCGCTCGGGGCCGGCAGCATGTTAATGTTTGAACTTTAATTTCAAATATCTCCGCTAGGGGGTGCTGCAAAGCCATAAAAGTGAAAAACAATATTTCTTGGGCATAGATCTACATTTCCACGAAATTTGGTCGGAAAATTCCCAGCCATTAAAATTCCCGTGTCAAAGGGTTAATTAATTAGTCTATACTTTAACTATACTCCAACTTTAACTATATACTATACTTTAACTATACTCATGACTCACATTGGGCGCCATTTTTGTCTCAACTTTAATACAACATTGCTTTCGTTTTTATTTAAATCCTGGTATTGTTTTTTTATTTTTCGTTATAAAATTTTCTCTACTTTTACTATTTATAACTGTTGAATCAATTCAATTTGATCACACAGCTATGATGTCGTTATCGATTAAGGTGCTAGCAAACAATGTTTGTCACTCAACATCAGCATCTACGATATCATCAACATAACCAGCAGCAGCACCAACAAGCAGCAACAAAGACAAAAAAGAAAACGAAAACTAATAGAAAATAAACGCGTAAATCACTTGAAGTGGGTAAAGATGAGCTTAAACTTAATATTATTTTAAAACAAGTAAAAAACAAAAAAAAAAATCAACAATTACATCTTTTTGAAACTTATAATTAATCACAAACTAAATGTTAACATGTTTTTGTATCAAACTCAAGAGGAGAATTATGGAATTTTCTATAAATTTCGTTAAAATACATTAAAATAGACAGACAGGCAGGCAGGCAAATGGACGGACGGACATCTGTATTGTGTGCTAAAATTGTGTGTAAAAAAGGAAAAGTGTTTTACCACCGTTATTTATGTAGCATGTATAGCACCTTAACTACTAACATCTTTTACGAAACAAAAATCATTTTTTATTTTTGTAACAAATCTTTCCTTTGGATGTGGTAAAACTAGTTTTCCCTGTAAAATAATTTTCTCGCTGTTTTTAAAGTTTCATGGTTGATTTTTTGGTTGTTAACGTTTTTTTATGGATTTTTAAAGGGCATAATAAATGTTCAAACATTTTTGAACTAAAAAATGATCGTGTATTAACTTTTTAACAGTTTTTATTAGAAATAAGTTTTAACTATTAAGTTTTAGACAAATATTTAAAAAATGGTAGCTAAATAGTTGAAAGGCTGTTGAAATTCCATGTTAAACATAAAATCTGGTATAACTAGCTAAATGTACATAGTAAATGTCTAGTACTTGTTACTATGAATTTTATTTTGGTTTTTAAAAATATTTGGAGGCTTGGCTGTGTCATATTTAAATGCTGGTGATATTTTTTACTTCTATTAAATGTGATTTTATTTTGAATAATTCTTCAATATAAGATTAAGTATGCTAAAGTCTTTTTATACAGCTACATAATATTTAAATGCTTTAGGTGTAGAAATATGAATATATTCTCCATAGGAAACTTCCCTTAAAGGTATAAAATCCAAACTAGAGGTTGATGTATAAACCTCTTTATTTAATTTTTGTTGAATTAATAAAAAAATTAATTTGCTAAAATCAGCAACACTTTTCGGCAGATTATTAATAAATTGAAAGTAAATAGTTAATAATTTTGAAATAAACTAAATATTTAGTAAATTCTCGTTAATTCGAATTTAATGATTGAGCAGAAATCTGTTAAATATTAGCAAAAATATCTAGATTAAAAAAAATATTAAAACTGCTATTTTGCTTGTGGTAAAACTTTTATTAATTTTTTACACTCATAAGAAAAGCCTGTAAAAATAGCAGGAAAAGCTACTAAAAAGTAGATAAAAATGGCATTGCAGAAAAAACTGTTGAAATTAACAGATTTTTTTTTTTGCTGAATATTATTAAGATAAGAACAACAAAAAAAAACTGTTTCAAATACAACATTTTAGTTACATTTGAGAGAATTAAAATCAGCAAAAAATTGTGCTGAATATTAGTGAAAAAACAAACAAAAACTATTGTTTTAACCACAAAATTTTAGTTATGTTTATGCTAAATTTTGTTGAATGCAAATAACAGACTATCCTGCTAAAATGAACAGAAATAATGTATAAAAAAATTATAAAAAACTTTTTCTGATATTTTTATTCTACTAATATTCAGCAAATTTTAATATTTTTTGCTGATCTTAGCAGGGTAAATTAGTATTAAACATAACAATAATTTTTTATATTTTACAATTTTCCTGTTTTTATCTTATCAATATTTAGAAAAAAAAAAAATCTGCTAGTTTCAGCAACTTTTTCTGAAAGACAATTTAACTACATAAGAAAATTTTGTGTTCCAAATAATAGGTTGCAGAATAGCTTTGTGCGAGGGCGGTCCCAAGACTAACCTACCAAATAAAACACAATAAATTTGGGAAAATTTTTCTTTATTTCTCAACATAGTTTCCGTTTAGCTCGCTACACTTTTCTCAGCGATTTTCAGTAGCTTCGATACCCAGTTTATAGTTTACCAACCGCAGACTCCGCCTCTTCAAAATCTTTTACCAATCTTTTAAATTTGAAAATAGAAAATAATCCGAGGGAGCTAATCTGACAAATAAGGTGCGTGATGAAGTAATTTGAACTTTAATTCATTGAATTTGGCCATAGCAATAGTGGATGTGTGAACTGGTGCATTGTATTGATAAAACAACTTTTTATTTTTCGCAAAATTTCTTTAATTTCATCACTTAAACGCTGCAATAAGTTCGCATAATACACGATGTTGATTGTTTTTCTTTTTTTGAAGATAATCAATAAAAATTATTCCACGCGTATCCCAAAAAACAGACGACATAACCTTGCCTGCATATGGAACTGTCTTCGCCTTCTTTGGACACGATTCTTCTATTTCAGTCCACTGTTTTGACTATTCCTCTGTCTCAGCTGTGAAGTGGTGGAACCACATATTTTATTCATGGTTACGAGTCGACGCAAAACTCGGCTTTATTACGGTGAAAACTCTACTGAAACGGTTTTATTCTATTGTGAGCAAATGCGGCGCCCATCTTGCTCACAGCTTTCCCATCTTCAAATTTTCGGTGAAGATGCAATGTATAGCAATTTTTGAAATGCCTATCATTTCAGATAGCTCACGCACCTTCAGCCGACGATCATCCAATACCATTTTGTGGATTTTCTTAACCCTTTCTGGCGTGGCCACTTCAATTGGCTCGTACGGCCTCGATTAAACTCTGCCACACAGTATTTTATAGTCGTAAACGAAGGAGCAGACTCCCCCAGAGTAGATCTAGCTGTGCTTTAATATTGGTGGGACTGAGACCTTTCAAATGAAATTATTGAATTACATAACGGTGACCAATTTTTTCTATCTTTACAAATTCACTCAGACCGTTTACTATTGATGGCTCCAAAAAACAAAAAAAATACTACACAACATGGCGCCTTCAAACTTAAAACATATGTTTAATAAGGTTGCCACTTTTCACCAAAGAATTTTTTGTGCCGCCATCTTTACGCCAGGTCGGGTAGTTCTGGAACGCCCTCGTAACTTATTCTACTTTCAGGGCTAACATTGATGCTTTTTGTCCCAAAAGCAACCGCTTCTATAGTTCCAAAGTAAAAGCGGTACTAGCGAAACTAAAAATTAGTTAAAAATGACATTGCAGAAAAACCTGCTGCAATTAGCAGATTTTTTTTGCTAAATACTAGTTAAATAACAGCAAAAATAAAAAACTGTCAAACTTACAGAATTTCAGTTATATTTAAGTTAACTTTTAGTTAATCGAAATTGACAAATTGTACTGCAAAATCTGCAGAAAATTTTAAAATTATTGGTAGACAAAAATAGCAAAAACAAACTAAAATTTTTGTTATTTTTAAGGCAAATTTATTTGAATGCCAATAGCAGTCTATCCTGCTAAAATCAGCAGAAATATTTGGCAAAAAATTATAAATTGATGTTTTCAAAATGCTACATTTTTATTTGCAATAAAAAAATTAAAAAAAAATTCTTTTATATTTTTTTGTGATTTTTTAGGCTACTAATATTTAGCAAATTTTTTTTGCTGATTTTAGCAGGTTAAATTGTTATTTTCAATTAACTTAAATTTAACTCAAATATAACTAAAATTCTCTACATTTAACAGTTTTATTTTTGCTGTTCCTATCTTCTTACTAATATATAGGAACTAAATTCACCAGTTTTTTTTAATTAATTAATTAATTAATTAATTTTATACAATCGTTAAAAATTAATATTTAAGATAGTTGAGTATCCTGAAATCTCTTGTTAAAATCCATATGCCACATTTTATTGCCAAAAATGTAGGGAGCAAATTTAAGGTGTCCGTCCAGTCATTACTTTAACGTCTATTCTATACATAAGAGTTCATATAATAAATTTAAATTGAAAATGGTGTTGTAACATAAGTAAAAGGTGCTAAATTGTCAAAATTAGCTTAAAAATGCTTTAAAATTAATTCTCAAAACACCATTAATTAAAATTAAAAAAAAAATAAAATAATTACAGTTTAAATAAAAATACTCCACATGCCTAAAATAATTGCAGGGAAGTAACGCCACTGGGACATTGAAGTAATACATTGCTAAGTAATTCGTAGATTAAAAAATTACAAAACAATTTAAAAATCTTGTCTTTTTTTAGTCTTTTAATATATATAAAAATTTTCTGCAGATTTTAAAGTATAATTTGTCATTTTGCTGTACTTATGTTACTAGTATTTAGCAAAGAAATCTGCTAATTTCAGCAGATTTTTCTGCAAAGTGATTTTTAACTAATGCTTATTAGCTTTTTCAGCTATTTTTACAGGTTTATTTACATTTAAAATATTTTGTATGTATATATGCAAATGTATTTAAAAACAAATTAAATTTCACTTGAAAACACAACCAAAAAAATTTCATTAAATTCAACTTACATTTGCTTTTGATTTTTACCGTTAATAAAATTAATTACAAATTAGTCAAAACAACTATCAAAAATTACTGATATAGGTACATTTGTTTTGGTTTATTTTTTATAAAACAAAATGACTGAATAAAATGATAGCTACGAACTTTCAGTATTTTTTGTAATTTGTTTTTTTTTAATGAAATACGAATGTAGGTAAAATTTACATTTCTTCTACAAATGAATATTATTTTCACTTAAAACTATAAAACTGAAAACTACTTAAACAACTAACAAATTTTGACTGCAGAAGTTTCCTGAGTGCGTAAGGGCAGTATTGCGATTCTTTTATAACTTTTTAACAACAAAATACGATAGTTACGTAAAGAAAGTTCGTTAAAAGTTATTTCCTAACCTTTTTCTACCGTTAATTGTAGTTTAAACAATCGTTAACTTTTCTAAGGGAATTTGAAGTTCGAGTCAATGATTTTTGTCGTTACTACTTCCATAAAATTTAAAAGCAAATAAAATTCAAATTAACTACTTTTGTCGGTATCTTTTGTCAAATATTCAAAAAAATGCAGAATAGCTTTTTCGGTAACTCACCGACAATTATCATTAGTTAGAAATCTTCTATAGGATATGTATTTGTGATGTCTCATAAAAAAGGTTGCAACGAAAATCAGAATCTAAGATCCAGCCGTTTATGCAAAAGTTGTTTTTTTTTCAAAGAGTTAAAATTGACATTTGAAAGGATTGCTATACCTTTTTACTGTTGAAAATTTAGCTATTTACTCGCCAAATCTATCGATATTTCAATGCATTTAGTGGGATAAAATATGGTTTCGATATTAGCGGAAAAACTAGCGATTTTATAAAAAGCAGTTTTGACGTTTTCTTAGCATTTTTTTTGCATTTACATATTTCCCTGTCAGAATTTTTGAGTCGTTATTATTCAGCGATTTATCGGTAAATTTTTATGGTAAACTCAATATTTTTTAAGAGAAGCAACGCTCAGGAAATTCTTCCTATTTATTAACGTGTTGCTTCCTTTGGAAAGGGGATAGTGGAGAAAGATGTGGAAAGTGGTGGTGAAAGATGAAGGGCTTTAAATATGGTAACACTGTAATTGCGCGAGATGTTGAATCTTAGAACAGTTGTTGCGCGCCATCTGATGAGGAGTTGGCGAACTTTGTTGAAGCTTTTTCGTTCATAGCCTTGTTATTAGGGTATTCAATTAATCGGCTTTTTATTTTAATCGATTAACCGTTCCAATAATTATTCGGGTTTTTTTCTTAACCGGTTAATCGAACAAAATTTTAAAATTAATCGATTAATCGAAAAAAAAAATGTCTGTAAAATAATACATACACTTGTTGTGTTTTTAATAATTTTATTTAAAAAAAGAAACAAATATAAATTCAGTAACTCTTCTGAAAGGTAATAAGTGCGATCAGATTTTATCAATATTTTTATTTTTTCTGTCCCCTCTTTCACATATTAAAATTGTATCTAAATCGGAGAGAACCACACCGCAATGAGTTAAAGAGTTAAAGAAGAATATAAGAACCCGTACATTAATTTGTATCTTTTCCTATGCATTGAATTCATAAAAAACGTAAATGTAGGGAGGAATTTAGTTGAGAATTTATTTTCCCTCTACGTTTTTGTACCTCCATCTCTTTATTCTATTTTAAAAAGTCGTAAAAAATAATTAAAAATTTATTATACGTAAATATATACTACTTTATTAGATAAATCACAACAACAAAGTATTAATTTGGAAGATGACAAAGCAAACTGTGATAATTTTATGTTGTTTTTGTTTTTTTTTTCTTTGGGATTTAAGATGTTTATAAACGCTCCTACTTGAAAACATAAAATTCTCATTGAGTTGAAGCTAACAAATATTTCTAGAAATTCTAAAAGTCGTCCCTTGATTATATTTTTAGGCCAGAATGAAATCCGGATAGGTACAAGCCTACAGCAAATTATTTATCACGATCTTTTAAAAAAAAAATTTTGAGATTTTAGCACATTTACTTTAATAAAAAATTTATATTTTTTAACCTTTTTCGTAATTTTCTACCAATTTCGATTAATCGATTAATCGTATGAAATTATTCGAATTATTCGTTTTTCGAAATTTGGACATTTTGAATTATTCTGAACAAAATTGTTCGATTATTCGAATAACGATTAATCGACTGAGAAAAAAAACTGTAATTGAAATCTAATAGATTACCTTGGAATACCTTCCTTGACAACTACTTCACTTAAAAAAAAACTGTATGATATCAATTGTGTCATTAAAACAACAATTTAAGTAACTGTATAGGTAACTTAAGGTATTGAAAAAAAAAACTAAAATCATCAAACCTCAGCAAAAAAGTGCAACAAATAAAATAAGTATCTATCGGCTTCAACAGACAACAACAGAAAACAAAGAGAGACGTGACATTAACACTTTATTCGTTGCATATATTAACACTGCATTTTTTCGTACCATTTTTTTGTCGCTATTAAATATCTGTTCAGGCTTGTCAGACTTTAGGATTTATTCCCAAATTTTGGTGTTTTTTTGGGGAATTCTGTAAAATATTTTGGGGATTTTTTGATATGTAAGAAATTTAATGCACTTAAAATATGCACGATAATATGCGCCTAAAAAATGCAGCTAAAAAAAGAAAAATACGCATTAAAAACTTAAAAAATATGCACTTAAGCACGAAGTTTTGCAAAAACAACGCAGTATAAAACATAAAAACTTAGTTATTTTTCCAATGGACCTCAATATTTAGTTATTTTTCAAATGAACTCAACTCTTTTGCGTGGGTGAATAAGATTTTTAAGAATGTCTATTTTTCAAAATAGAAAAAAAAACAAAAAAAAAATGTGTTATTTGATTCAAAATATGAAAATACTAGCGGGCGCAGCCCGCTACGTTGTTAGCGTGCCTTAAAGGTTAAGGGGGGGAGGGCTACGCCCTCCCCCCCGGGGGGCTGCGCCCCCCACAATTTTTATTAAATTCGTTTTTTTATTTAAAGCCTTCACCCAGCCACCACAAATAAATAATTCTGCACAACAATGGGTTTAAAATAAATAAATATTTGATCACTTTTGCTCATGAGAGTGGATTGTTAGTAATGAATCCATAATAATTTGCAATATACGTGTGTATGTCAAGATAATTTGGTAAAGTGCGAACTTAGGTAGATAGACCCGTAAGTAGTTTTGTTCATTTGTGTTTTGAATGAAAATAAATAACGTAAAGCAGGGTTGAAAAGCATTTTATAATATTAAAAATAGCGGGCAAAGCTACGTTGTTAGCGTGTCTTAAAGTTTTTTTTTTAATTCCAGTTTATGTAAAGGTAGACCTAGCAATTCAAGTAAATTCACAAATTCAGTTGGAAAATTTATTGCGTCGGTTTCTTCCACCGGTGCTTCGTTACATGAAGTTTAAATATCGGAATATATAAGTTCCATTCCTTTTCTAAGGTTTTTTCTCTTTCAGAAAATTTGTTTAACTTTTTGGAGAGTATGTTTCAATGCTACATAAGTTTCATATTCCGTTGATAGTGTTTGAACAGGTAATTCCCTCTTCCAATCCATTTGCAATGTCTATAATTTCAATTCCACTCGTTCAACGTTTATATCCATTTCATTCCACTTGTGTAGTGTTTCAATTACACTCGTTTCCTATTTAGTTTCTTAATTTTAGTGTTTCATATACACTTGTTCTTTAAGTTTTAGGTTTCTAGCTAAAGACGCAGACGTTAAGGGGGGGGGGGCAATTTTCCCCTTTTGAACCACCATTTTTACCACGTTCCTGTCCAAAGTCCTAGAAATGCCTTGTCGATAAGTTAGCCCATACTCCAAGGAAAACATATTATATATTACAGGTTTCTAGCCGAAGGGTTCGGTTAGGCCATCAAGGGGGAGAATTATTCCGTTTTTACCCCTCCCGGTAGGAATTTCCAAAAATTCCGTCTTAGAGGACGTCTGCGTTGGAGGAGGAACCTACTACATACATAATTTATGTCTCTATATCCAGCAGTTTGGCCAGGCCGTCAAGGGGGAAGTTTTTTCCCTTTTTACCTCTCCCGGTATGAATTTACAAAAATACCATCTTTGGAGAAGTTACCCAAATACCGAATTTAAGATCCCTTGTTCCAGCAGTTTGGCCAGGCCGTTAAGGGGGAGACTTTTCCTGTTTTTGACCCTACCTGTAGAAATTTCCAGAAATCTCATCTTAGCGGATGTCTACAATAGAGGAGGAACTTTAATACCAAATTTCAACTTCTTACGTCCAGCGGTTTGGGCAGGCCTTTAAGCGGCACTTTTCGCTTCATTAATCCCCATTTTTGCAATGTCCCTGTCCAAAAAGCACCTTCTCGGTAAGTGAGCACATACTCCAAGTAACATATGTTTTACATTTCAGGTTTCTAGCCAACTTTTACTATTTGTGCCCCTCTCGGTAGGAATTTCCGAAAATCCATCGACAGGGAATTCCAGCTTCCTAGTTCCAGCAGTTTGAGCAGGCTGAGAGGAACTTAAGTACCGAATTTCGGCTTCCTAGTTCCAGCAGTTTGGACAGGTCGTTAAGGGGCAACTTTCCCTTTTTGAGCCCCCATTTTATAACGACCCTGTCCAAAATTCAAAAAAGTATCTTTCTAATAAGTTAGCCCCCACTCCAGGGACCCACATTTTAATCTTCAGGTTTCTAGCCGAAGGGGTTTTTACCGGCCCCCAAGGTGAGGCTTTTCTTCTTTTTGCCCCTCCCTTTAGGAATTTACAAAAATTCCATCTTCGCGGCTATCTGCGATGGATGAGGAACATTCATACCAAATTTCAACTGCATTGCCTAAGCGGTTTGGGCAGGCCGTTATTGGGGACATTTTTCCCTTTCAACCACCATTTTTACTATGTTGCTGTTCCAAAATAGAAAAATTACGTTGCCGGTGAGTTAGTCCTACTCCAAGGAATACATATTTAAAATTTTAGGTTGGCCAAAAGGGATTGGGCAAGCCGTCAGGAGGAGACTTTTACCTTATTTCCCCTCCCGATAGGAATTTCAAAAATTCCGTCTAAGCGGACGCCTACACAGAAGGAGGAACTCACATACCGAGTTTCCTTTTGGGATATCCTGTAGGGAATTCCAAAAATACAAACTTAGTCGATGTCTACTACAGTGGAGGAACCTTTATACCAAATTTCAACTTCTTACCTCCAGTGGTTTGGGCAGGCACTTTTCCAATTTGTGAGACTGTTTATGGGGAGACTTTTCCCCTTTTTGCCCGTTCCGGTTGGAATTTCCAAAAATCCCGTCTTAGCGCACGTCTATGCCGAATATCAAGAAACCTTGTTTTAGTGGAGATATCCGTGGGGGGAGGAAAAAAAGTAGTTTTTTTGAAATTATATACTATTTTAAATGGTACTTTTTGGAAAAACGAAATTTTTTGGAAAAAGATACTTTGTTTTTACAAAGTACTTTATTTGTACTTTTTTTGGAAAAGGTATTTTTTTTTAAAAAGGTGTTTTTTTTTGGAAAAATGTATGTTTTTTGGAAAGAGGTACTTTTTTGGAAAAGGTACTTCTTTTGGTACTTTTTTTTTGGGGAAAAGGTACTTTTTTTAGAAAAGGTACTTTTTTTTGAAAAAGGTATTTTTTTGAAAAAATGTATGTTTTTTGGGAAAAGGAACATTTTTTTAGAAAAAGGAACATTTTTTTAGAAAAAGGTACTTTTTTGGGAAAAGGTACTTTTTTTGGAAAAGGTACTTTTTTTGAAAAAGTTATTTTTTTGGAAAAATGTATGTTTTTTGTGAAACGGTACTTTTTTTTAAAAAGGTACATTTTTTTAGAAAAAGGTACATTTTTTGGAAAAAGGTACTTTTTTTAAAAAAGGTACTTTTTTTGGAAAAAGGTACATTTTTTGGAAAAAGGAATTTTTTTTGGAAAAAGGTACTTTTTTTGGAAAAAGATACTTTTTTTGGAAAAAGGTACTTTTTTTGGAAAAAGGTACTTTTTTTGGAAAAAGGTACTTTTTTTTGGAAAAAGGTACTTTTTTTGGAAAAAGGTACTTTTTTTGAAAAAAGGTACTTTTTTTGAAAAAAGGTACTTTTTTTGGAAAAAGGTACTTTTTTTTTGGAAAAGGGTACTTTTTTTTGGAAAAAGGTACTTTTTTTGGAAAAAGGTACTTTTTTTGGAATAAGGTACTTTTTTTGAAAAAAGGTACTTTTTTTGGGAAAAAGGTACTTTTTTTGGAAAAAGGTACTTTTTTTGGAAAAAGGTACTTTTTTTGGAAAAGGTACTTTTTTTGGAAAAAGGTACTTTTTTTGGAAAAAGGTACTTTTTTTGGAAAAAGGTACTTTTTTTTGGAAAAAGGTACTTCTTTGGAAAAAGGTACTTTTTTTGGAAAAAGGTACTTTTTTTGGAAAAAGGAATTTTTTTTGGAAAAAGGTACTTTTTTTGGAAAAAGGTACTTTTTTTGGAAAGAGGTACTTTTTTTGGAATAAGGTACTTTTTTTGGAAAAAGGTACTTTTTTTTTTGGAAAAAGGTACTTTTTTCGGAAAAAGGTACTTTTTTTGGAAAAAGGTACTTTTTTTGGAAAAAGGTACTTTTTTTGGAAAAAGGTACTTTTTTTTTAAAAAGGTACTTTTTTTGGAAAAAGGTACTTTTTTGGGAAAATGGTACTTTTTTTGGGAAAAGGTACTTTTTTTGGGAAAAGGTACTTTTTTGGAAAAAGGTACTTTTTCTGTCCCCTTTTTGCCCCTCCCGATAAGAATTTCCAAAAATGCCGTCTCAACGGACGTCTACACCGGTCGAGGAATCTACATACCAAATTTCAACTTCATAGCTCCAGCAGTTTGAGCAGGCCCTCAAGGGGGAGACTTTTTCCCCTTTTTGCCCGTCCCTGTAAAAATTTCCAAAACTCCCGTCTTGGCGGATGTCTACGATAGTGGAGGAACCTTTATACCAAATTTCAACTTCCTACCTCCAGCGGTTTGGGCAGGCCGTCAAGGGGGGCCTTTTCCCCCCCATTTTTACAACGTCCCTGTCCAAAATTCTAGAAAGTACTTTCCAGAAAAGTTAGCCCCTACTCCAAGGAACACATATCTTAAATTTCAGCTTTCTAGCCAAAGGGGTTTTGGCAGGCCGTCAAGGGGGACACTTTCCCCCTTTTTGCCCGTTCCGGTAGGAATTTCCAAAAATCCCGTCTTAGTGGACGTCTACCCCGAAAGAGGAACCTACATACCAAATTTCAACTTCCTAGCTTCAGCGGTTTGGGCTGGGCGATGTTGAGTCAGTCAGTCAGTCAGTCAGTCAGTCACGTTATTCTTTTATATATAGAGATGTCCATTTTTAATATTTCCAACACATTAAAAATGCTACTAAAAATGAGAAATATGCACAAGTTTGCATAAAATGCACAAAATATGCATTAAAAAGGAACCAAATATGCATTTGAAGCCGAAATATTGTTAATATTTGCATACATATGCAACTAGCTTCAAATATCAAATAAATTTTATTTTTGAATTAGCACATATATTTTTAGTACGATTCTTAAACACTTTGGTGTAAATATTAAACACATTAATTCACACACCAAATTAAAGTGTTTGTTTTACTTGAACTTAATTCATTTTATTCAACTTTAATTTTTATTCTTAGTTTTTTTTATGTTTTCTTAAGTATCGAACTTGTTATTCACGCTAATTGATAACATTAATCTTAAACGTATCACGTTTAACAAGGTGTTTAGATTTTAAATATGATAATTTTAAGACTTTAAGGGTAGAAAAATGTACTGTAAAACATCTAACTTAGTTGTTTAACACCTAAGTGGAAATCCCGCATAAGGTAAAGGTCTTCGGAATCTCTTATCGGGGAGATATTTGTAATTTCTTTTGGGCAGAACGAAAAAAGTATATGGCAAGCCTGTTTCTATTGCTGTTTTAAGTTACAATACAATTTCATATTACGAATATGTACTTACTATTTGTATGGTGGCAATGCGGTTGTTGGTTTTAGTAGTTTTCGCAAATAAACATATTTGTTAGGTTAAGTTAAAGATATCGCATGAATGTAAAGACTTTAAAGGTACATAACGCTTTTGATTTTGGTATGTAAGTAGTAGGTTTAAAGTAAATATCTGTATATTTCTGTTTTTGTAGATTAAACTTGTCGTTTTATATTTTTCCTGTCGATTTTCTAAGACTGTTAAGATTGAATGTGAGGATAAAATCGTGTTTGGCCCAAAGCTTTATTCTGTTTCTACATTTTTTTTTAATTTGGTTGGAAGTGTTTGTTTATGGTAATATAAAACCGTTAGTTGTTCTTTTAACAAATGTTTATATAAAAAACTGTTAAACAATTTGATAATTTATGGTTATAGTTCGCTGATCATACATTGACAGCACTTGACTTCAAATTTAAAAAAAGTGCTCTTATTGTCATATGAATGATGGGATGATGTAGTAGGAAAGTATTATAAGAATTACAGTTAATAGGTGCCAATTTATGACCGTTGTTTAAAAATACAATATTAGTCAAATAACTAAAATAATTGTTAAAACATAAAAAATACTTTGTTGTTACATATTCTAAGTTAAAAATTTTGTTCCAATGAACAACTTGTACGTTTTAACCAACCTGTTCTAGCATCAGTTTTACACTCTGCTTGATTTGGTGGGGCTAGCCGTTTTTCTAGAGTAGCTCTTAAAAAGAAAAATATATTTTAATGTAAAAATTATAGTTCCAAGTAACTTAACGTTTTAGCATTCATTTTCATATTGAAAAAGTAAAATCCAAAAAACAGGTTGAAGAAAATCTTAGACTCCATTATTGTTTTACAACTCGTTCTTTTTGTAGGGAGTTTGTCCTATAACCAACAGGTTCTTTTTCTCTAAACTAGAATGGGTTACCAGTTGTAGAACTGATTATTGGACAGTGGAACCTTATGTTCTGCCTTCCAGGATTCGGGACTAGGTCCTGTTCCGTGGAACCGGTGGTACAATCTCTATAATAGATTCAGTGGTAAGCACACTCAAAAAAATTTATCGGTAGAATCTACTGAAAATGTCAGTTAAAACAAAGGTATATGAAACTAAAAAGCCGACAAAGATATTTCCCTTAAAATAATTAAAAATGTAGTTATTTTTAACTGTTGAACAATAACTAACAAATAGATAAAAAAATAACTAACTATGTCTTAAAATTAACTGACAAATTTTTACTACCAAATTTTTAAAGCAAACTGAAAAAATAAGTAAAAACTTCTGTTTTTTACAGTTATTTTTTTTCATATTATTATAAAAGTATATTTTAATAACTTTTTCTTTCGATTATAAAAAAATGTTTAATTACTTCGTATTTGAAATTTGAAGTAAAAAGTCTAAAACGTTCTCCAGTTATTACACTCAAAAAAATAAGTTAGTTGGAAAATTTGTAAAGCGTCTTGTATGTCAAGTGTACCAGTTTTTTTTTGCTGAAACTGTTTTTCAGCAAAAGTTTTAGTGCTTTTGTTTCAGCACTAAACTAATTTTGACCTAATATTTTACCAATTTATTATGCCAACAAAATTGTGCTGATAAACACTTTTTCCGGAACCAGTTCCATGGAATCGGTTGCAGTGGAACCAGTTGTAGAATGGGTGTGGTTGGCTATCGATTGTAAAAAATTTTCCTGGGTTTGGTTATCTTTTATTTAAAATATATTTTTTATACTTTTATGTAAAATTTTGCTTTTTAAAAAGTGTTGATTTATGACTAGTTTTCCCAAATTAGACAGTTCATATACAAAAGTATAAAATTCTCGTCCCGTTGATATTATGTACCTTATGTAATGTTTCGGTTTGTATGTTCCAATCATCATTTTCTTATTGCGGACAACTGATGAGTTGGGGTGGTGCCCCCGAAACAATTGTATTGTCTATCATGAAAATGGTCAACCTTTTTGAAACAAGAAATAAAATCTAATATGACAATATCATATTAGAATTTGGACTTGAGGTAGAACAATATTCTAACTCAATATACGTAAGTATAATTTCTCAAAAAATTTGTTGAGTTTTTTCAGTTCACTAATGTTCAGCAAAAAGCTTTATTGATTTTAGCAAGGATTTTTTTTTATTTGCAATCGACTAAGCGTTACCACAAGTTTTGCTAAATATACTATTTTTTTGCTAAAAATCAGCTTGTTGGAATTACAGTACTTTTCGTTAGTTGTTTTCTTAAATGACTGTCATAACAGTTGTTTTGTATTTTTCCACAGAAAAAAAAAACTGTAATTACTGTTAAAAACAACAACTACTAATTACTATACAAACAATTGGCATGCAGTAACTGTTAAAGTTTTTTAAGTCCAGTTAAATTGGTCGTTATTCTCTCAAGTAGCTATGGGTTAAAAATGATCAATTTTTAATTTATAATCACAATTTTTGAGTCGCTGGACCAATTCTTATAATTTTTAACACAAGGCTGCTTTGGATAATAACAAACAACCTGGATAAAAATTAAAGGTAGAAAAAAACTGCAAAACCAAAAATCTCATATTTTTGCTTCTTGAAACCATTTTTTTTATCCCCCGGGTGCACGTTTTGGAACCAACACAGTGTTATTTTCGTTTAAAATTTTAATAGTTTACCTTTAATAGGCATGAGCGAATCTGAGCGCCTTTTTTAAAATTCACAAAACATAGTATTGAAAAATTTGACTTGTTTACACAATTTTAAATGGACAGATTAACAACTGTTAACACTATTCTTGCTTCTTCACTTCTAACATGTTTAGAATTTTGAATGTCTCTAATTAAAAGTTGAGGTAAGTTGCATTATTTGCATACTTATAAATTCAATGTCTGCCACTTTGAAATTAAAAAAAAAAAATCACACACATACATATTTTAATACTTTGAAGGCCATTCATGCAATTACTTAAATCAAATAAAACCTTAACAAATCAATAAAAATCATACTTTGAAAATATTTACAATACTCGTACTTCATAGAATATGTTGACTTAGAACTAGTTATAATTTATAACACTATACTACTGACCCATACAAAATTTGAAATAAAAATTAACATACATATGTGACGTCATAACGTTATATTTACAATATATACGTGAGTTTTATGTTGATGATTTACATTTTAAATAAAACTCTTGTAATGAAGTCTTATTAGCACGCACCAAGAATTTAACAATAAAATAAGCTGTAAAATGTTTATAAATTACAGATTATTCGATAAGAAATGACAGGGGTTTAACACAATAAAAAACGTAACAGTGGGATTACTTATGTAAAATTAGTATTAACCAATTTAATAATACCCTTCTCACAAGTTAAATGAGATTTTTTAATTTAAATTAAAAATTCTGAAAACAATGATTCAAAGAAACTTATAAATAAAAGATTATTTAATAAGAAACAACCGGGATGTTGACAAAAAAAAAATGATAAATGATAATTTAGAATTTAAATTACTAAGTAATTCTGGTATCAAAGTTATTATTCACTTGCCCTGACGTTGGGCGCCATTTAACAATAAATACGTATTAGTATTGGCGAATTTAATAATACCCTTCATTTATAATTTATATTTGTAATTTATATTACAAATTCTGAAAACAAAGATACAAATTACGTTGCTAGTCAAATTAAGACAGCTTTGTTTGTTTTGCTTAAATTCTGCATTATTATTTAAAACAGCTTAAATGTTGGCAAGGATTAAGATTTATATTATTTGTATGTTACATATGGCATAACAAACTGTTATTATACCCTTATTGTGTATAATTCTATATTGATTTCCTTTTAAATAAATGCTTGTTAATGAAATACATTAAGTATTCCTTATTTCGCATCTGCCCATAACTGTAAAAATACAGATTTTATGATTACAAGCCAAACGAAACGATTGAAATCTATAAATGTAGTAATGCCAGCAAAATATGAACACAGTTTTAAAGTAAACTCTGTCATCGTTGTTTCGAAAAAATTCCAATTTTACAATGAAAATTTTTATATTATTCAGTATTGCTGTATGCGTAATCTCCGTCATTGCAGCTAAAGACCGTGGTGAGTTGCACAAAATGTTTGTTAATTAGTTGTGTTAATAGTTATAATCGAACTTTATTTTTAGCTATTTGTGAACTGGTACCTTTTGCTAATTATTTCCATCGTTACTCTTGTAGTCCGGCCACTACTATGTGGTCTTATGTCGATACAAAAAAAAAATGTCAGTCATTCCAGTATGCCGGTTGTGGTGGTAATGAAAATCGTTTCGACTCGGAAGAAGATTGTCAGGAGAAATGCGTCCAATAACACAAAATTAAATGAAATTATCAAGTATTTAAAACAATGAACCAAATTACGTATATAATATTTTACATAAGCAGCTATTGAAAATACAAATACACACAACAAATACAATGCATTTGGCTGGGCTTGTGAATTTACTCAATATTTGTTAATGAAATTAAATTAAAAATATAAAAATTGCTTGAAAATAGGTCAAGTAATATTCAAATCTCTTTAAAAATGTGCACTTTGAGTATTACCGACAGCTCTTTATAGTGTAGCTACAGGGTGCAATTTAGAGCGGGTCTATTAGGGTGGGCCGATTTGTTAGGACAAAAATTTTTCGATATTGTGCCATCGATTTTTCGATAGTTCCACTACGACATATCAAAAAAATCATTTTCGAGGCGCCCAAATTTCGACAAAATCTCGTTTAAAAACCAAAAAAAAAAACAGTTTTTTTTTGGTTTTTAGACGATATCGCCATCGTTTTAAGCGTACAATTTTACCTTGGATTGGATATATTTAAAAAATTTGAAATCGGCGAATTTTTTTTAACTTACCTACTAAAAAAACCTTAAAAATTAACGCGTAAAAATATCGATTTTTCTACAAAAACTCGCCCAAAACCTCAAGAAAAACATTTTTTTGGAAAAACTGCTATCGCCATCGTTTTTAGCGTACAATTTCACCTTGGAAAAGTAATATTAAAAAAATATTAAATCAGCCGATTTTTTTTTATTACCTATTAAAAAAACCTTAAAAATAAAAGTTGAAAAAAAGTCAAACATTTAAATTTTGGCGCCTCGAAAATGATTTTTTTCATGTTTTTTTTTCTTCATGCCAAAAGCTATCGAAAAATAGATGGCACAATATCGATTGCTAAATCAACCCACCCTAATATGCATAATAAAAATAATCTAAGAAAATACAACTCTGTGTAAATACAACTCTTAAGCTGCCCACACACTAGGGAACATGGTTGACGGAACAAAAAATATCAAAAAATTTTGTAAACACGAATTGCACGATCTCAACACGCGCATACACACAAACGCACTCACACATTCACAAAAAAATGCTCTCTTTTTTAAGAATGTTCCCTAGTGTGTGGGCGGCTTTAGGGCATTAACAATAAACAAATTAACCTATAGTTTGAGCTAACTTAGAGTTAGAGGTATCAAATTCCATACAAATTTGAATTTTTTAACTTTTAGTTTGTGTTAACTTTAGGCTATTTGTTTATTATTAATGGGGGTTAGAAAAGAAATATGAAAAACAATATTAAGTAGTATCGAGTACTCAGTTAAACGAGTATTGAGCGGGGCTGCCAGAATTGCCGATTTTTCGTTAAAGAATATGCAAAATGCCGATTTGCCGATTTTTGGTCGAAAAACGCCGATTTTTTTTATAAAACCTAAGAGCACACCATTTGAATTTTTAATGATTTATTATGAGTAGGAGTCAAAACTTGAAAAAGATCATTTTGTTTAAATAAACCAGCATAAAAATTGATTTATTTTATAATCAATGAATAATTCATAATCACTTCAAATTTATTAAAGTAAAATATGATTTGTACAAATTTATATTGATTAGACTGAATTATTTGTTTTATAATTTTATTTGCGAACTATTTATTAATCAAGGCATGCATTTTTGTTTAAATCGATTTGTTTAAATTGAATCAATTCGGCTATGAAACGAATAAACAAAAATTGATTTTTTGAATAAGATATTGATTGAATAAAGTAGGAAATAATTCAATCAATGAAATGAGTTTAGCTAATCGAATCATTCAAAACTGAATCAGATTTAATAATAGAATTACGGAATTATGGTTTTTAAGATCTGCTAGTTATAAATAAAAAAATAATTCTCTCTTTGAAAATCTTAAAGAATTTCCTATTTTTATAAACCAGTCGGAAAACAAGAATATGACCCTAAAAGTCGCCAAACATCATGCAATATTTTTTTTTCACTCTTGACATTGTGCACAAAAAAAACACCAGTGTGTATGTCTTGTAAAATATATTGGAAAAGATTGAAAAGAACGTTTAATTCTTATTGTGAAATTTTTATATCTCTCCAAAATAGAAGAAAACTGTTATGCCATATTTTCTGTAAAAATATTGTACAACTTATTGCAGTGTGGAGAGCAAAACGTTGATAATGTTGGTAATAATATTTGCAATAATATTGCAAGGTGTGAGGGTACCTTATTACAAAAAAAAACATTAAAATTGGAATAACTTCTTTATATAAAAAAATATTTAAAACTCAATAATTAAAATTTTATTTTTTATTGCGGTTTGTTTTTTTACCGATTTTTTTTTGCCGATTTTCTTAAATCAAAGTACCGATTTCTTTTGGAGAAAGTGCCGATTTTTATCAAAATAATCTGGCAGCCCTGGTATTGAGTAATATCGAGTGCTTAAAAGTATAGAGAATCTACAACTTTAATTTTTATTATCGAGTATGTTCATTGTAGTAGTTTGATAGCCAATATGTCAAAAAATCACAAAACAAAAAACACTCACAAAACCTGACTTTTAAGAGGTAATTGACGGGGTTTCTAAATTATCTTGTCAAATTAAAATCTCGTTCCTGTGAATCAGTACTCATAAAAATAACACTTATTCATTTACAAAAAACCAAAAGATTCAGATGACGAATAAACCTCAGATTCTAAAGACTTTGTCGTATAATAAAACCTTAAGCATTCAAAATTTGAAGCATTCAAAGATTCGGATTAAATTTTTCAGAACATTTTCCATAAAAAATAAACAAACTAAAACCGGGCTCGGCGTCTATATGATTCGGGGAAGCGGGCAGAGAATATCAATTAACAGCTCAATAAATATACTGAAATATACACTGAAATATATATATATCTTGTAGTAGAGATGGGCACGTAAGCAAAATTTAACTTGATTCACGTGAATCACGAGTGAGTGAAACCTTAATAAACTCACGTGAACGTGAGTGAGTGTGAGGAGAAAAAAATTTGTTCGTGTGTGAGTCAAATTTGTTCGTGAGTCAAATTTTACGGAAGTCAATTTTTTGTTGCCGATTTGATAAATTTTGTTTTTAAAATTCAAAATAAATCGCAAAATTACAAATTCATAGTAATTTTTAGTATGTAACATTTGAGTGGAAAAAAATGTTTGAGAATGATTATGCTTGATTGGAATTTTTCTTTCGTGAGCGTGAGCGAGTGTGAGTCAAAATTCAACATATTTCAGCACAAAGCGTATAGTACAATTCTATAACAACAGGTTTAACAAGTTCAAATCCCGATTACTCCGATATTGGAACTGATCGATGTTCCGATCAGATTTCTCCGATATCGATTGTTAATTTGTCGGCCTTTTTTCGGGTCTTTAAACTTTACATATCCGATTATGTGACTTTTTGGCCTTTAAAACGCTGTAAAAACCAAGAGGAATTGAGCCAAACTTACACATGATTTTTCTTAGCAGTAATGAGATTTATGAGTAATATTGTACACAGAAAAAATCGATGCCAAGTAATTAGGAGCATTTCAACTAATAAAGTCTTTTGTCATACCGAAAACAAGAATTACTTTACCAAATGTTTAGTTAATTCAACTTAATTTTTGAAAAATTTATTCGAAAAAACTTTATTAGTTGAAATGCTCCTAAAGCCCGTATTACACTTGCATAATTTTGTATTGACTTGATATTATTAATGAAATGAAACAGCAAATATTAGAGAGAGTAAAAAATACAATTTGTAAACAAATAAACAGTGATGCACACATTGTTCCAAAGGAAAATCGCTAGAAACGAATAAACACTTAGGAAATTGACAACATTCTAGACAATCAATCACTAAATGTCATTTTAAAGTTGAACATTTTTATAAATTTTTTGATAGTTAGTGATTGATTTCCCTAATAAGTAAGTATGTTTGTACTTTTTTTACTTATGTAATTTTCCTATGACTATAGATTTGCACGGTTCTCAAAAAATTTATCAATACAAAATAATACTAGTGTCATACGGGCTTAACTACTTGGCAACGATTTTGTGTGTGTATGGATCCCGTGTAAGAAAACGCTTAAAATCGCTTTGGTTTGGTAATACCGGCACATTTTAATAGGGTTCGTCTTCAGGCCAACCCCTTCATAATTAGAAGACCTTTTCAGATTCCTTTTTAAACTATTTTTTCTACAGAAACATCTAACACTCTCCGCCCTCCATTCAATTAACTTTTCCGCAGAAAAACCTTTCAAACTTTTTACTATAGAAAATCTTTCAGTTTGAACGAAATTGTTCTCATAAATAAACATCAAACACTGAAAAAAAATTAAGAGAGAATATTTTCGAAACAAGGACCGTTTACTGAATGTCAAGTTAGCTTCTAAATGGAACTTTAACTGACACATTTGTTGTTGTTTTCCATATAAAATTTGAATTTGACTGTCGGCTAAATTTTAACTGGCATTCAGTGATCGGGCCTTAATGTCTAATGACTTTCTTGAATAGAAAACGAGTAAAAAAGTTAAAGTCGGGCATGCCGACTATACAATACCCTACACCAGTCTGGGTAAAAGCCAACTAATGTTTGGATCCGAAATTCGAATGAGCTAAAATGGGGCTCGTGTCAAAATTTTCTATAATGTGAGTCAGCGCACCAAATTTCATTAAAATATCTTAATATTTGCGACCTGCAGTTTGTAACCAAGCCAATTTTAGTGGGACCCTTATATGGGCACTAGGTCTAAACATGGACCGATGTTCAGCAAAATCAATAGGCTGCGTTATTGGGCCAATATAGGTCTGTGTACCAAATTTCATCAAAATATCTTAATATTTACGACCTGCAGCGTATAAACAGTATAATTTTGGTAGGACCCTTATATGGGCACTAGGTCTAAACATAGACCGATGTTCACCAAAATCAATAGGCGTCGTCCTTGGGCCGACATAAGTCGGTGTACCAAGTTTTATCAAATATTTTTTGGTGTTACAAACATCAGCACAAACTTATAATACCCTGACCACATAGTGGTGTAGGGTATAAATACGTCAGATTAAAAGTAATTTTTTTAGAAAAAAAAACTGTTAAATATACAAAATTGAATTTAATTTTGGCTCTTCTGGTTACAAACACATTTTTAGGCTGTGACTCACATCGATGTACCGACCGTGGTGTATCTCGTTAAGATGATGTTACGAATCATAGCCTGTGTATAGGGCTGCCCGTTCGACCCCGGTCATGGCATACACAAAAGCGTTTTGCATAGTTACCAGTTAAAATTACTTTGATCAATTGAAACATAAACTAACCACAAGCGATTCTTTGGGTGAGACGACACTGCATCAGTCTGGTAATTCCCTTGTGTCTGTTAAATTTATTCTTTTTTTCTTCTTCTTTCTGTAAATCAGCTTTAGAACAAAATTTTACTTAATAGAAAATAACAATTTTTCCTTCTAAAATCAGCAAAAACTTTTGCTGAATATTTAGTAGGCTAAAAAAATCATAAAAAATATACAACAGTAAAAATTTCGAAGTTTTCTTTCGATTTTTTTGTAGTTCTTTTTCTATTTTTAGTTTCCCAGCAAACAAAAAAGATCATTAATGACTCAGAAATGAGCTCCAAAAACATAAAATTTTTTCACTTTTTCCTATGAAAGTGGTCCGTCCAAAAGAGCCCCCTGTGTAATCAGAAATGACTCAGAAAAAAGAACGTATAAAATCGAAATTTTCCTCATAAATTTAAATAATTTTGGAATCTTTTTTGAGTCCGAAAAATGAACCCTCATTTTGAGACAGCTTTTTAGATTGTAGAGACAACTTTTTGGATTGTTTTTTGAGGGTTCATATTTTCGGCAAAAAAAAGAGTGTTTTCAAAAAAACAATAATCATTTCTATGAGCTATTTAAGAACCTTATATATGAGTAACCCAGCCGAATTTGCTGGCTGGGTTACTAAAATTTAACAGATTTTAACAGTAATTTGTCTATTTCAATTACTAAAAGCTAACTCGAATATAGCTTTAAATTTGTAAATTTAACAGTTTTTTTTGCTGTATTAGTATTAAAAACAAAAATTTCCTAATTTTAACAGTTTTTTCTCCATTTGTCATTTTAAACTAATTTTTAATAGCTTTTTCTAGTTTTGTATCTATGAATGTGAAATTATGAAAATTAACTGAAAATGATACTTGTTAGGTTCCAAAATATATGAAAAGTTTTTGATAGGTCAGCACTAATTGCGTGCCAGTGAATATACGTTCGCGTGCCTTAGTTTTGTAAGGCATGCCTAATGTTCAACACTCTGAGAACTACGTCGGTAAAATTGATTGTATTTGTAGATAAGAAGGTGTAAATTTAAATACAGTTGGAGTTGCAGTGTAGTACACTATTTTAACTGCAATTACAGTTAATTTCACCGACACAAATCTCTTAGTGCATGTTTTGATTTATGAAAACAATTATACGAACTATAAATAACAATTTTAAAACAATTAATAATTGATTATTTTATTATTCTTATACTTATGAAAAATTAATAACTAAGTATCTCTAGGCAATTTGTTTTCTCGTCTATGTATTAAAGCCAAGTTGTCTAGTTTATATTGACCTTATTTTGTTTATCATAATAGACATAAATGTTTAAGTTATATTTTCTTTACAGCTTTAGAGCAATTTCATTTTGTATAACTTCATTAATCGTAATTTTAATAATTTTCAACACAAACAATTTGTTATTGATGTCAAACATCTTTATCTAATTTTGTTTTGTAATGTAAAAAACTATTAATTTACTCATTTCACAAAATCGTACAATTTTCTATGGTTTTCTTTTTTCTTCTTCATAACAATGAACAGTTTATCATTTTTATATGTTCTTTTTATACTAAATGTAAAAGCCTTGATTTACACTGGGTATATATTTCTTCAAAATTAAGGAATTAAGCTAACTTATTCATAATAAAAATCTTTAGTTTTATATAAATTCGTTTGATTTAAAAATCATTTTAAACTAACCCTGTCAACAGAGGTTTAGTTGTATTTAAATCGAACAGTGTTTTATCGTAAATAATTTTAACCAGACAATTTGTATGCTTAGTCGGCTTAAATATTATACTCGTAGTTTTCATTTCATATATGAAATGTACAATATGAAAAGTGTAATGAGCCATTTATTGTATGATGGGGTAATTGTTGTTATATTGCGTTAAGAAAATTTCTTTTAGAAGTTTTTTTTTTTCTCTTTTATTTGTAATGGATGTTAATGGTATTGCTTTAATTATTGTTTGAATAGAATTATAAAAGAAGTTAAATAGGTTACTAGGTTCTCGATTATGCCTAGTTATTGATAGAAAAGAAATCAAAATGAAATCCATAACGAAATTATTGAAATCCATTAAAAAAGGTTAAATGCTCATTGTAGAAAAGGTGATGGGGTATCATTAATTTTTGGACACCCAATAAAAACTTGATCTCTTTGTAGTACACTAATGAAAAAGGTCTGTAAAAAAATTTAGTTAAAACTACTAAAAATTAGTTAAAAATACCTTGCACAAAAAACTGCTGAAATTAGCAGATTATTTTTGCTATATACTAGTAAGATAGGAACTGCAAAAATAAAACTGTTCAATATACAGAATTTTAGTTATATTGAGTTATATTTTTATTAATAGAAAATAACAACTTAACCTGCTAAAATCAGCGAAACAATTTGCTAAATAATTAGCAGGCTAAAAAACCACAAAAAAATTAAAATTTTTCAAAATTTTTATTCTATTTTTTTTAATGAAAGTAAAAATCGAACCTTCTGAAACCATCTTTTTAGCAAATATTTCTGCTGATTTTAACAGGATAGACTGATATTTGCATTCAACTAAGTTTAGCTTAAAAATAACAAAAATTTTGTAGATATAACTTTGTTTTTGCTATTTTAAGTCTACTAATATTTAGCAAAATTTTCTGCAGATTTTACAGTTCAATTTGTCATTTTCAATTAACTAAAAGTTTAATCAAGTATAAGTAAAATTCTATAAATTTGACAGTTTTATTTTTGCGGTTTTTAATTTCCTAGTATTTAGCAAAAAATTCTGCTAATTTCAACAGTTTTTTCTGAAAGGTAATTATTAACTAATTTTTAGTAGCTTTTCTAATGTTTTTACAGATTTATTTCTATGACTATAGGGATAATGCAGCCTTAAGGAATATAAACCAACTACCACGTAGTCACCAAGCGAATAGCGTATTTGCTTGGGATTAGATGACAGACCTTTGCAGACAGACCTAGAATTTTTCTGCATCTAATTATACCCTACACCACTATGTGGTCAGGGTATTATAAGTTTGTGCTGATGTTTGTAACACCAAAAAATATTGGTCGTAGACCCACCTTATAGTATACCGATCGGTTCAGAATTTTTTTTTATTTCGATTTAACGATGTCCGTCTGTCCGTCCGTCCGTCCGTCCGTCTGTCTGTCTGTCCATGCAATCTTGTGCGCAATCTACAGGTCGCACCTATTAAGATATTTTGATGAAATTTGGTACACAGACCTATGTTGGCCCAAGGACGAACAAGTTTGATTTTTTTGAACATCGGTCCATGTTTAGACCTAGTGCCCATATAAGGGTCCTACCAAAATTATACTGTTTATATGCTGCAGGTCGTAAATATTAAGATATTTTGACGAAATTTGGTACACAGACCTATATTGGCCCAATAACGCAGCCTATTGATTTTGGTGAATATCGGTCCATGTTTAGACCTAGTGCCCATATAAGGGTCCTACCAAAATTATACTGTTTATATGCTGCGGGTCGTAAATATTAAGATATTTTGATGAAATTTGGTACACAGACCTACATTGGGCCAGTAACGCAGCCTATTGATTTTGGTAAACATCGGTCCATGTTTAGACCTAGTGCCCATATAAGGGTCCTACCAAAATTATAATGTTTATACGCTGCAGGTCGCAAATATTAAGATATTTTGATGAAATTTAATACACAGACCTATATTGGCCCAATAACGCAGCCTATTGATTTTGGTGAACATCGGTCTATGTTTAGACCTAGTGCCCATATAAGGGTCCTACCAAAATTATACTGTTTATACGCTGCAGGTCGCAAATATTATGATATTTTGATGAAATTTGGTACATAGACCTATGTTGGCCCAAGGACGAAGCCTATTGATTTTGGTGAACATCGGTCCATGTTTAGAACTAGTGCCCATATAAGGGTCCCCCCAAAATTATATTGTTTATACGCTGCAGGTCGCAAATATTAAGCTATTTTGATGAAATTTGGTACATAGACCTATGTTGGCCGAAGGACGAAGCCTATTGATTTTGGTGAACATCGGTCCATGTTTAGAACTAGTGCCCATATAAGGGTCCCCCCAAAATTATATTGTTTATACGCTGCAGGTCGCAAATATTAAGCTATTTTGATGAAATTTGGTACATAGACCTATGTTGGCCCAAGGACGAAGCCTATTGATTTTGGTGAACATCGGTCCATGTTTAGAACTAGTGCCCATATAAGGGTCCCCCCAAAATTGGCTTGGTTACAAACTGCAGGTCGCAAATATTAAGATATTTTAATGAAATTTGGTGCGCTGACTCACATTATAGAAAATTTTGACATAAGCCCCATTTTAACCCATTCGAATTTCGGATCCAAACAATACACCAGAGTGGTGTAGGGTATTGTATAGTCGGCATGCCCGACTTTAACCTTTTTACTCGTTTAAACTAGTTTTATGCGGCAGTTATTTGTAAACCTCGACCTATTTTCACCCATTTTTAATCTCTATAAAAAGTGTTTATTCCCTGATGTATAAACAAATAAATCAGAAATAGGTAATGCAATTTTTTTTCCGTCAGGAAAATTCATACTGAAAAGAATTATACGAAATGGTCGATTGCCGATCCGCGACCTATCATCTAAACATGGCACTGTAATAGGTGGAGGAAACTTGACCCTTTCATTCTGTGTTTTTTACTAGTTCTATAACAAGTCACAAGGAGCCAATTAATCCGCTTTTGTTAGGTATATTTTTTCTATTGAAATATATATATCCCGTCTAATCCGAGATAAACAATTTTCTTATCTCTGGTATATTAATTATCCGAAAAAACACTCAAGCAACTTCTGCAGTCAGAATTTCTTAGTTAGTAGAAGAATTATAAATTTCAAATACATTCGTACGTCATTATAAAAAACAACCAATATATAATACTGAAAATTTGCAAAACTCCTTTTATTCAGTCATTGTGTTAAAAGAAATAAACCAAAAAGAATGAAATGTAAGTAATTTTTATCTAGAGTTGATTTATAGGAAGAAGAAGAAAACATTTTTGTAGAAAAATTTAAGTAATTTTTGTTAGTTGTTTTGACTAACTTTTGGTTCATTTTATTAACAGTCAAAAACAAAAGAAAATGTAAGTTGAATTTAATGAAATGTTTGTGGTTCTGTTTTGAAGTGAAATTTTATTTGTTTTTAAATACATTTGCAGCGGTCTTTACATACTAAATATCTTAACTGCAGGGGAAAACATAAGCTGTTTTTCAACTATTCAGCAGAGTTTTGTAATAATTTGGCGCTAAAAAAAAGCAATACCAGGTTGGGCGCCATATTTTAAGACAAAGGAGGTTAGGTACATATTAATAATTACTGGTGGACTACAATTCAGAGTTTTGGACTACACTCTAAAAAAGTCAGTAAAGTCCGCAAAATTTTAGTCAGGAGAGGTTCTAGCAGCTGCTAAATCAGCAAATCGTTTTGTTGGAAGCCAGCAAGTTGATTTTTCAAAAAATTTAGTAAAATCAGTAAAAGGTGTGCTAACGCTTGTCGATTACCAATGGAAAAATCCTTGCTAAAACAAAAATTTGCTAATTATTGGTAGAGTAAAAAAAAAACGCAAAAAATTTGTAATTTATTTGCTGGAAATTTAAATATAGGAATTATGATTTTGTAATTCTTTTAAAATTGTGAAAATGTTGTAAAATATAAAAATCTCCAGACTTCCACATTGTCGATATGAATTTATTTTATTATTGAACGGGAATTCCCGGAATCCTGGAAAATTGAAAGATGAATCCCTTTTCCAGGGATATTAAAAATACCGGGAAAAGAAAACCCTAAATATACACTATATATGAGAGAACAATTTTGTATTGTATATTAAATTACATATTTTGTTTCTATATTTTGTGTAACATCACTTCAATTAATTGTTTAATCCATATCATCAGAATTTGATGAAATTATAAAAATGTCTTATAACATTTCAATAAATTGTCTAGAAACAATGAAAACAAAGATTTTTATCATCTATATTTTACACTTTGCCCATAATCTCTGGTGTATGTATAACATTTATAAATAATGACTTCATTGCATTCAATTTAAAAACAAAAAAAACACAAGATAAAGACAACCAGACTTTACTAAGATTAAAGAATTTTATAATGGTCTTTAAACGAAAAGATTTGTTAAAAAAAAAAAAACAGCAATAAGACAACAAAAATATTAAACAATAAACTGCTTAATGGTTTATAATTCTAACCTTACAGCAAAATAAGTGAGTGCGCGGTTTTCAAATCGTAATTCTAACCTTATGAATTTGGTTTTAGTCAGTGTTTTTTTGGTCTTAATGCCACAACTGGAAAAAAAAACTCTTAAGAGTTGTATTTTGACATTTTAAACAAATATGGTTTTTGTTTTGTAGAGATAACTAAATGATTGTTATAAAACTATAATGCATACAATACCCCATCTTGATTTTTTTTTTTTAAATTAACCAAAATTATATAAAATGATATTTGAAATCCATCCACAACATACCTGTAACGAAAGATAAAAAATAAATAATAATGAAAACCATGATTTTTTTTAGAATATAAATGATAGTTTATGTATATAATATCCAGGGCAAGGAAGTTCATATTAATATATGTTTGTTGTGGTTAGCTTCAGAACAGCATTAGCTAAATATGATAGCGAATCAACAAATTTGCAGCAAAATGGCATCGATTTGTTAATGCATACTTTTGCATATTTTTCCTAAAAGCATATTTAAGCATATTTTGGCATATTTTGTTGTATGTTTTTGTCAATAAATGCATATTATGGCATATTTTGGCATATTTTAGAAAAAATGCATGTTTCAAAGCATATTTCTTATATTTCACTAAAAAATTTTGTTTGCCCAATTTACATATTTTAACAAATTTTTCTTTTTTGAAATTTATAACATACTTTTTTTTCTTCAAATTTATAACATATTTTTTTTCTTCATATTTATAACATATTTTTTTTAATCTTTTTTACGAAGACGTAAATGTCTAACAAATATAATACTAACTTTCCGACGATGATAAACGGTAATTTTTAATGTTTAAAGTACTTTTTAAGACAAAAACTAAAATTGAATTGATAACATTGAAAACGCTGACCTATATCAATAATAACTGCTTACTATTAAAATTGTACATACATACATATTTTTGGATTTTTTATAAAAACTTTAAGTACCTAAAACATATTTTTTTGTGCATGAACTTGATTGCCCTGATAATACCATTGTTTATTAAATTTATTTGTTTGTTTGTTTCCAACAAACAAAATATAAATAAACATAAATAATTTGTCATAATTCATAATAATTAACTACAAACTGTTTCAAAACTTAAACTTTGAAAAATATCATATGTATAACAAATGATTTATTTGAATTCAAGGCTAAATAAAGCCAAAGAACACAGTTTTATTTAGTTTAATTGTTTTTAAAAGAGGAAGTAATTTTTAACCCAATAATATAATATACATAGCTATTAACCATGTAGTTTTGTTTTCATTAGGGATCTATCCTATGGTTTTCTTTTGGTTTCAAAAGTAACCAACGGAATATGATTTGGTTTCTTTTAAGTTAAAAGACTGAAGACAAATTTATTAAACAAATGACAGATTTTTTGTTAACAATTCAAACTAAACAGCCACGTTTTGAATTTTCATAACATTTCTTTTATGAAGAGAAATATGCACACAGAAAACAGATTCGTGCTTACAACCGAATTTGTTGCCCATCGAATGGTTCGATTGTGGTAACCGAATTTTCCAATTGTGACAACTGAATATTAGTAGAATTCAAAGTTATTTGATAATGGCAACAGAATTTCTATTGTCTCAACAATAATTCGGTAGCCACAACTGAAAAATTCTATTGTCACAACCGAAGTATTCGATTGTCAATAAATTCGGTTGTAAGCACGAATCTGTTTTCTGGGTGTGTATATGGTTAAATCGGCCCTAAGTATAAGTCTGTACGGAAATGCATCACTGTTTTGCACGTGATATGTAGCGCGTTTGTAAAATCATCAGCTGACATTACTTCAATTGTCAGATGTTCGAAAACCCATCATTAAAGCAGATGATGTGTAAACTAATGTCAAATGTGTGATGCACATTTGACATTATGCAAAAGCATCAGCTGATTTGCATCAGAATCGCATTTTTTTATTAAAATATAATTTAATAATATAAAAAAAAAATTAACGGTAAAAACCAGTTATTTTTAAAAATTTCAGTTATTTTAAAATTTTTGTAGTACAAATTTTTCAGTTATTTTTACGACATTTTTAATGCATTTCTTCGTTATTTTTCAACAGTTAAAATAAGTACATTTTAAGTTATTTGGGCGCCTTTTGACTGAATATACCTTTTTTAACTGCCATTTTTAGTACCGACAAACTTTTATTAAGTGTATACTGCGAGAATTATGTTGGCAATAATCAACTAAAATTGCAATTAGAAAAGTGTACACTGCAATTACGTTTAAAATTAACTGATGTAGTTATTTTAAGCAATTTAACTAAAACGAAAAGTTGAAAATAACTGCATTGCTAGTTATTTTAAATGAAATTGTAGTTTATACTTTATTAACTGCAATTTCAGTTAATGTTACTCACATAATTCTCTGAAGTAAGTCGAATTTAATCTTAACTGCCACAAAAACCAAATAACGCAATTTTATATATATAACTTGCCTTCGGTTAAAATGAAATTAATAACACTGTGAGACAAATGGTAGGGGTCAGTGATCGGGAAGGGTTCAAACTACCGGGGAAAGTTATATCGGTAAAAAAGAAGTTATACGTGTCCCGGCGTTTCGCTGGGTCAACCCTAGGAATCGAGATATATCGATTTGACCTTTGGTGGTCAATTTTTCTATATACTCAACAGTTTTGCCGGTAAAAATAAATGTATGAAGAAAAAAATATTTTTTGCCTAAAATATTAAAAAAAAGTAATAAACGTTATATGAACAGCTTAAAGGAATTGTAATTTTTAATTTTTTTAAAATTGTTTGAGCAAAATCGGACTAGTGGTTCTCGAGTTATGTCAAAAAAAAGATATATCTCGATTCCTAGGGGTGACCCAGCGAAACGCCGGGACACGTATAACTTGTTTTTGACCGATATAACATTTCCCGTTGGTTTCATCCCATCCCGATTTTGACTGTCGCATAGTGTAATTAAACGTCGTTGTTGTGCACCGATTCCAATTAATCGGCCATTCTTTCATATATTATCTTCAAATGTTGTTATAAATATTTACTTAATATATTTTATATATTTTTTAAGTTGTTTAATTTATTTCAAAACAATTTCCATTTAAATGTTTACCTTGATCTAGGCACTACAAAAAATTAAACTAACAATTTACTCTAAAGTCGGTGTAGAAGAAATACATAAAATCTCATACTAAAATACTTGTTACACATTAAAAAAAATATGAGCTCATAAATAATATATTGTTCAACTGAAGAAAAAAGCTAAAGCGTTCAGAAAAACTTAAATATGTCATGTTTTTTTGTTAATATACAATTACCACTGTATGTAGACAAAGGTGACCATTGTTTTAATTTTATAAATACTAATTTTTAATGACTCTAGAATAATTTGAAAACCTAAGAGAATCTTCCCTTTTGATAAAAACAACCCAGATTCTGAAAATTTCCTAGTTCAAGTTGCCCCTCTCTAAGCGTTATGATGAGTCTTTCAAAATTGCTAAAATCTCTCCATTTTCTGAGTTATCCAGTGTAGAAAACTATTACCAGATATGTGGTTATGTAACTACATACTTGGTAATGGTAACTACTTACTTTTGTTATTACATTTCTTATTACCTTTATATGGCGATGTCGCGAAAAATAATGAGTTATGGTTACACACCAGCATACGAAAAATCAAAAAATATATCGTTACCTCTGTGCTTACCAGTACTGACAAAAAAATGAGTCTAAAAATAGATTTTTAAAAAAATAAATTATTTAAAAAAAATATTTTTTATTGTATTTTTTTTTTAAATAAAATTTGCTGGTGCGGGATTCGAACCTGGGTCTACAGATTGCCAATCAATAGCTCTACCATCTGAGCTATATCGACATGTAATATTTAATAGATAAAAACACAATTGACCTGCTGCACACAAGTAAGCTTACTCACCAACATACAAAAAATCAAAAAATATGTGGTTACATATATCCTTACCAGTGTTTAAAAAATATTGAGTCTAAAAATAGATTTCAAAAAATTTTCAAAAAAATCTAGAAAATTATTTTCTATTTGAAATAATGATAAAAATAAGTCATTATCAGTAACTCATTATTATAAGTTTTAAAATAATGCAGAAGGTAAGTGGGTGTCATTACTGGTAGTCCAAAAAATAATGCTATGTCATTACCGTTTCTACACTGGGTATTTGTGGTGCGTTTTTGAGCTTTTAAATAATTATTTGATTATTGTATTTTGTTTTTGTTTCACATGTATTTTTAACAAAAGTTATTGTAAATTTTTATCGTTTAGACTGTTTCAGATATAGATAAAGAGGGTTATATGGAAACAAAGCACTAGAAAACATATAAAATAAAAAAATGTTCCATAACCTCATTTTTTGAATAAAATCCATTTCAGCGATCCTGTACACTAGGCCGTACCGCAAAAAAAAGTTCGCCGTCACCTTCCAATATGAAATATTTTTGCAAGGGAATTTCAAAAAAAAAAATTTTTTTGCCGAACGTAGGGGTCGCCTTTTTTAATTTTTCGCTATAGCTTCGGCATTTAAAGTCAGATTTTAAAGTGTGATATGTTTGCCTCGAGGAGACCAATGTTTTGATATAAAGGTAAAATCCAATGAAAAAAATTTAAAAAGACGACCCCTACGTCCGGCAACCAAAAAAATAAATAAAAATTCCACTGTGTTTATCGAAAAATTTTCTTAGCAAAAGTTTAATGATTTTTTGCAATCTTTAATTTTCTGACATTAGGGTTGTACATTAGGGTGGTAGCAACTGAGATCTGGTGGGTAACTACTAGAACGGGATACTTCAGGTCAATTGCCCTTAGAGCAAAACACTGGTCTCCTTGAGAGAAAAACATCGATGTATCATACTTTAAGATCCGACTGTAAATGCCAAAGATATAAAGAAAAATGTAAAATGGCGACCCCTACGTTCGGCAAAAAAAATAAAAAAAAAATTTTTGAAACCTCCTTGCAAAAATACTTCATATGGGCGCACTTTTTTTTTTGCCTGTAAGGTGGTACGCTCTGCTGTACACCCCTTCAGAAAATTTGAAAATTCCTCAAAAATCTTTTGGGCTATAAGAGTTGCAAAAATCAAAAAAAAGAATCTTTTTGGTGAAACACACTAATACTCACATACATGTTAGCAAAATATTAATTCGCGGTTTGCGCGACTAAACGAATTTTGCTATTGTAATTCAGAAAATATTAATTGAAATTCAGAATATATAAATTAAAATCTAGAATTTTCATTTTAAATTCAGGAAAATAAATTAAAATTCAAAATTTACATTTGAAATACAGAAAACATCAATTAAAACTCGGATTTTCCATTTGAAATTCACCAAATATAATTTGAAAGTCAGAAAATATCATTTAAAATTAAGAAAATATCAATTGAAATTCAGAAAATATCATTTGAAATTTAGAAAATATTAATTGTACAATAATTCAGAAAATATCAATTGATATTCCGATAAAAATCAATTGTAATTCAAAAAGTATGAATTGAAATTCAAAAAATATTAACTGAAATTCAGAAATCGTCAACTGAAATTTAGAAAATATCGATTGCAATTCAGAAATCATGAATTCAAATCTATGTTATGTTTTCAGAATTTGAATTGATATTTTCTGCATTTCGGTTGATGATTTCTGATTTTCAATTACATTTTCTGAATAACAATTGATTTTTTCTGACTATCAAATGAAATTTTCTGAATTTCAAATGGAAAATCTGAATTTTAATTTATGTTTTCTGAAGTTCAAATGGTAATTCTGAGTTTCAATTGATATTTTCTGAGTTGCAAATGGCAATACTGAATTTCAAATGGAAATTCTAAATTTCAATTGATATTTTCTGAAGATCTAGAAAGAAAACCCATAGGTGAAACCAAAATTAAAATTTTGTCGGCTTGTGATATAACATTCCAAATAAAATAGAGAATGATAACACTGTAATGAAATGGGATACTTTTTTTAACAAGCGGGGTATACTGTGGGTAAACCGAAATCGAGTACGCTGAAAACAGTAGTACTTCCCATTTTTCTGGGCGCTTAAAAAATATATATTTGAATTTGAAAATTATAATTATTAGGACATTATTCTGGTTGTTTGTTATTCTCCCAAGCAGCTTTGTGTTAAAAATTATCAAAATCGTTTCAGTGGTTTAAATGTTGTAAGTAAAAATTAGAGGACACCCCAAGATTTGCTATGCAAAATGATAAATTTTATTACTTTATTAAAATGTAAAATTTTCTATGACAATTATTGAGTTATTCTCACATTTCTAATCACAACTGGCCACCTTAGTTCGATCTGCCTTCTATATAGGTATGTACTTGTTGTCTACATGCGTGCTCAATCTTGTTTAATGTTTGCTGTTAAATAATATTATCAGGGCAGCGACTTTCGTGCACTTAAAAATATGCGCTTAAAATGTGCAGTAAAAAATGCAAAATATGCACTTAAATGAAAATATGAAATAAAAACCAAAAAAATATGCACTAAAGATCCAAAAATAAACACTTAAAACCAAAAAAGGCACTTTAAATTCATCAACTTTTAAAAATCTAATTTTTTAGTCGAGAGCATTTGGTTAAAAATTAAATCCAATATAAATGTCAAAGTAGTTGACAACTTGATGTTTTCCTTCTAGTTAAGTACTGCGTTAAGGTTTGCATTAATTCTTCCTTTTCTTTATTTTCATTAAATCTTATTTTTAGTTTTTTAAAAAATATGCAAAAATAGTCAATCTAATGAAAAATATGCAATAAAAATATGCAAAATGCACTTAAAAGCAAAATATGCATTTATAACGAAATATGCAAAAACATGCATCAAAAAATCGATGCCATTTTGTTGCAAATTCTTTGATTCGGTCAAAATCATTTTTGGATTAATGGCAACAAACATGCATTTGCATGAAAGTCGCTGCCCTGATTATCATAAAAAACAGTATAAAAGTAACGTGCTTTTAATAATTTGCTAGTGTATACACTTTTTTATATACAATTGCCAAGAGGTTTTTTTCATACACTTTATTTTTTTGTTTTGTATAAATGACACCAAAGTTGGTTTTATTTCGTTTTGTTTTAATATTTGTTTTATTCGCTTCTACCCTATTATTATCGTTTTTTTAATAATTCTAACAAGTGCTTTTTAAATACAGAAATATTTATATATTTTATTTGTTTTAACATTTTCTGCTGACATTTGTTCCGCATTCTTAGTAAATTAAGTTAGTTCTGTGGATTATCAATTTAAACTTCTTACTTCTTTAGTAACTTCAATTATTTCTACATTAAACAAATATAATTTGTAGTTTTTTGCAATTCCCATAGTTACCCGGTGTCTTCAAATGCAATAAATTATATAATATGAAATGTCAAAACCATTGCAGAGAAACGTCAAAATTATATCAATTGCAAAGTGGTGTAGAACATTTACCATTTTATGGCTAAGAAATATCATAGATTTTTCTCCGAAGAACACAAAATTTTATCAAACATTAATTTTTATCTGCAAATAATAAAAAGTTAAACACTTCCCCATTCTTTTTTTTACCAAATTTGCTGTTTTTTTTTATTACAAAAATTAAACGAAAAGTAACATTTCATGGCAGGCATCACTGCAAGAGCCGCTTGCATGTTAACGATATCATGATATTGCAATAATATTAAAATTGAGTGTCTTCACTTGAGATGAAATTATTTTGACAATTGCTTGCTATCATTTTATTGCATGTCAAGACACGAGGTTAAACATTGGTGTCATCATTTCTTTAAAATGTCATTAGGAAATATTCATTAATCTTTGCAAAGTTCAACGGAAATTACCATAAAAACGCCATTTTGTACAACTAAATTAATGCTATAATTCACTGTTTGTCACTATCAGAGAACGAAACCGATCGACTCATAGCCGCGGATAAGCCGCCGCCGACCATTTTTCAGGTTGTCCAACTATCGACCGAAATCTGGAGTCCCAGGTTCAATTCCCGGCAAAATTAAAAAAATGTTACAATTATTTTTTTTAAAAGTACTTTTTTTTTGAAATAATTTTGTTGTTAATTTATATATAACCCATTATGTGGTTAAGATGGTCTACACCGGGATGTTTATTATACTGACATTGTTTCGCGATACATTGTTTTTAAAATTTCCATAATATTTATTCCCTTTTTGTTTTTGTATTATCTAAATTATGCATATTAATTGAATGTGTTTATAAACTCTGGGAAAAATTGCGCATTTTCAATAACAAAAATATCATGGTTGGTAACCGAAACGATGTGGTTGTACACTGAGATATTAAAGAAATTTTGCATAAAACCAGTGTAGTTTCACTGGAACTCGTCCATTGAAACTTTCCATTAAATTAATGAAATTTTTCATAAAATGTTGTGAAAAATTTCATTTTGTTTATTAAAAGTTTCATACATTCAATGAAAAAGTTTCATTAAAACTACACACAGAAAAAAAAATTGCCAACCGAATTGCTAAGCTAATTTTGGTTGCTACAACCAATAAATTCGGTTGTTGAAACCATATTGGAATGTGATTCCTAAATATTTTGGGAATTGCAACTAAAATTCAGTTGAGTTAATCGAATTTTGTTGTGATAACCAATATTCAGTTATATCAACCTATTTTAGTAGATGTAACCGAATTTCAGTTGGAAAATGGAAAATTTTTTCTCTGTGTGTAGATTCATAAAATATATGGGCTTTTTCATCAAATTTAAGAAATTTTTCATTTACTTTGTGAAGAAAACTTCATTAGTTTACTGAAAAAATTCGTTAAAACTCGTCCAGCTAAATTCTCTCTATGTAGATGAGAGTAATGCTGTATTAGATAATTTTGGTAACAGTATTTTAAGGGCAATGCTCTTTCATTTATTTCGGTAACGGTATTTCATTTATCTCGGTAAGGGTATCTTAAGGGTATCGATATTTCATTTATTTCGGTATCGGTATTTTAAGCATAACAGGAATTTCAGTTATTTTGGTAACGGTACTTTAAGGGTAACGGTAGTCAGTTGAAAGAATTTTGAATCGACAACGGTATTATGGCGATGTTGCCTGCCAACCATGACAAATATGTATCTTATCTAACCATGATAGGAGCGCATTCAAAAAGATAAAAAATACTTATTATGGCTATCATAAAAATTTCAAAGCAGTTTGCTCTTAAGGGTCGTTTTTACAATTCACAATTAAAAGTCACATGCAAAATTAAAAATGTTAACTATTAATGAAATTAAGTGACTATTACTGCTAACATGTGGAAATGATTTTTAAATTATTAAATCATATCTGTTACAAATAATGTCAAGTTTTTTGTTATCGAATTAAAGATGCTGTAAAAATATAAATACAATTTTTAAGTAGAAATATAAACAAAGCAGTATAAATATTTAATTACGCTTTCATCGATGATTGATTTTTCTTCGTTGCAAAAAAAAAAATATTAAACCAAAAAAAAAAAAAACAAAGTGACAATGACAGCTATGAGTGAACAATGTTATTACTTTTTCTTATTGGACTTGAATGAATGAAATTGAAAGTGAAACGCCTCAAAAAAACTGATCAATGCACGAGTACGAGTATAAACAAAGTATCTTTGTATACATATATGTATTTATAACTCAACAGGTTAAATTAAAAATTTTGAATTGATGAAAGTATTTTATATTGAAAATACATACAGTGTTTTTTTTTGCACAGGTGAACCCCTGTACCCCACAGTGTTAAATGTTTTTAAAACCCTAAGGCTTCTTTGAAGATCGTAAATTTGCGATTTTTATTTTTCTTAAAGTTTTTTTGTTTGTGATTTTAAAACGTTTTGTATCCAAAAATTCAAATCACCATTAATATGGCAAAAATAAAATTTTAAAACATGAAAGGTTAAACTTCCTTCAGTTTAGTGAATTAAATGATTAAATTTGATTTTGAATCATGGATTTGAAAATCATTGTTGTAAAAGAGACACTTTTATTTTAACAAAACGATTATTAATTTAAGACAGAGATACACTACTCTACAAGGTTTTTGAATAGACTTCTAATAAAACTTTTTTAAACTTTTATAGTCTCCTAGACAAGAATCTAGTTCAGAAATTTTCCATAACCATGAATGCCCTCATTTTTGAAGTAATTTTATACATTCTATGGTGTTAATTTGGGTATTAAAAAGAGAAGAATTTTAACATATTAATAATAGCTTTTGATTTTTTTTCTACTCACAAGGAAGGTATCCCAAGGGTTCCCTCCGATTTTAATGAAATTCGGATATATAAAAAAGTAGAAAAAACTAAGTCACGTATAATAAAGTATAAAATAAAGTAGAAAAAACTAAGTCACGTATTTTTAGCGGCCTAAACTCACGTTTAAGGGTTAAAAAGTGAGATGTTGTAAAATAACATGATTTTTGAAGTTTAACCATAGAAAATTGTCAAATTTACGGCAAGTGCTAATTTACTACTTAAAATAGCATGAACTCTGAATGCCCTCATTGTTGAAGTACTGTGGAAAATAAAAATATTGATATTGCCATATTGCCCAAGTTCTGGCCCCAAGGTTGCCATTTATTTGAATTATACGAGAAAAATTTGTCGTCCTAAAGCCAAACGAAAGCTCAGACACCCCCTCGACTAAATTAAATAGACATTGCGCGTAAATTTTTTTCAACAATTTATCAATCAAAGATATAAAAGTTTAGTCTTTATTAAATTTTTAAATAATTTTTGAAATAAGTCTCATCAAAAATAGGTTTTTTAAAATAAATATTTGGCAACTCTGGACAAAATTTTTCTGCCATTTATTTTTATTTCCGATTGCAGTCAAGATATTAAACTATTTTCTGGTTTTTAAATCACTGAATTTTGTTTGTTAAAGATTTCAAATAGAAAAAAGCAACAAAAAACAAACGTATTCGGGTTGTGCGTGGAAGAAAATCCACAACTACTACGAGGAAGAGTATGTGTTGAAAGCAGTGTTGCCAGGTTTGACGATTTATCGTCATTTTGACGAATTTTACTATCAAAAATAGCCAAATGACGATTTGACGTTTTATTCCTTCAAAATTTTTAATCCGAAATAAGCAGGAACTGTGCAATAGTACGATATTGCTTCAATTTCTAATTCAAGTTTTTAGTTTTTAAAATTAGCAGAATCGCAAAAAACTTAACAAAAACTTAACAAAAAAATTAGAAAATTTTTCTTCTCATGTACGATGTTTGAAAAGTATTTCAGAATTTAAGATAAAAAGTATTGATATTGAAAGTCTAATTAAAATTATAAGAAAGAATACAAAAATCCGTACAAGCGGATCATAATTTTTTATTTATTGGAAAAAAGTCAATTTTGCTTTAAGATAACTATTTTAGAATTTACAAAGCTTTTAGGAAAAATAACAAAAAATCTGGCAATTTTTGTATAAAACTTCTGTCCTAAAACTGTAACGAATGTCAATTTTTAACGTAGAGAAGAATGCCTGTAAAATACATACATATGGATTTAATATTTTGAAGACAGAAATATGGTGGTATTTCTTTTTTTTTTTAGAGCAACTACTTAGGAATATGGCAAATTTCGATGTTTATAAATGTTATATTAAATTGTTTAGTCGAACAAGCGCCAAATGATTAAAAAAGGATAAATTTTTCATTATTTATTCAGTTTTCAGGATTCTTATAACACAAACAGATTTTATTTTGACGATTTAAAATGCTTTTTTGACGATTTTTCAAAACGCTATGCCGATTTTAACGATATTTTTCAAAATCTTCGATGATTTTGTGTCTAATAAACCTGGCAACACTGGTTGAAAGCACAGTATATGATCGTAGCGTTTGCGTTCATCATCAAACAATCGTAGGGTACCGCATTCAGTTTGTGTACAAATACACAACCGCAAAAACGATAGAAGGTGTATGTGTTCCTTGGTGGTACCGTACATGTTGGGTACAGTTTATTTTCCTACTCTGCTTTTTTGGCTTTGTATATATGTATATATATTTTTGTGTCTAAACTTGAATATTTTAAATGCATTTATTTAAAAAAGTTTAACGCTATAAAATTAATTTTTACAAAAAATATATTTTTTTAAAGATGTTGTCTTATTTTATTGTTGTTTAACTGACCTATGTTAACCTTATATGACAAATGGGGGAAAGAAGATAATCTTTATTTTTATCTTTTTTTTTTTTGTAAATTTAACAAATTTTCATAAATATTCATAAGGTTAAAAAGACCGCCTTAATTTCCATTACCAAAACTAAAGTTTTCACTTTCATTCGTTATCAAAAATCATAGAAAACAACAGAGCACCAACTGAAAAACAACATACCTACTACATATTACTAAACTAATGACTACTACATGCTAAAACTATGTAAGTTTTTTCTTTCTATATTTCTTTAAGATAGTCAAACTATAAAGAGACGTCAGTTCAAATATATTAAGTTAAACTATGAATATCTTTTTAAAATATAAAAAATAAATATTTCTGGTGATGTAAAATATAAAAACTGTTTTTTTTCAGTGACCGGATGATGGTGTTATGTATCGTATAGTATAAATTTAAGTGAATTTGAATGCAATAAATGAATGAATGAGTGTTAGGGGGCTCTTATGTCTTTTATTGCTTTATGGTTGAAAATGAAAGTGAAATTAAAATAAAAATTGAATTTAAATAAATTACAAATGTTCAACAACTAAAAAACAAAACAAAAAAGCTAATTGTAAAGGTAGATATTGTATGAATATAATATATAGTTTGGACAAATATTAAATTATATGAATGATATTAGTTTTATTTGTATACCCTACATGGGGTATTATGGGCATTTTAATGATGTTTGTTTGTAGTCGTTTTTTAAAAAATTCATATATTTGCCCAAGGACCCACAGAACACTGTCAGTATACGTTTAGAAACTTATCCTAGATTAAACTTTGTGGAAACAAGAATGTCCACTCAAAATAATTTAACAAAATGTACACTCAGGGAACTTCTGCATTCAGAATTTATTTGTTGTTTAAGTAGTAATTCAGTTTTGTTATTTTAAGTGAAAATAACATTCATTTGTAGAAGAAATTTTAATAACATTCGTAAGTCCTTAAAAAAAACAAACAACATAAAATACTGAGAATTTGTAACATTCATTTTATTCAGTCATTTTGGTTTCTAATAAAGTAAATCAAAAATATTGTAAGTAATTTTTGTTAGTTGTTTTGACTAATTTGTGGTTCATTTTATTACAAAAGCAGTCAAAAATAAAACAAAATTGTAGTTTGAATTTAATTAAATGTTAGTAGACCTGTTTTCAAGTGAAATTTAAATTGTTTTTACACACATTTGCAGCGGTCTTGACATACAAAATATTTTAAGTGTATTCCTGTTTTTTTTTGACATTTTTCTTAAATTTCACAAATCGAAATTTCAGAACAAAATCAGTATAACTACAGTTTTATTAGTACTTTTACAAACATATTGAATTTATACAGATTATAAATATTTAAGAGTCTCTGGACATTCCCCGGACATGGTCCAAATTGAAATAGGACATGTATTGATACTCCAAAGGAGCAAACGTTTCGCCCGTTTTGCTCTATCTCGCATAGAGATAGATAGAGACAATCTTTTTACGGAGGTGTTATATTTACATAGAGGAGGTGTTATAGATACATAGAAAAAAGTCTGCAAAAAATTAAGTTAAAACTACTGAAAATTAGTTAAAAATGATGCTGCAAAAAAACTGATAAAATTATCAGATTATTTTTGCTATATATTAGTAATATAGGAACAGCAAAAATAAAACTGTTAAATATATAGAATTTTAGTTATATTTGAGTTAAATTTTTGTTAATGGAAAAATAGCAAATTAACCTGCTAAAATCAGCAAAAAATTTTGCTGAATAATTTGAAGCCTAAAAAATCATAAAAAATTTTAAATTTTCGAAGTTTTTTTAGATTTTTTTTAAATACAAATGAAAATCAAGCCAACAAATATTTCTGCTGATTTTATCAGGAATACTAAACTAAATTTAGCATTTAACTAAATTTAGCTTAAAAATAGCAAAATCTTTGTATATATAATTGCTATTTTTAGTCTACTAATATTTAGCAAAATTTTCTGCAGATTCTACAGTACAATTTGTTATTTTCAATTAACTAAAAGTTAACTTAAATATAACCAAAATTTTGTAAATTTAACAGTTTTAATTTTGCTGTTCTTATTTTACTAGTATTTAGCAAAAAAATCTGCTAATTTCAGCAGTTTTTTCTGCCGCATCATTTTTAACTAATTTTTAGTAACTTTTCTTTGCTATTTTTACAGATTTATTTCTTTGAGTGTAGTTAGTGATAGTCGATTTTGCTCTATCTCTCCTAGTTTTCAAGATATGGACCATATTAGAAAATCGGGAGCGCTGTCTTTTAAGACTTCGGATACGCTGTTGGCGCCATCTACCGTGTAATAGCGTAAACATGAAAATAATATATTTTAACAATAAATTGTAAATAATTTTGAAAATTAACATTTGAAATTAGTTAAAGTACTCGGAATTTTTAGTATTGTATTAAATGAACATAACTAAAATCTTTGTTTGAGTGTTTCTAAATTTTTACAATTGAAAAAGTTAGTCAATTTGAAACCTGGTTAACAGATTTTTTACTGTCTTATTATTTTAAGTGTATGCTTAGTGAATATTTTTGTTGATCTTGGCACTTCATGGTGGCCCTAGTGGGTTGGAGCTCTGTGTAGGGTGTTTTCAAAATTTGCATCCACCAACTAAACTCGCTTACTAGTTTAGTTTTTAAATTGCAATTGTTAATCCAAGTATGTCATTATAAATTTTTATATATTTGAAAATTCAAGTTTAAACACTAACACTCTAACGCACACTTATATTTTTTTTTATATTTCAAATATCTTTTGTAACGAAAATTTAACGTTTTTTTATATTTTTTGGATGGCATTTTCCAATATTTATTGATGAGGGTCAAGACAAGTCATTGAAAAACTAGTATCTAACAAATCGTGACATAAAGTTTACAAATTATATTTGGTCATTTTGTTTTTTTTATTTGGACAAATAATAATGAACTTGTTAAAGAAAACATCTTTAAACAACTCGTAATAGCACTGAATTCCACTTAATTGTTATTACTACCTTAAATCTTATACTTTAAACTAACCATTTTGTATGAAATATTATTGAAATTTTCAATATTTGTGTTATTTTTATTTACTTTTAAAACCACCGAAAAACAAAATTTCTTCCTCTAATTGTTAAGGTTTTTATGCAACTGTTTTTAATTGTGTCTTATTTTTAACATCTTTGTTGAAAATTTGTCTAAATTTTGAATTTTGTTGTTTGCTAGAAAAACAAACATCATTTTAATTGTTTATAAATTCTTGCTTATCAGTCGCTTTATTGTTGTTTTTTGTTCACTTGTGTAAATAAATAATTTTTAATGTATATACTATAAAAATATTCTACGTGTTTTGGCAAAAAGTGTTAAAAATTTTACAATTTTTTAGAAGTGGTTAATTTTAACCCATTATGTTCCATACCCAGCAAAAGTTGTTTAGAATCAGTTCAGACTTTTACTCTTCTAGAACAGAATTTTGTAGATCTCTTCACATTTTGATCGATCTTGTCTATTTTAATTATAAACTTTGCTTAAAACAATAACACGAAAAGAATAAATATGATTGGGATGATCATATTAGAAAAAAAAAATATATATGATACCCACATTTCTGGTTTTATGGCTCTACCACTGATATTATTATTTTTTTTTTTAAATGGAAGCAACACTCAGGAAATTCTTCTTATTAATTAAGGTGTTGCTTCCTTTGGAAAGGGGATAGAGAAGAAGTGAAAGGTGGTGAAAGATGAAGGGCTTCAAATATGGCAACACTGTAATTATGCGAGATGTTGAATTTTAGAACAGTTGTTGCGCGCCATCTGATGAAGAGTTGGCGAACTTTGTTGAAGCTTTTTAGTTCATAGTCTTGTTATATTATTCCACTTCGGTGGGATTAAGTGCTATGGGAACACCGAAGGAGGACGCTGCGACCTTATGTATAACAGTCCAATGCGCTAACCCACACTGTCAATTTTTTCACAATTCCAAAAGTTGCACAAGAATAATGTTTCGTGTATGGCCAGCTTTAAGGCTTTTAAAACGTGCACATCAATATTTTTTTAAACTACCTCCTTTTGTACGTGGCCTTTTAGACAGAAAAGGTGTTTTGGAATCAAAAAGTTTCATGTCCCCTTTGAATGAATTTATAAAATTTGTTTACTTCTCTTTTATATAATAATATTTATAAATATAAATACTTTTTGAAACCTTTTAAGTTTATTAACCTCTATATTTTAAAAATTTTGTTTTTGCTACAATAGTTGGCCTTGTAAATTTACGAGAAGTTTTAATTTCAATATATTTACAGTTATTTGTGTATCAATTACCAGTTTAAAAAATGTCATATTTTTTAAAAACGAATGTTGATACATAAAAATTAAATTTATTAATGATAAATTCAGCTGATGATTGAATTTGAAAAGTGAATTAAAAACATAAATTAAAACTGTAATAGAAAAAATATATCTGCTTAAACTTTTTAGTTCACCACAAGAAAAAAAAACTCGAAACAACTTAAAACTAACGGTTTTAAACTTATTAACCTTGAGTTTAAAATTTTTAAAAAAATGTTTGCCGTTATTTATCTAATTGAATTATATGAATGTTTATTTTAAAGTGACAACTTTATATTTAAGATAAAATAAGTGAGAAAATTAGAGACAATCAAAATCGACTACAAGATTCCCTACATAAAGATTAGGTTAATATTCTGGGATAAAAAAAGTCAGAAAATTGGTAGAAATTGCCATAACAACTTACAAATTATTTGAAGCTCTACAGTGAAGGACAATACAAAATAATCAATTGAGGTTTTGTGCTTGTGGCCTTTATTTTTTAAGATAATGAAATGGTAAAATTGTCTCCGAAATGCGGTTAGGTTGTCCAGCAAATGGTACAATTTTTTAATGTAAGGTTTGTTTTTTAACTTTGCGACACCTATTAAGTGGTCATGGGCCAAAAGAAATCTTAATATTAAGTAAATTTACCTAAAACACTGAACAATTAGTTTTTGTAAAATATTTTTCTGAAATTTTCTTACAGAAAGTAAATTTGGGTTGATCAGGTGGGGTCTAAAGAATCCATATTTCTGGTATGTACATTCATCGATACAAATTCGTTATATGTTGTACTATAGACTGGTGTAGGGTATAAAAATATGATCTGGTTTTTTGAGGTTTGATTATGCAACTGTAACAAGAATCTTTCTAAGATTAATGTAAATTCTAAAAGTAAATGATACTGCATTAATATTGGCGTCTTTAATTTTTGTGGTTTAAATATTTAATATTAATTACCATGTGCATTTTATTGAAAATTCAAATACGCGTTAATGTTTAGATGCTTTTATATTATAGGAAAAAGAAAATCTGTGGAAAAAATATTACAAATATAAAATAAAAACTTTATAAAATAATCACACATTTTCACACAAAATTTTTAAATTATGTGCCGCAGGGCGATTTAAAAATTAGTGTTACATATAACTGCAAAAATAACAGAAGAAAAACTATTAAAATTAATTAAAAATTACCATGCAAAAAAACTTGAAATTAGTTGCTTTTTTTCTGCTAAATAGTTTATTGTATATGACAACTAACCCTGTTAAATCAGCAAAAATTTTTGCTAAATATTAGTAAACAAAAAACAGCAAATATATATGAACATACATGATCATACATGGACTTGTATATTATCATGCATGGACATACGTGATCATATATGACTATGCATAGTTCAATGTATGACCATACATGATCTCATATATTTCCATATATCTTTGGATCCGAAATTTGAGGGTATATGGATGTATATGGACATATATTATCATATATGAGTATATATGACTTATATGTGATCATATATGGTCATATATGAACATGTATTGTCATATACCCTCAAATTTCGGATTTGGAAATATATGACATCATGTATGGTCATACATTGAACTATGCATAGTCATATATGATCACGTATGTCCATGCATGATCATATACAAATCAATGTATGATCATGTATGTTCATATATATTTCAATTTTCACATGGGTTGCTTCAAAAGTATCCGATAGTGTATTTTTACTGCTTTCTTAGAACTAATTCTGAACAACTTCAGAAAATCACTTCTTTTATAATTTTACTTATATACTTTTACCTCTAGTTGCCACATTTTTTATCCGATTTTCATAAGTAATACCTTTCTGGAAAGGTTGTAATGTTATATTGTTTACAACTTCAATTAGTTGTTTCAAAAAGCCACCGCAAGATGGCGCTAATCTAGCATTTATTAGAAAATTGCAAAAAATTGAAATTTTTCCGCCTCGAAAATGATTTTTTTGATATGTCGTAGTGGAACTTTTTTTCCTCATGCCAAAAGCTATCGAAAAATCGATGGCACAATATCGATTGCTAAATCGACCCACGCTAGTATACAGTTTAAAAAATGTTTATAAATTTACTACTATAAAATGGGTAAAGTTCAGTTTAATTTTACGAAAATTCGGTAAATATAAACAAAAAATTAGTAAAATTTTTTTTTGTAACACTTGCGTACAAAATAATACACACACAAAGTATTTTTAGACATTATGATGTGTTTACAAATAAACACATTATGCCTAAAATTAGCATACTTTTGTTAAATAAAATTTTTACGCACAAAGTTGGTAAATATACAAACTTATAAAATAATAAATGCCATTTTTAAATTCGAAAAAATTTTAAAAACTTAAAAAAAGCTAAAATCAATCTCGTATTTTTTGTGAATTACTACCGTTCTACAAACATGTTTTTAGGGTGGTTTAACTTTAAACACAGCTGTGATAAATATACGCATTTTTTGTTGATTTTTACGCATTTTATGCGTACATTTACACGTAAAACATACTTTTTAACGAACAAGTTTAGTAAATTAATACGCTAATTTTAAAATTTCATTTAATTCTTACACACTTTTAATGTAAAATTACATATTAAGCATCTGTTTAATCACTGGATTTATTTTATTTTGTTAAAAAATCCACATATTGTTTTTTAATTTTCAAAATTTTATGTTTTTATCAAAATCTAGTACTTATTCGCTAATGCAATGTAAAAGAACATCATTAAATTTTGTAAAAATGAGAACCCATGAATTGAGTTAAGCTAAATCCAAAATGGATTTATAAAATAAATAAATCCGTTTTGGATTTAGCTTAATTTAATTCCAGAAATTGCATTTTCGCAAAATTTATATTTTTTCTTTCACATTATATTAGCAAATAAGGGTTGGATTTGGGTAAAAATATTACATTTTGAAAATTAAAAAACAAAATGTGGAAAATAAAATAAATCCAAAAATAAATCCAGTGATAAAAAAAGGCCCATTATTTGTGCACCAACTTAAACATAATGTGCTTATTTTTTTGTTTTTCAATTACACACATAGTGTAAATTTACCAAATTTTTAATAGGAGTAGATATTAATACTACACTCACAAAAAAAAGTCCCTAGAAATAGTTCAAAATTGTACTGGCGCAAATACATGTACTATTTCCTGTTATTATTTTCAGAATTTTTACCTATTTGTACAAAAAAACAACAGAAAAATTAGTTCAATTTAATCAGAACGTGTTTAACAGACTTTTGTTCTAAGTTTTTTTTATGGGTGTATAAGTTGGGTATATTTTAACAGAATTTCATTACAGTGTACGAAATAAATTTGTTTGGAATAATATAGTTAATTAAGAATAACAAGTTAAAATATGAAGAGCATTTTTGACGGCTCCGGGCGCTGGAGGTTTAAGTGAACTGTATTGTGATTAAACAGTTTGGCATTTAAAAAATTTAAATATTTTTTTTCATAATACGCAGCGGCACAATTTTTTTGATGTAAAGCAACTCAAATCTATTACATTATTATTATGAATAAATTAGTTTTTAATTATTCACTGCTTTTTACATAATTTTGCATACTTTTATTTTAAAAAACAATAGTATAAAATTAAAACTATTATTCCTTCATAATATTAATCATATTAAGTTATTAACGTTTTAAAGAAATAGTTGTAATTTACAAACAATTTATTGAAAAGTCCATAATAACAATAATTATTTTGCAAAAAATTAAATAAGTATGTCAGTTAATAAAACCATACCAAAAGTTTAACAAAAATGCCAAAAAGGAAGGTGTAATTCATTATTAACTCGCTTTACACTTAACCAAGTTTATAAAATATATATAAACCATAATAAACAATTAAAACAATTTATTAAACATGATTGATTGTACAGGTTACGTACCATATCAATTACGGACAAGATGTAAACAAAAACCGAAAGAAATTTCACAAAAAAAAAATAATAACAAAACCAATTTATGTAATACACAAAAAAATAAAACTTTATAAAATTTAAAGGAAAATTTTTAAGAAGAAAATTATTCAAAAAATTTCTTATATTTTTTGCAATAAAAAGTACGATAACACCTACTTATCAACAACTACCAAAAAACGATATGGGTACACTTGATCACTGGCTATAAAAGCAATTACTTAATTTTATTTTTGTTAAGTTGGTAAATGGAGTTCATATGTTCATAACCATTTTAAACTTAACTTGTGTATTTTCAATAAAAATTAAGGTTTTGATCCTAAATCACTTTAGACATGTCAATGGTTATTGCTTGCATTGCGTGCTCTTGTTCATTAAAACAATTTCAACAAAAAGGAATTTCGATTTTGTGTTTTTCTTTCAAAACAAATCACTTACAAACCGGTTGGTAATTTGTTAAAAATACATAAAAACATATTTTATTTCATTTTTTGCAATGAAAGTAAAAGTTATTTGCGAATTTTTTTTTTTGAAAATAAAGAGGTTTTCGTGTTCATGAATATAAATAACTGTGTAAAATAATACAATATTCCTTAAATTGAAAAGAAAATCAAAACGGTAGCCTATAAAATATAAAAGAAAAAGCATCAAATTTATTAAACATAAGCAGAAAGATACCCAGAGTTTTTTTTTAATCTGTTGGTAAAAAAAAACATCTGCATTATTTAAAAACAGTATTGCCATCACCCACCGATTTCGATGAAGTTTGGATATGTGGTAGGAAAAACAATTTCATTATCCCTGAATTTAAGAGAGTTATTTACTGGTTTTAGCCGATAATTTACACTTGCTAGAAAAAGTATCCGTACACTTCTAGAGAAATATTTTAAACGTCAGACACTACTAACTTGTTTAAATTGGCTACTCCCCACATCGCTTTCCATTTTTATAACGTTTGTCTAATTATTGACATTGACAGACATGGCCCACTAAAATTTTGGCTAATATCAAAACTAAGTCAATGTTTAACAATAGAAAAACAGTAAATTTTAGTGCCAACTAATTTTAATGCGTGTAAACTCGATTTAAAAATATTTGTTATGTGAAAAGGAAATTTTATTTAAAATTAGTATTTCTTTGAATTCGTTTTCTATAACAAATTATGTTGTAAAATTTGTTGAAAAAAAAACCATTGTTGTCTTATTAGTGTCGTTGGTATTGTTTTATTTATGTGTTTAATTTTACACCTTCTTATTGTTTAATGATTTATTGATTTATTTTAATTTAAACCAACTACTGAGGTTGCTGCTTATGTTTTTTTGAAATACCTAGTTTGTAAGTTTCTATAAATTTTATTTGTCTTATTTATACCTACATATATGTATTACTTATTCATAGTTTTTATTTATATTTTAAATACAGTTTCTTCTTCTTTTTACTAACTTGTTTTTACAGCCTAATTATGTTAATCAGCTTATAAAATATTTTTAATTATAATAATGTTCAAAAGAAATAATACATATATTAATATGCAGAAAATTTTAAGCTGTTAAAATTAATATTAAATCATAAGGGGGTTATTTAAAAAAATTAATAGATTTTGTTTATTGATTTAAATCTATAACGAAATTTGCACTACAAAGAAATTAAACAATACGATTTTGAAACAATTGGAACAACTAAGAATTAAAAATTTAGTTTTTTTTGCAATCAGTGTTTTTGAATTTAATTTATGTTTTAATTAATATTTTCAATAAAATTTTTATTATTAAAAATTATGTAATTTTCCTTAAACAAATTTTCCTTTTAAAAATCCTGTAATCTTAAACCAATTTAAACTCGTTTGTTGTTTTTGCATTTGCATGCCATTGCCTGGTTACATGTGTGATTTTTCTATTTATTTTACTAAAGTTTACTTCAAAAAATTATAGTGATTTTATTTTTGGTATTTATACGTCATCATGTGGTTTATGCAGGAAGCGGAAGGTTTTATATGAAATATTTTTGTTTTTTTTTTTGAAAACTTTTACTAACGGCATATTTTCTAATTTATTTTAAATCACATTCGTTAAACATAAATTTAGTTTAGTAGAGTATTTAAATAGCAAAGATTTTAATATTTTCTGTTTTCCTACGTTACGTGCATAAAACAAGTTTTTAAGTTTTACTGATGGTCGATGGTCTTAAAAAAATTATAAATTACGTCAAAAAAAAGTAGAAATTTTTAAAATTTAGTTATGGGTGTTTATAACAAATATTAAATATTAGCCATAAATTATCGAAAATATATTTAGCAAAAAAACTTAATTTCTCTTTTATATGTATATAATATAGTAATATAAAAACTTAATTAAATTATTTTTGCCTAATAAAATGCATAATTTTATTTAAACCGAATTTATGTAAGTTTTATTAAAAATATATAAAATATTTCGTTTTACAATATTTTAAATTTCAAACTAATTTGTCTTGCATATCAAATTACAAAATTTTTGTTTTTAATTTGTAAAGAAATGTGTAGTTTTGTGGTATTTCAAAGTATTTCAAAAATTTTTATTGTTTTGAATTTTTATAAAAATTATTTCATATTTTTTCACGTTCTATTAACTTAAAAAAGTTAAGTTAAAAAACCATGACAATTAAAACATTTTTTTTTCTTTGCTTTGCCTGTTAAATTGTCATACTTTATAAACAAGTTAGCTTTAAGAAAAATAAGTTGGGAAATTATATAATTAAGTACTCATACTTATTTATAATTATAAAATTATTTATAAACACTTGTCATTTAAACAAAATAAAACCTTTCCTCTTTACGTCACTTCTTTAATTATGTATAACACCCTGTACTTGACTTGTTAATAAGGCTTATTGTTTATTTGTCTTTATTTGTTTAATCATTTCATATTAATAATTATAATAGAAATTTTTATTATAATTATTATTAATGTCAACTATTGACACATATTTGTTTTTGTTTTTTTGCTTTGCTTTTTATAAGCTTCCGCTTTAATCAATTTTTTATAGCAATTGAAAGATAATTGAAAAAACAAAAGACTTCAGCAACGTACATGAGTGAATTAGCACATAATAGAAAAACACACGAAAGACTTAAGCAACGAACTTGACTTTTAATCATTTCATATGAAAAGAAACCGTTAGATTTAAGCAACACACTTTTGAGAAAAGTGAAAATTTGAAAATTATTAAAAAATTTTTTAATTTTAATTATTTTCAAATAATTGAATTTTAAATTTTATGACGGAATTAAATTGAATTTCCTTTAAAACGACCACTTTAAATGGTAATTTCAGAAAAGAAATACTTGTCGACTGAATCAAATTATTTAATAGAAATTTTATAAAAAACAATTTTCATTTATGAGATCTTTTTAAAATTAAAAATTAAACTGATTTAAAAAAGTTTGAAATATTTTTAATTTCAATAAAAAATTATTTATTCTTGTTCGATATCAATTATTTCCTTATTAAGAAATAACGTAATAAGTAGTTTTTCAAAAACTCAATTATTTTCCTTTATCAGAATACTCTCCCAACAAATACTTTACAGAGTCTCCGCTTTTAAAATATTCTGTTACTTTCAGGATGGAAAAGACAAACAGTTCGGGGATTTTCCACACCCACATCATCAGTTTTCTTGAGAAAGTGTGGCAATACTGCAATAAGACATTGTCAAGATATTAAATATGATTTTGAATTTCTAATTTTATAAAAAGATTTGTGCTTAACATAGATATCTAACTCTTCTTCTTCTTTTGTCAGCAAACACATTTTTTCATACACGTTCAAATATTTTTCGTATAGGTAAGTTACGTGCACTGACAGCAAATGTGAAAGAGTACGAGATCTATGTAATATATGGTGCTTAAGTCCAATGTTTTCCTATCATATGAAATTTTGCTTTCATTTTTTCCTATCATTTTCTATCCTATCATTTTCTAATTCTTTTCAATCAATTTTAAAATATTCCTTTTGTTTATAATAACTTACTCTTGTTGCGATTAAACTTCATACCAACTAAATATTCTATATTAATGTTATTCAAACCCATTATTAACCTGTAAATCGTTCATTTTGCCAAACATAAAAACTATTAAAATTCTCTTTAAATAATGTATATGACTTTAAGCTTTATCTGACTGTTGCACATTAATGTTAAAGTCATAATTTGTACAATAGTATATTAACCCTTTTATTCCAATAATGCCCGTAAATTCAATCTATACATAAATAACAGTACAACACGATAAAAAGTTGCGGTGTTCTGACAATGGATTCTGGTAGAGGAGACAAAAAAAAAATATACGTGTGGCGGCGTTTTGAAAGATCATACCGGAATTTTATTTTAGGGGGGGGGGGGGGGTTTAATTCCACCCCTTTATTAAATGTTTATTGTGAATCGCCATAGGAAACCCTGTGAATCTTTCATTTTAGATATAGGATGTGGTCAGCAAATGTCCAACAAACTTGGATTTTAGGGAGAAACCGTGTGAATATTCTATTTTAGATATAGGATGTATTCAGCGAACTTATATAAAACACTACGAGGAACAGTTTCTCACATGGTTGCTCCCTAAAATCCAAGTTTGTTGGACATTTGATCGCCACTTCTGAATAAGTACGACATTAACCGTTAAACACATTTTAAGTTTTCACTTATTTCTGTCATTGAAGTTAAATTTTCAACTTTGATGTCTTCAGAGACTTATAGTAAAATTTCATGATAAACATGTATACGAAACATTTTAATCCTCTAACTCTTCAACTTTGCAACTTTTTAAAAAGGGGTCAAAAAAGTCCCTTTAATTGAACAGTAAGAGGGTTAAAATGTTCCGCTAAAATATTTGCATGAAATTCTACTATAAGTCTCTGAAGACATCAAAGTTGAAAATTTAACTTCAATGCCAGAAATAAGTCAAAACTTAAAATGTGTTTAAGGGTTAATCTCGTACTTATTCAGAATTGGTGCTCAAATGTCCCGCAAACCTGGATTTTTGGGGGGAACCATGTGAATATTCCATTTTAGGTATATGCAAAACACTACGAGAAACATTTTTGTGGAACATTTTAACCCTCTAACTCTTCAACTTACGGGTCTTTTTTGTCCCTTTTTAAAATCGGCATAGGAAACCATGTGATTCTTCCATTTTAGGTATAGAATGTGTTTAGTGAACTTGTGTAAAACACTACGAGGAACATTTTTTTGGAACATTTTAACCCTCTAACTCTTCAACTTACGGGTCTTTTTTGTACCTTTTTAAAAAGATGCCAAAAAAGCCCATTTAATTGAAGAGGTAGAGATTTAAAATGTTCCACAAAAATGTTACCTGTAGTGTTTTGCACAAGTTCACTGAACACATTCTATACCTAAAATGGAAGAATCTCGTGATTTCCTATGCTGATTCACAATGAACATTTGAAAAAGGGGCAAACTTTAACCCCCCTAAAATAAAATTTCGATGTCATCTTTCAAAACGCCGACACACGTGTATTTTTGTTTGTCTCTACCAGAATCCACTGTCAGAACCCCGTAATTTTGGAAAAGTTTGAACAATTACAACAATTAAAAAAAATTTTTTTCCGATATTTTAGTCCACTCAAATTTTTTGTTAGTTAAGTAGGGTAAACTAATTAATTAAAATATTTTATAATTTCGTTAACAATTTTTTCTTGTTGTTTTTATCTGACTAATGTTTAACTAACTGATTATGTTGATTTCAGCAGTTTTTTCTGCAAGGCCCTTTTGAATTAATTTTTAATATAATTAGCAAACATTTCACTGGCTTTTTTCTATAGGTGTATTAAATGTACGCCTTCGATTTTTGCAGGGTTTTCAAAAATTGCTACAGCTGTATTTAAAACTCTTTCTCTCTCTCTTTTCTTTTAAACACGTTTTCTCTAAAAATCTCTATTTCTGATTGGGTCTTCTAAGGGTTAAACACATCTAATAACATCAGCCGTAAACTTCTAACTGTTCTAAGACAATATCTTTAACATGCTACCTGTTAAGTTTTTAAGCCTATAAAAGAATAATTTCATGGCTAATTCTATGTCATTTTCCATAGTGATTTAACTGTTTTTATGATACACTTGAAAAGTATTAGAACACTCTTGGTCAGTTGTGTGCGAAACATAAAATAACAAAAATAATAAAGAGCTTTAAATTAACAACATTTTATATACCGGAATTATGATTAACGTTAGCAGTTAGAAAAAAGTGTAAAATAGCAAAATGAACATAAAACAGAGCAAATGAAAAAGTAATTTATTTTAACGAACTAAATATATACCACCAGTAAACAACATTGTATAATGTTCATAAAGAACTTACAGTTCTTTTCTTTTCAATAATTATACCTTACAGTAAAAAAAGTTATAAGCAATACATAAAAACCGTAATAGATTTCCTTACATGAGCACTTAAATTAAAAAATACAGTATTAGGAAAAACCATTTTTCTAAACTAAGACCTTTAGGGCTAATTTGAAAAAAACCGCAGTTTACTATAAAAATCATGACCTTGCGTATTTTGTTGGCTGTTTATTAATATTCGCATAATGGCAAAAAATAATATTATTTATTTTAGTTGAAAGTAATTGTAACTTTAGCTTGTTGTGCAATATCCGTAACTTTTTTTTGCAGAAAAATTTTAACAAAAATTGTATAAAGAAATAAAAAACATTAAGAAATAAAAAAATCATAACAAGTGTAAACACCAACAATAATACATGTTGCATGCCGTTACAATCAATTTTAGTTTCTTTATGTCGTATTCATATGCATTTTAAATCCCACCTAAAAATCTTTATATGTATGAATAGTAGGGTGTCCGTTATAAGGGATTTTCAAAGAAAAGAAAAAAATTTATAATTTTTTTAAACAAAATTTTAACTTAAATATAACTAAAATTCTGTGTATTTAACAGTTTTATTTTTGCTGTTCCTATCTTACTAATATATAGCAAAAATTATCTGCTAATTTAGCAGTTTTTTTCTGCAGCATCATTTTTAATCAATTTTTAGTAATTTTAACTACTTTTTTGCAGACTTTTTTCTATCAGTGTAACAACTTAAGAGTATTTTATTAAAAAGATTTATTTTTCCTTTTTTCTTTTAGCAAAATAGTTCTTAAAAATTGCACGAAGCTTTAAATTTTTTTTCCATGATTATGGTATAAAAAATTGCTTACTTTAAGGACCAACAACTCAAAAACAATATATTCTTCTTCTAATACGTTAAAACTACCAAATTCGTGGATTTTGTTAGGATAATTTAAAAAAAATCACTTTTTTCAGGTCAGCCTAACTTACATTACTTTTAAAAGTAACCAAATCCACCTTAAATACTTTTAATTTTAAACACCAACAATGACCAAAATCTCCTCTTAGGCTTTTGGTGTCTTGTTGTTTCAGTGCTGAGTACGCATTTACTCGTATATCACTAGCAAGTTCATTAATTTTACTTTATTTTTGTGAACTCAAAAATCATGTTACAGAAGTATAAAAAAGGAAGTATAGCTAAGAGTTAAATATATCTGTACTCAAAGGCGATTCACGATTAAGACGACATACGATCACGTCTAGATTTTGATAATAAGAAGGTCTACGACTGATTACAATATCTATGCTTAAGTCAAGATAATGACACTAACACTGCATTTAGTATTGATTTTGAATATGATTTTAAAAAAATCTACGATTGATCCAAAATTTGTATAATAAAAATTTTTAAGATTAAGTCTAGATTTTAACCACAATAAAATCAATTATTAAATCTAGATTTTTACTATATAAAATTCGACATTAAGGTCTAGATTTTACCTATTTAGTCCAGGTTTTGACTACACTAATAGAACAAAGTCTGTAAGAATTTTAGTTAAAACCACTAAAAATTAGTTAAAAATGACCTTGCAGAAAAACTGCTGCAATTAGCAGATTATTTTTTCCAGATACTAGTAAGAAAAGTTAAACAAAAATCAAAGTGTTAAATAGACAGAATTTTAGTTATATTTGAGTTAAATTTCAACTTAACCTGTTAAAATTAGCAAAAAAAAAAAAAAAAAGAGATGCCGAAGCAGTAGAAAAAGCACTACAATTGATGATCTAGATGTACTTCTTTTTTTTTTAGCATAAACACTAATTTTAACATTAAGTTGTCATAGGAGATGAGTACTCTAGGTAAAATAAGTTGCAGCCACGGATGTAGGACATAGGCAATATGGGTATCAATATCTTTTTTCTAGGGCAGTTTAATACTGTGGATAAATAAATATATTTTTTGTTAATTTAAATTTTTAAATTTTGACACTATTTTATAATCCTTTAACGTGGAATTATTCCCCTAAAAATATATTTGTTAATTAAAATCTGCGGACCCGCGTCGGGAGACCCTTCCATGTCTGTGAAGATGTTTGTTTTTATAAGAATTCCAAAAAATGCATCGACAACTTGTCTTCTGGAATTCTGTCATACTTTTAAAGAGTTTGATGCTCTTCTGTCAAATATAATTTGTTTTCAATAACATTAATTACTTTTCTTTTCAATAAAAAGAAACTGTAAATAACATACTGACATATTAAAAAACAATACATATTTTTCATCTAACGAATTTTAATTACAACATGTTATTAAATATTTTAATAATTTGTTAGAGACAAGCAATTATAGTGGTTTTCACTTTCATTTTTCGAGAAACACACAATTAAAAAAAAAAAATTAAAATTGAATATATTTTGTTAACTAAATTATTTATAGACTCTTTTATTGGCTACAAAAACATAAACATGTAATAAACAAATATGTTTAATGGTTTAATAAACCAACAATTGCTAATAATGCTACATTTTATAAATAAAAAGACATTATTGAAAATAACTTAATATTTTAATGCAACTAGTGAAAAAAACTATTGAAAATAAACAAATAAACAAAAAATTAGAAAGTAATGGGTGACAAAATTTGTATTTATTAGTTGGTAGTAATTTCTTTAAACCAATATAATAAACAATACCAATGGGCAATATTTCTGTATTGAAAAGAAGTGAAAATATTAGTAGTGGTAGTGGTGGTGTTGGTGGTGAATTTTGTTAATTTTTATTACCAAAATGTATGCTAAATGAATAACTAATTGGCGTGTGAAGTTTAACTGCAGACTTTAAAGTAAGTGAAGTTAACAGAAGTACAAAAAAAAGAAAACAAACTACAGAAACCTTAACAAGTTCCGATGAGAAATTTTTATTTTTACAAATTTTTTTAGGTAATCGATGAAGTAAACAAACCATAAATTATAAACATAACATAATTTAAACAAAAAAAATTGTTTGAATACATTTCTCTTTTTTTTTACACTTCTTATAATTTGCTTTCATACATTGAATACATATAAAATTTAATTCTTATCAATTTAATAACATAACAACAGTTATGTAACCTTATTAACATATTTTTTTTATATATTAAAAAAATCTACATTCACAAAGACAAAGTATCTGTCTGTCTGTCGGTCCGTCTGTCTGTTTGTCTTTCTGACTTCTATACTACATGAATTTATATGTTTGCTATCTTAACTAAAAACCAACCACCAAGTTTAACCAGTATTTAGTACAAGTAACAAAATCTGTTTGTTATTTTTACCTGGTTTAAACTTACTTGGATTCAGTTAGTTTTCAAAGTATTTCAGTATGAATAACTTCCAATAATGCAGTCAACCTCTTTTCAAGCTTCATTGGTTTATATTGTTTTACCAAAATGTTTGTTGCCATGTTATTGCTTTATCTTTATTTCTATAGTCAAAGTCTTTTGTTAGTCTTGATGCATTTGCAGCAGTAGCAGCAGCAACATTCTCTCTATACTATTCCACTCCATACTTTTTCTATCTTTGTTTTTATGCAATTTTTTTAAATATGGAAATGAGGTTACATAAGCCACTGGATTTGAAAGATTCTGGTCTTACAACTTGTTATTTTTATATTTAAACAAATAAAAAAAAAAAAAATGAAGAAAAATTCAAAACCGGCATTTGTTTTGTTGTGTTATTTAAGTGTGTTATGATGGCAAACGTGCATATTATAAATTATGCATAATTCTGCTGCATTCTGCTGATTAGGTTAACAGGAACAATTATATGATACTCGAACATGAAGTATTTTAAAAAAAATAATTTGTTTGTACTACAATATTTTTTTGCAATTGATTTATGTTTTATTAAAGTATATAAATTAAGTGATTGTTATAAGTTGTTAACTAATTTTAATATAAAATACTTAATGAATTTCACGATGCTTAATAATTGCATGCATCTAGAGCTAGAAACTGTTAAGTATTTACATCAATACTGACATAAATACCACATGTGGAGCTCTTAATGTCATAAATAGTTTCTGCAGTGATTTAAAAAGTACTGTACAACTAAATACATGGATTTATCTGGGTCTTGTTTTACAGGATTTGAATATATGGAGATTAAAAATTTTAAAAAAAGGTTAGATCTAATTAGGGTCGGCATTTTATTTTAATTATTTTATTATTATTTAGTTTTTTTTAACCGATTAATCGAATAAAATTTATAAAGTAATCGATTAATTGAACGAAATTTTATGTAAAATAATAAACAAATTTTGTTGTTTTTAAAAAAGGAACTAAAATAATTGCAGTAACTTCTAAAATTTATGAAATTAAGAAATGTATTGTATGTAAATTGAGATCATATTTTGTTAAAAATTGTATATTTTATGTCCCCTCTATCACATATTAAAATGTTTTGCAAATCGGAGAAAACCACTATGCAGACCTTCCCGTAAATTTTTCATTTTATAAAATTAAGAGTCGTAAACGTAGCGCTCTTTTACATATTCAGGCTCTATTATTGAATGTTCAGTTAAAATTAAATTGACAGTTAAATTCAAATTTTAGATGGAAAATAACAACAAATATGTAATAAAAGTCCCAATAAGACCCTCAATAAGTTAAATAATAATAGAACAATTTTTATCTGTATCGTATGCATTGGACACATAAAAAAGGTAATCGCAGAGAGAAACGCCTCTAATAATAGCTTTACTCTCTACATTTACGTCCCTCCTTTCCTTAAAAAAACGTGATTAATTTAGTCGAAATTGTTTTATTCCTTTAAAAAAAAAATGATTAATTTTATCAAAATTGTTTCAAAGTGCTCAATTGGCTTTTGAAAAGCTCGCATATATGAGAAGCTATTTAGTTCTCATTAAAGGTTATCTAAATCTCATTAAAGATAAATTTTGACTATAATCTTGTTAAAACTTATTTTTTAATTTCTTTGTTTTACTTTTTAAATTGTATTTATAAAAAATTCTGGATATGATATAAAAAAATTATTTATTTGTCTTTTAATTCGTTCTTTACAAAGTCGAATCGAAGCTTTAGCTTTATAACTAATTTAAAAATAATTTCAACATTGTTTATACGTAAAAAACACTACATGATTATACGTAAACTACACTACTACATTACTACATTGCTAGACTACAACAAAATAGTATTTCGGAAGATGACAAAGCAAATTGTGGCAGTTTTTGGTTGTTTTTGTGTTTTATTTGATATTTAAGTGAAAACAAGAAATTCTCACTGAGTTTGTAATTTAACCTAACAATATTTCTAGGAATTCTAAAAACTCCGTCTCCTGACGATTTCTAGTATCCGACCTAACAGTTCGGCCAAAAAGTGAAATTTGGTCGATTTTCTGTTATTTGAAAGCATTGTGGAAAAATTTTCATACCCGTGTAAAAAAGATCAGATCTGGCCAGATCTCAGTAGATCGTACCAGATCTAGGCATATCTGGCCAGATCTTAGTAGATCTTACCATATCTAATTAGATCTCAAAATTGGAGACTAATTTGAAATCTACTTATATCTGATCAGATCTAAGCATATCTGGCGCATTTGTCCAGATCACTTTAGATTTGAACATATTTGGCAATAGATCTGATCAGATCTTGCCATAAGGTATTATCACATATGCCATATCTGATAATATTTGATGAGATCTGGTACAAGACCTAATTAGATTCAATCATATCTATTTAGATCCAAAAATATCTGATCAGATCTAAACTTTTTTACACGGGTACAGCTAAAATGTTTGTTGAGCCGATTTAATTCGATATTGAGTGTCAAGTTTAAGGATAACTTCGTAGTTTAGCCGTAAATTTAACTGTTCGGCCGCCGAACTTTTTTTCGATTTGGCCGAACAGTGAATTTGTTGCTTAACTGCGGACTTTTCCTTAAGTTTGACCCTCAAAATGCATTCTAATCGGCCCAACAAACATTGTTCCATAAGCAAAATTTGTCCATAATGCTTCAACATACCAAATACCGACAAAATACATTTTTTGGCCGAATTGTTCGGTCGGACACTAACGATTTCCTTCGGTAAAAATGAAATGCGGATAAGCACATGCCTTCAACAGATTATTTTTCACAATTTGTTAAATAAGTTTTGGGATTTTAGCATATCCATTTGAAATATTTTTTTTTTTTTAATCTATTAATATTTAACAAAATTTTTGGCTGATTTTAGCTGGGTCATTTGCAACTACCTAAAATACATATAGCTTAAATTTTGTTAATTTAACATAATTTTTCTTGCTGTTTTTATTTTACTAACAGATTTTGCTGATTTTGGCAGTTTTTTACTGCAATTTAAGAAGAAGAATATACCGTTTTTCTAAAAGTTATAAACACATTAATTTGCAAATCAGATCAGATCTAGTTTCTGCCTTTTTCTATGCACAGGCTTCATCAGTGGTTTTCGGTTAAATTGTATTATTGTTTATATATTATTGTAAGATTGTCTCTATATGATAATTTTTCAATAACCCGTCGGCTGTAGGAATCGAACCCATGCATTCCTACATTACAAACGTAACTATACTAAAGTTCGACAGCTTAGCAATCTAAACCAAGTGTAGTGTATCTAATTTATAGTTTTCTTTCCTATTCACCTTTCTGTTATTCTTTTTTAACTTTCAGAAGTGATCAAACAGACACATGCAAACATTCTACTTTACATTTTTTGTTTATAGAATTTTTTCTGTTAGTGTAGGAATAATAATGTTATCGAAAAAATAGTTTTGGTCAGTGAAAATATTTGATCTTTACAGTGAAATTCTATACGAATATAAGAGAGCAAAATATCGAATTATAGCATGGTTAGTAACCGAAACGATGAGGTTATCGGTAATTTTTAGATTATTTCGGTAACGGTTTTTAAGGGTAACACTATTTCATTTAAATCGGTATCGGTGTTTCAGGTTAACGGCTATTTCTATAACGGTATTTTAAGGATAATGGTATTTTGGTTATTTCAATAAGGTTACGACAGAAAGTGTGAGGAAACCTTTAAAATATTAACACAAAATTTCACATTTCAATACAAAATTAAATACAGTTTATAACGATATAACAATATTGGTAATTTTTATTTTTTTAACTACTTAAAAAATCTGGAAAAAACTGATTGGACAAATACTAAAAATCACGTTTTTTGGGGTCCTTCGAACCGCAATTTTTAAATCCAATTATCTATTTTTAAGTGCTTATATAGAAAAACGGCTCGCACCACTGAATTTAACGTACGTGAATAAAGTTTACCCACCTAGTGCCCGCCCCCAAGCACGGTGTAATTAATGCTCATTATAATAAACCTTGTTTAGTGCGCACTCTGCATTTATAATATCCTTTAGCAAAGGATTTTAGCAAAAGCCATAAGTTTCAAATTAATAAAAGACGAATTAAGGCAAATAATGATATGCAGAATTTCCTGCGAAATATTTACTAAAATCGGATAAAGGGATAGAGGGACGTAAACTTTGAGGGAAATTCAATTCAATGTATACGAATGAGATGCAAGTGCGAGTTTGCTTAACTCATTGAACATATTATAGAGCGCTACGTTTACATCTGGCCAATCCAATCTTAACTTTATTCGTTGCAAAATTTACAACAAAGATCTGCGGCGTGGATATAATTTTAATATGGATATAATTTTAATTTGTGACAGGGGGACAGAAGAAATACAAACACTGACAGAAAATGATCTCAATTATTAAATGTTTTTATTTTTATGAATTTTAAAAAAGTTACTGATTATTATTTTTGATCCTTTTTTAAGTAAAATTTTTAAAAATACAACAAATTTTGTATATTTTTTTCCATAACATTTTTCTTCGATTAATCGATTAATTTTAAAATTTTATTCGATTAATTGGCTAAGAAAAAAATGCGCATAATTATTTGCACGATTAATCGATTAAAATAAAAAGTTGATTAATTTAATACCCTAGTTCTGACTGGGCTTAATATTAAAATTTTTCTCTAACTTACCGTATTTAATTTTTCCATTAAACTGCTCATTTGATTTTTGGAACACATTTTTGCAGAATATGATAATTATTTCTTGAAAAACTATCAAACGAAGATAAAACTTTAACAAAATTAATAATTATTGCTAAAGCATAAAAAGTCCATAATGTTCATCAACATTAATTTTTGATAAAAATAAATTCCTTAAACTTTTGCATACAAATGTTCCCTATTAAAAAATTTGTAGTTTTTTTATGTGTAATAAATATTTTTAAAATATGTAAATGATTTAGTGCTGATTAAACATGGTTTGTGCATAATATTTAAAGTTTTTTTTAAATAAATAGTTACAACTAATTTTGTTGTTGTCTTAAGACACAGAAAGACTTGTTTCTATAGTAATTTTTTGTTGTTGTTTTTTTATATTTTAATATTTAAAATATTGTTGCTTTTGTTTTTAATGTTAATAAATGGTTATTAAGATAAACTTTCTAAGTGGATATTTTTTGTATAGTTAGAGATTTCAAATTTTTGTAATAAAATTTGTTAAGTTTTTGTATATAAATTTTAAGATGAATTTACACACTATTTTATAAGTAATTTAGTGTTTTTTTCTGTTTTGTTTTTTTATTTAACAGAGAAAGTGCAATTTGTAAATATGCATAAGTAATTATTTACAAATATTACAAAGTTTTATATTTTTTTGTTGATTTTTAGTTTAACACTTTAATAATTTTTATTAAAACCGCACGTTTTTTGAACATTATAGTTTTTTCTAAAAGTTTTTTTTATAATATCGTGATTTTTGGTTGTTATTGTTTTCGTTGTTGTTTGTTTGTTTTTCTATTACACTTTCAAGCGCGTTTACATTGACGAAACATGCATTAAGCTCGACGTTTCAAGACGTTATGAATGCTTTGGTCAGTCGTTAAGACACTCTTAGGGGGCCCACTCAAACAAACACTAAACAAAACTTACAAAACCGCAATCCACTGCTATTATGCTGCTACTTTCTTAGTAGTGTTGGTAGCGGTGGTAAATGTGGTCTAAAGAAAACATACTCTTGGTACAAAACACACACATTAGTTTACCTTTAAGTTAAACCTGTAGCAAAACAGGTGCTTTACTTATACTTAACATTATTATTATGCTATGCTTGCATGCTTTGGCATTAGTAAAGAGTTTTAAGTTTCATGTTAAAAATTTAACAAACAACTACAAAAATTGAGCACGAAAAAAAGAGCTGAAAAACTATAACAGCTCATGAAAAAAACCCGGCTTCTTTATTTTTTGTGTTTTTACTACAATGCGAATTATTTTAAAGACCTGCGCTTTAATGCATTTCATGAATTTTCATTCAATTTGTTTGCAGAGAGATTTATGAGAGCTTTTTATATAAGAAAATGAGTTTAATGCTTATTTTTGGGAGAGTGCAGTTAATTTTGTAGCGTTTCTATTATTATGTCGTTTACTGTTGGTTTTGTTGATGTTGTTTGTTTTAATTTTTTTTTACGAAATGTAATTTTACGGTTTATGATTGTGTTTTATGTTAAATATGTAGGTTTTTAGATTTTTTTTTCGATTTTGGAATCCTTAAAAAGATTTTCTAAACAACAATAAAATCTATAAAAATTATGATTTCATAATTAAAGAGGAGTTTGAATGCAAATTATAATCGTTGAATGCAATTATAGTAACAGCATAACAATATATTTATTTTAGTTTTTTGGACAAAAAAATAGAAAAATTAAAAAAAAACGGTAAAAAAAATTATATATTTTTATGAAAACTCGGGGGATACTCGTAATTACTAAATTACTACTAATTGTGTTAAACTACCCAGCAAAAAATAAGCTAAGGACTTCTTAATGGGTACCTTACCCTGATAGAATTTTCGTTTATACATTAATAGAAAAAGTCTGTAAAAAAATTAGTTAAAACTACTAAAAATTAGTTAAAAATTATGGTGCAGAAAAAAAACTGCTGAATTAGCAGATTACTTTTGCAATATATTAGTAAGATAGGAACAGAAAAAATAAAACTGTTAAATATACAGAAATATATATATATATATACAAATATATAGCAAAATTTTCTGCACATTTTACAGTATAATTTGTCATTTTCTATTAACTAAAAGTTAATTCAAAAATAGCTAATATTTTGTAAATTTAACCGTTTTATATGAATGTTTTTTAGTTTGACTCTAGATCATAAATTAATATCACTTTTTCTGTTTAAATTATTTTTCAAATTTACTTGTGAAAACTGTATCATCTTTAATTTGAAAAATAATTTAAACAGAAAAATTGATATTAATTTATGATCTAGAGTCAAACTAAAAAACATTCATATACCAGAATAAAATATCAACTAAAAATTCCCTCATTCATCTTTAATCGTTTTATTTTTACTGTTCATATCTTACAAGTATTTAGTAAAAACGTCTGTTAATTATTTTTAACTATTTTTTAGTAGTTTTAACAGCACTTTTTCTTTGCAAGCACCCTCCTGACTAGCAATATGTTTTGCGGATTTTACTGCATTTTTTTAGTGTACTCAATCTTTTTGGAAATTAAAAGAAACAAATAAAAAAAAAATAAAAATTCGGTAATTTTGACTACACTTTTTAAACTCTAAACATAAGATTGGGCCGCCAAAAAAATACGTGTACATTATTTTGTTCTCTATCATATATCAGAATCTCATTACGATCAGTAAGAACCTAGTGTAAGCTAACGCGAGACATAAAAAACTTTGTAAAAAATACGTAATAAAAACTCACTAATTTTAGGATTTTAATGAATTAATGTACATAATTAAATTAAAGTATTAGATTAAATGAAGCCAGATTATAAAATTTCGTTTATAACACACTAATTTGTCTATTTCTTAAATTTCGTTCTTTTTAAGCACTGCTGCATAAAATAATTGCTAAAAAGCAGTCTTTTGTTTTTTTAGGGAGTCTTTACTACTATTCAGTTTAGACTAATTGTTATTTTTAAAACTTAAGAATTTGCCTTAATTAAACTAAAAACATGTTAAATTTTTAAAATAATTTCATAAAATGTTTGTTTTCTTGGTATTTTTTTTTTTTCATCAATTTACATTTTTTGTTGCTCTAGTAACTTCAAATCTCGCTTTAGTTTCTTTAGTATGTTAATTGTTTAGATTTTGAAATAATTAAACCCAGAGTGTGGGAGGCTATCAAGTCAAGTGTTTAAGCTTAATTTGAGGTCATTTTAAAGTAGTTGTGTATTTTTTTATACTGAAAATTTTGTCAAAAAATTATTTTATGTATTTGCGGTAATTGTGTTTATTGTTTTTTAATAACAGTAACAAAAAGAAGCTCATTAAAACAGCAAAAGGCTATACATAAGTAGCTGTCAATAAGCAAAAAGATTTTGGTTAAGCAGTTTAAAATTTATATAAAAAAAATATTTTTTTGTCATATCATTATTACTATAATATATTTATATATATATATATATATATATATGTTCCCTCGGTTCCTATAAGGAGCATAGGGCCTATAATATAATATATTTAACAAGTTTTATATATTTTAAATAAGAATATATTGATTAAAAATTAAAGAAAAATTTTGGGAATGCCTAAAATACGAAAAAAAATCAAAACAAAACATTAGACTTTAATCAATTGTTGCACCTTAAAGTTTAAGTGTAAAAAACACTAAACTTTAACGTTGTTTTTACCATATTGAGTACTAAATAAAGAAAATATCATATAAACCACTATTTTTTATTTTTAGCAAATATTAATGATAGTCTTCTTTAAGGTAATATAAACGTAAATTATATAAACTTAAAATAACAGATCAACTAAAAACATTTCCCCCATTCATCGTAAATTATTTTAAGTAAAAATTTTTAACACTTTTAGCAATATTTGAATTGTTTTTAAAAAACATCAATATTATCTTTAAATTTAAAATAAAAGCTTTTAAAACATAAAATATAACTTAGGAATAATGATTAAAATATATAATAAAAATCTTAAAGTAGTAATAAATTTTCTATGTAAATTATTTGAAATAAATTTAAAAACTTTTTTTTTTCTGTTGCATTAAAAACGTATTATTGCTAACAAACACAAGCCGGCTAAGTGTTTGTTAGCAATTTTCTTTCTTCAATATAAAACTTTATCTAAGTTCTTTACTTAAAGCCATGGTTAAGTGCCAAAGAGTCCTATTAAAGTAGTTATAAAAACTTGGCAAAAAATCTTAGTTTACCATAAAAATTGTAAAACATGTGTGTAACTACTATTATCAAACTAAAGTTAGATCACGTTTAGATGTTCAGTTTTTTTATGGCAAATTTGAAGATGATTGCGGTTATAAAAAGGGTTTCTTTTAAAACGATAAAAATCTCTTTAAAATAGGCATGTAGGTGCATAAAGTTTTAATCCTTTGTAATAGAATCATAAAATAGTTAAAATTATAATTATGAAATTGTTATTAGGCCTTTTTATTGCAATTGATAATGGTAATGGCTTAATGAAAGACATATTTTAACAAGCAATTAAAAAAAGAAATATTTAATAATATATTTATTATTTAATAAAAAATTGTAAGTTTCTTAGAAATCTATAGAACATATATCTTAATATATAGAAATCACGTCTTACGATGTTCGGTATTGGCCGACCACAAATTTGTAATTTGTTTTTATTAAAAAAATTTTCAATAAAATTTAAAAAAAATCAGATTGGTGTTACCTTGGCCATGCACTCTACATGCCTATGTTGAAATCCGGAATCAAACTAATATTTTGAAATCTGAACTGAACAAATTAACTTTCCGCAAATGTTAGTTTTGTTTTGACAATAAAATTCCCAGCAAAAAAAGAGATGCCGAAACAGTAGAAAAAGTACTACAATTGATGATCTAGATGTACTTCTTTTTTAACATAAACACTTATGATTTTAACATTGAGTTGACATAGGAGAGGAGTACTCCCACTTCAACATTTTTGCAGTACTTTTGGAACGAGTGCATAAGAAGCTCTTTTTCACTTATTAAAATTTAAAAAAAATTCTTCGCAAAAAAAATTATATTTTTTTTTATTTTACAAAAGTTTTTTATTGCCACCACCGGGTATCGAACCTGCGATCCCACGATTGTTCGTCTAGCGCTCTACCGCTGAGCTATTGTTTGATAGGAAAGTTGACTGGCATAAAAACACCACCTTGTTACAGTGAGATATTGTTCCTTATGCTCTTCAATAAAAGTACTTATTAAACAAGTGTAAAAGGTTCACTTCAATTCAATATTGTTTTCAGTACTATTTTTACAGGTGCATAAAAAGCAATTTCTCACCATTTTTTTTATATATATACATTTTTAAAAATTTTAAAATTAAAAAAATTTTGAATTTAAACAAATTAATTATAAATATTAAAAAAAAAATTAATAGAATAAAAAAAATTAAAAAAAAAATATTGGTCCCGCCGGGAATCGAACCCAAGACCCTCTGTTTGGAAATGCCAAATGATACCAAAATCTCTTTTTACGATCACTTTTAGAGCAATTACTCTTTAGAAGCAATACTTAAGTGATTTTTTGGATGTTGTTCAGAAGTGATTCTAAAACAGCTGTAAAAATATACTAACGGATACTTTGGAAGTAATGAAAGAAGTGATTTTTTGTGAAAAATAATCTGTTGAAGGCATGCCCATATCCGGATTTCATTGGTGCCTAAGGAAATCGTCAGGGGACGACGTTTTTAGATTTTCTAGAAATATTTGTTAAGTCAAAATACAAACTTAACGAGAATTTCTTGTGCTCGTCTCGGATTTTTGTTATTTTTAAGTTAAATTTAGTTGAATACAAATACACAGAAAAAACTAGTTTTAATTACAAAATTGATTATATTAATTATCATTTTAATTGATTTGGCACCTATCACTCAAATGATACTATTAATTACTAAGAATTGTATACGATTAATTGAAATAATGAAAATATTACTTGATTCAATTAAATATTTGATTAAAAACAGTTTTTATTTTTTATCATATGTTTACTTAGATATTTTAGGTTAATTATTTTTTCTGTGTAGCTGCTAAAATCAACAGAAATATTTGCTAAAAAATAGTAAAATACTGATTTCATAAGGCTAGATTTTTATTTGCAATGAAAAAAAAAAAAATAAAATAAAAAAAACTGGAATTTTTACATTTTTGCTGATTTTGTAGTCTACTAATTATTTAGCTGATTTTAACAGGCTGAGTTGTTATTTCCTATTAAAGTAAATTTAACTCAAATATAACTATAATTTTGTATATTTAACAGTCTTTGCTGTTCCTATTTAACAAAAGTAATATGCTAATTTCAGCAGTTTTTTTGCAAGGTCTTTTTAACCAATTTTTAGTAGTTTTAACTACTTTTACAAACTTTTTTCTTTTAGTGTATATATGTTCTACTTACATTAAAAACTATTTTTCTAGAAACTAATATAAAATTTATCATCTTTAATCATCATAATAATTTTATTTTCTAATTTTTGTAACTTTTTATTACTCTTTTCAGCATTCCTGCTAACTTTGGCTACAATTTCGTTTCAAAAAAATAAAAATTCATGTGTAATAAAAATATGTTTATAAGGGGCAATACTAAACAAACCACACTTTAAAATGATAGAAAAAATCTAAATATGGGTTGCATTAGAAATCGTGATGATTAACAGTCCCAGCCATCAACAACCAACCAACAACATGTTATTTTATTTATTGTCTGCTGTTTCATTTCCAACTTAAAAAATAATTGCAACATTACTCTTAAAGGTAAGGAAAAAAAATCCTAAAAATTTAAATTTTTTTTTAACAATTACCACACATTTATGATGAATAATCAAAAAACAAGAAATTTAATATTAACAACTCAGCACAGCAGTAGTAACATCATGATAAAGTTAAAATTTTATTTTTTTTTAATATAACCCTAAGAAGACTTCAAACAAATCACAAATCTTCTTTAGGAAAAATTGAGTTTGAAATTAATAATTTCTTATTTCTATTGTTAATCAAATGAAAGTGCTTTTGTATAATTTTTTAGTTAGAAATCTTATAAAGATTTCTGATTAGAAATTACATTTCCAAAAACTATTAGATCAAAATGATTAAAAAATTGTTTAATCAAATGTTACAAAATTTCCTTGAAGCTATTAAAAATAACTCCACCTAGATTTGAGTTTTTTAATTTAATTACCTAAAACACAACGTGATATGAATTTTTTTTATTTTTTGTTCAATTTTTAATAATTCTAGTTAATTTAAAATTAAAATAAAATTTTAAAATGTCCAATGATTTATTGCCAGTCATTTAGTTTTTTTTTTTTTTTTCTTAATAGAAAGAAAAAGTGACAACTTAAAAATCATTTACTACCTTGTCAAACTATAGTTAATATAATTAAAACTGTAGTTACAAAAACTAATAATAATAAATAACGTTCACTAAATAAATGATGTTTTTACACATTTATAAACATTTTGTTTATAACATAAACAAAAGACCCCAGTAGTGTTGGTAATTAAGTAGCTTCATGGTTTAATACCATGTATCAGGTAATATCAGAGTAACAAATTAAAGAAAAAAAAACGGTTTTTTATGTTTTAATATGTAAAAAGTAATTTAAGACAAAAAAAAAACAACACTATATTAATGGACTAGTGCATATGTTGGATGCTGGATAATTTTTAAACGAATAATATATTATTATGTTTGAAATTTTACACTTAAAAGTTACCAGGAGAGGAAGTGCGATAAACCCTATTGTAGGTTATTATTAAACTCAAAACGACTTTCTCCAAATGTGCACAGTACTTAGGGCTGTTTTTCCAAGGTCAATTATTAGCCGACTTCTCACAGCTTCCAGGCCAATAATTCTACATTTCAGGCTCACGGTGCAATGTGGACGACAAATTTAAGCCAAAAAGGCAATCGAAATTTTCTCGAAAATTCCTGGTATGTCAAGCTATCTGCACTTGTGGTAAGAGAAGCAAGTCTTTCGTGACCACAAGTACAGTAAACTCGGAAATTTATATCAAAGATTGCTTGGAGAAGCGACTTAAACCTTTTGTAAGACAGCATGAAGTGCCTACTTTTTTTTGCCCGACCTAGCCTCTTACCATTAACTTAATTATTTCATTAATACATATTCTAAGGTTTGTGTCCTAAGTCTTTTGTTTGAGTGCAAACAAATATTCTGTAAGTCATCATTAAACTTCACTGCTTATAATTAATATCAAATTTGGAAACGCATTGAGGGTTAAATTTAAGAACTTCGTATAACTTTAACAATTATTCATATTTAAATTATATTGTTTGTGTCTTAAGTCTTTTGATTTGCAATAAAATGTTCAAGAGGAAACTAAACATTAATGTTAAACTTAGATGTAAACCCATCCTAGGGTACCCGGATAGTATGCGATATAAATACACTAATAGAAAAAAGTCCGTAGAAAATTTAGTTAAAACTACTAAAAATTAATTAAAAATGATGCTGCAGAAAAAAACTGCTAAATTAGCAGATTATATTTGCTATATATTAGTTATAGGAAGAGTAAAAATAAAACTGTTAAATGTACAGAACTTTAGATATATTTAAGTTAAAATTTTGTTAATGGAAAATAGCAAATTAACCTGCTAAAATCGGCAAAAAATTTTGCTAAATAATTAGTAGCCTAAAAAATCAAAAAAAAAAAATTATATTTTTCGAAGTTTTTTTTAGATTTTAAATGCAAGTAAAAACCGAGCTTTTTGAAAACAGAAGTTTACAATTTTTGTTTAGCAAATATTTCTGCTGATTTTAGCAGGATAGACTGCTATTTGCATTCAACTAAATTTATTTTATTTTTGCTATTTTTAGTCCACTAATATTTAGCAAAATTTTCTACAGATTTTAAAGTACAATTTGTTATTTTCAATTAACTAAAATTTAACTTAAATATAACTAAAATTCTGTAAATTTAACAGTTTTAATTTTGCTGTTCTTATTTTACTAGTATTTAGCAAAAAAATCTGCTAAATTTAGCAGTTTTTTCTGCAGCATCATTTTTAACTAATTTTTAGTAACTTTTTCTGCTATTATTACAGATTTATTTCTATGAGTGTAACAATTATTCATATTTAAATTAAATTTTTTTAGGAAATATTTCTGTTGATTTTAAAAGGACAAACTGCTATTTGCATCCAATTAAATTTAACTCAAAAATAACAAAAATTTTGTAGATTCAGCTCCTTGTTTTTGCTATTTTTTAGTCTACTAATATTTAGCAAAATTTTCGGCAGATTTTAAAATATACTCTGTCATTTTCAGTTAACTAAAAGCTTGCTCAAATATAGCAAAAATTTCGTAAATTTAACAGTTTTATTTTTGCTGTTCTCCTCTTCTAGTATTTACCAAAAAATTTGCTAATTTCAGCAGATTTTTCTGCGAAGTAACTTTTAACTAATTTTTAGTTGCTTTTTCTGCTATTTTTTACAGGTTTATTATATGATTGTAAAGACCATTCATTATTTAGATTTTTCTGGGTTATCTATAAGAAGTCTTCAGAATCTAAGAATTTTTCTGTAAGATAAATTCTATAAATTCTAAGGGTTTCCCAGTACCAAAAGGGCTTGAAAATCTAAGGATTTTTCGGTTAGTTTTACTGTTAGTTTTGCAGTAGAAAAGTTATAAAAATCAAAAATTTTCCTCTTTGTATTAAAAAAGTCTTTTTAATATCAGAGGTTTCCTGGTCTCCATAAATTTATTATTTAAATTATACTATGTGCTGCGCTTTCATAAGACTTGTGTTTTATTATTTTATATATTTTAAATATTTATCAAGCCAGCCTTTACATTAAAATTTTAACAAAATCCTGTTTCTTTTATTTCATTAAACGTTTAAAACGTCCTCTGCCATTAATCATTAAATTCGGTGAGGTAGTTGAGTAAAATTGATAATAAAAATAAAAAGAAGAAGAAGTTAAAAATGATGACAAAACATTTTATACACACCTGTTTATGAAATTGAAGTTAAAGCGGTAAGGAAACGCCTTGAAATATGTTGAAACTGCAATTAAAATAATAAACAAATTTAATTATTAAATAATTTTTTTTAATAAAATAAAAAATAACTACAAAAATTAAAAAGTACTTAAAAAATAAAAAAAAAAAGTTAACAAATAGTAATAAAATAAATCATTAATTTTAAATTTTATAAAACAAAACGTATAACCAAATTTTATAAGACCAACTGCTTGAAATATGTTTGGAAATGATAAAAATTTTTAAAACAAAAATCGAAAATTTAACTATACTCAAAAAAGTTGTTACAAGTAATTAATTAAAATTTTATAATTTATTATTTTAGTGTGACAAATAGTGAAATTCTTAACAAAAACAGACAAAAATTTCACCTTTGGCAAAAAAAGAAAGAAACGTCTAAAGAAAACAATTGCATTTCTTTTTCAAACACTTAAGTAGTCATATAAAGAAACAGTAGTTTATGTTTGTACACCGTATTTTAGTTATATTATTTGTCATTCATTTCAGTTGACAGTCAATGGTATTTACGCATAAGGTATTAAGAAAAATCTAGATTTTCTTTCCGAACTACCACTATCACGATCGACCATTTAACATTTAAACAGTGATAAATTGGTAAATGAAAAAGATGTCTACAAGTTTGTTTATTTGTGTTACATTGTATTTTGCGTAAAACCAAGAAATTGCAATAGTCTCTCTGAAATAATCAAATACTTTATAAGCATTTGAACTTAATATGTTAGACAGATTTTTAAAAGAATGAATTCATTATCGAATAATGAATAATTGGGGAATGTAAATTTCATAATTGTATGTTAATTGAGAGATTTCCAAGTAAACTGTCCAGCTAAAAACAGAGGCCTGTCTTATCAATGTCAAAATTATAATATTTATTGTCCTATACTCGTATGATACGAGTATATTTTTCCAAAAGGTTGGCGTAGTAGGCGTGGTTAAATATTGACAAATTTAGCGTTTATTTGTAATATATTATTGGCGAAGTTTACTTTCATTAAATTTAAACCGATTATAGAAAATATGTTGGACTTTGAGTAATTTAGAGTCACCCTGTTCGATAAAGTGTGAAATAATTAAATTTCAATTACTACGCTACAAAAAAAAAATTCGAAAATTAAAATTTTTTCTGATTTTTTAGTCTACTAATTATTAAGCAGAATTTTTTGCTAATTTTAGCAGAATAAGATGTTATTCTCTATTAACTAACATTTAACTCAAATATATGTAACTAAAATTATGTATATTTAACAATTTTCTTTTTGCTATTCCTAGTTTTTTCTGCAAGGTAATTTTTAACTGATTTTTATTGGGTTTTAACTAATGTTTTTACAGACTTTTTTCTATTAGTGTAGAATTCAAAATAACAGTTGCAAGCAATATGTTTTTAAAAAAATTATTTAGAGTCACCGTGTTTTAGTATAGAGTGAACTTAAAATTGATGAAAAACCTTTTAGAAGGTATAATTTCTTCAAATATGAACTGACTTCAACAACATTTTTGGGAATAACAAAAGATAGGTTTAGACTAAAAGCTTATGGTGTTTTAAGTCACCCTGTTAATTTACTATTAAAGGTACGCAAACACTCTTAAATTACATATATATGTAAGTTTTTCAAATTTTAAACGATTTCAATATTATTCACAAGAATTAAGAAAATCAGTTGTACTTTGAATAATTTAGAGTCACACTGTTAATACACAGGGTCGTAGAAGTGTAAAGTTCTCATATATATTTAGATTTTTACAACAGTTGTAAAGAAAAAACTGAGCTTTCAGAAATTAGAATTTGGAGAAATCCTGTTTTCATACAGGCTAAACTTTACGCTGAAAAAAAGCGTTGTGGAGCGCATAAGTTCTTTAAATTTGAACCAATTTCAATAATATTTACAAGGTTTATTGAATATATGTTGGTCTTTGAGTAATTTAGAGTCACCCTGTTTGACAAAGGTTCGAATAAATACATTGAAACTATCACGCAGAAAAAAAGTTGTATGAAAACTCTTTTGGAGAATGGAAATTTCTCATATATGGTTATATTTCAAAGATGTTTACAACTGTTGTAAGGAAAATGACTTAGGAATTGGTATTTGGAGACACCCTGTGTTATTTTGAATAATTTTGCGGAAAGTATGTCTTCAAATTTGCGACAATTTCCATAATATTTACAGTACTTAGAAAATATGGATTTCAATTTAAACTTATGGTGTTTTATGTTACCCTGCTAATTCATAAAAGTACAAATAAATAACGATTTTATTATATGTGACAGCGCATAGAGAAAGGGACCTCAGGGTAAAAAAAATCAATTTTTTTTTTATTTTGATGTGGACAACATCTGAGCATCGAATGAGACCGATCCCATGCCCCAAAAGTGTTCCCTCCCAGAGATATACGCGTTTTATGAAAGTGAAGTCGACGATTCTAAAAAAATTTTCGTACTAACAGAGTGATATTCACGATTTAAAAGAATTATAAATGAGTATTTATTATAATTCACAATTAATAATTTCAGAAAATAAAGCTGGATTCGAAAAACCGCGAGCAAAATTGATATCAAACTCATGGAAACAGCGCGCTAGGTAGAAGACAGTAAAAACCAACTACACAAAACAAGAGGTAGGGACGACCTACGCGCGTTTTCAAGGTTGACCAACACGTTCCTGACGTCATGAGATGTGTCGCTTTCAAATGAGACCAATACCAACACGCTCAGTGATGGTACACCAAAGATACACGTATTTAAATCTTTAAAATGGCTCTCCTGAACAAACCCTTAGGTCCCTTTCTATTTTGCACGTCACATATTTAAAAAGATAGCAAATCGGTTGTAATTTCTGTAACTTAGAGTCAATATGTTAGCTCACAGATACTAAAAAGTGTTATGTATAGAAAAAGGACTGAACTTTCAAATATAAATTTCATAATCATCCTATTAAAACACAGGCTGTGGCAACGTTGAATATAGTTTGCAGAATATATATCATCGTTAATGCTTCACCGATTGATAAAATGTTTATAGGTAATATATATGATGGAATAAACATTTAAACTGTGATCCTAGAACATTGCAATCTTAAATATTCAAGTGATAACGAAAACTTTCGTTAAAATCTCTGCAAAGTACTAAAACATGCATCACAATACTTCAAACATAAAAAATAGATTCACTTACAAACTTTGTATTAAAGTAGAGTTTATGCAGTTTGAAATAAAAGAAAGAAAGCTTTACGTACACATATTTATATTCACAATATTCTCCTTCTATTTGTCTATTTACAAACTTGAACATTTCTAAAATAAAAAGTAATAGAGTAGTGAAACAACAGTTACATGTTATGCATTCCAATGATGGTGACGACAACAGCGAAAATCATCATCATAACGATGATAATGGTCACAGCTAGTGACTACTATGTATGTAGATACATACTTGAGCGAGTGGTGTGGAAGACAATGTCGATTATGATGACTTTAGCGGCAAATAGTGATAGTAGTTGGTTGGTGTTAATGATGACTTATCTATTTAATACATACTGACAAGTTTCATTTGTATGCTCTCATATGTACGTCATTATCCAATATTAGTATAATTGGCAAAAATAAAAATATACAGTTTTTTTTGGCTAAACACATAACGAGAGACTTACGAGTACATATTGACCATGGTTAGTAATCCATTACAATTTTAAGTCATTCAACTTTTAAATACAATATTGAAAAACCAACTGCTCATAATGTCAAAACTTTCTTTCTGTATAGAAATTAGTAAAAGGAGCGAGAGCGTACAAAATATATACAAAATAAAAAAACGTTTCGATTTAATTTCTTGGGCGTTTTTTTTTCTACGAGTATTGTTTGTGGTGAAATCAATTTTTGCTGAGCGGAATTTTAAATTAAAGGTTTTGCCGGATGAAAACTATCTATTGCAGTTAGCATTATTTGTTAAGCATAAAGAGTTTTGTTTTAGTATTTTATTTTGATTTTTTTTTTTCATTAAAGACTTTTCACTTTTTTGTTTTTACTACTAAAATTTGTTTATTAATATTTGTCACCGAATGGGCGGCTGGTTATTCAGTTGGTTACCCTTTCTTTAAAATTTTAAGAATTCATGAGAGGAAGTTTCAATTTTATTATTAATTTCACTTTCATTTGTTTATATTTTATTTTGTTAATATCTTCTTGAGCATTTCTTTAACTGAAATTGAAAGTTTTTTTTTTCAAAGTCTTGCAGCATACAAAACTGTTTCCAAACGATAGAATTTTCAATTATGTTAATTACTTAATAAAATAAATATTTATGGATAAGGTCACTTCTAAAAGATTATGTAAAAGTATATGATTACAACCTTCCCTCTTATGACGCAGTTAAATAGTTTTACAAGAACACCGCATTATAGAAAAACACATTATATGAATTTTATCAGAACTGTAGATTTTCAAAACCAAAGGCAAGAAAAAATCTCTTAAAGAAACAAATAATGCTAACTGCAATATATAGTTTTCATCCGGCAAAACCTTTAATTTAAAATTCCGCTCAGCAAAAATTGATTTCACCACAAACAATACTCGTAGAAAAAAAAACTCCCAAGAAATTAAATGGAAACGTTTTTTTTATTTTGAAATGTATATGCTTATAAACCACCTTAGAAATAAATCGTTTTATATGAAACCACTTAAAACAACCAGAAGTTTATTACTTATATTGATAGAAATTGAATTAAAAAGCAACTCGGGTTTTAGTAATTTTTAAATTTTATCTGTAAGACTACTTCGATATCATTTTAAAATTTCCAGAATATCTAGTTGACCTATTGGCAATTTATTGTACTTGCAGTTTGGCATATGACAGTAAATGGCGCCCAACGTATATATTAATAATAAAAATATATTAAAATAACGCTGCTTCTCTTTTTGATAGAAAAAAGGCTCGTCTTTTTACTAGAGAGTTTCGAGTACAAATTAGTGGAAAATTTCGGTCCCATAGAGATGATTATTTTTGCTGCAGCATTCTAACAGCGACGCTTTTAAGTGTAGTATCGTTAGTCCGGCTAACAGAAATATCGTTCTCTGATCATACCTTTTTTTAAACCAGAATCAGACCGATATAGTATTTCCACATAATGTAGAGTAAGTGCTCTTGCATGGCATCTGGTTCGTTATCCTGGTAAAGGGGCTCACACAAGGTGGCATTTTCGGTGAGTTTTATAATTAAAACTAAATATTTAGTAAGCTAGAAATTTAGTTTGAAAATTTCTGACTTTAGTAAAATTTTAGAAATCAGAAAGCAGTATAAGTTTTACTGGCTTTTTTAAAACTTGCATTCAATAGTTGGTCAGTAGTTGATAAAAATTTGTAAATTTTGATGAAAAATAACAATGCATTTCACAACACTGCGATTTCAATTAACATTCTTGTATATTTTCCTACATAAATTTTGATCTTTATATCAAAAGTAATGAATTCCTCATCGCTCGCAATTTTTCAACACTATTCACAATTGCTGGTGCTGCTGCTTATTTAAAAGTCTAAATTGCTTATAACCGTATAGACATTTGAAAATGTTACAACAATATCAATGGTTTATAAATTTAAACTTTATTAGCAATTTGTTAAAAGAAACTCCAATCAATTTACATTTTGCTAACAAACTACAATAATACAGAGTAACTCAACTCAATGAAACTTGTGAAAAAAAAACAAAACAAAACAGAGACAATAAAAAAATGTTAACATTTCCTTGGAAACTTTAGAAGCAGAGACTGCCAACATTAGTTTGGCCCAAACCAATATTTCATCTTGTTTTAACAAATCCCTTTTAATTTTTAAATTATAAAATACTCCCTAGTAGAAGAGGTTTTAATAAAATATTGTATAATTTGATATAATTATATCTAATCAGGTGTGGTTAATGTGATATTATATATAATTGTATATAATTGAATCAACATAAATAAATTTAGACAACTTAGATCTAATAACATTGGGTAAATTGTATATAAGTATATATAAATTGTTAGACCATATATAACCATATAAAATTTTATATAATTTGATAGGGAAAATGACCCATGTTATTAGATCTAAGTTATATAATTTTATTTATATTGATTTAATTACATACAATTTTATATGATATTACATTAAACGCATCTGGTTAGATATGATTATATCAAATTATACACTATGATATTAAAACCATTTTTAACCGGGCTCTTTAAAAATGCAGTTTCGAGAGCATAGATTTCTATCACCCCTTTCATAGAATAAATTTAGAATATTTTCTAGAAATCTAAAGAATTAATGAGGAAACAGAATGAGAGCGTGACGTATTTTTCTACACAAATTTACATATACAAGAACGTCGAGCGATGCATGCAGTTGTGAGATAGATTATATTTTATTTACACGACGCTTTTTTTATTCTCTCATTTTTTGTTTCCCACGCTCACAACATTGTTGTCACATTCTGAAAATTAGTTATTGTTGTTATTCTCTCATGTTATTATTCTGGGCCTACACTCAAAATTGTTTCTGGTTTAATACTAAAAGATTGCCCACCTCAGTTTTTTATGCATAATGTCGTCGCTGGCCTCAACAATATTAGGATAGTGGTCTGGTATACTATTTTTATTTTTCCTCAACTTTTAAATTCAACCAAATTACCACACAATAGGTTACAATTGGCATTTTGAGTGCGAAGATTTTGCCGCCAAATGTTATTGTTTTTTTTTTCTGCATTTGTACGACTAGATTTTCGATTACAATTGTTGCAACAAAGAAAATGAAAAACATATTAACAATTTGTTAAAGTAACAAATCAAAAAAATAGAAATCACAGACAAAAATGTAAAATAAGTCACCAGGTTTGTGTTGCTTTGCGATGAACAAAGAAAATGAAATGTGATGAATGTGATATTTTGAAGTTTTTAATTTTTTTCTAGGAAGTTTTTCAAAAGCTGAAAACACAATGCAATAGCATGAACTTTTCAATATATGTATTTCTTTTAGACTGACATTAATCACAAGAATTAATGGTCATATGTTAATAAAAAAAAAAGAAATGTGATGATTTATCTTAATTGAATAAAATTATCAAATTGGATATGTGGTTATTTTTAAGTGATTTTTCAAATATTTTATATAAAAAATATTTTTAAAATATATTAGAGGTGTTGATACTTTATACTTTATTGCAGGCTCCTCGGTAGTTTTGGCTATTTCAAAATCTATCGGTTCACCCCTTTAAACACCCAAAAAAGTTCTACAGTTAGTACATGACAATAATTTGTGTAGTCAAGTGTTTGTAGTTATTTTATTTAAAATAACAATTATTTTTTTAAACAACCTACAAAAATTACTGTACTTTTCGATAGTTGCTTTCTTAAATAACTGTCATAACACTCACAAGTATTAAAAATCGAAAAATATTCATTTTAAAAAATATGCATTTATTATTGACTTTCTTCAACGTTTTGAATATTATCATTTAATTTTAGTGGTGTTTGCCTTTAAAAGTGGTTAAACATTGAAAATTACCGTTTATCAACATCAGAAAGTAAGTAATTGAATTTTTCTGATATGTTTGTTTGTCTTCGTGATAAAAAAAAAAATAAAAAAAAACTATTTATAAATTTTAAAAATTATTTATTAAAAATAAATATAAAACGGACTTATTTAGGCATTGAAGTTAAATTTTCAATCTTGATGTTTTCAGAGACTTCAGTAGAATTTCATGACAAATATTTTTGCGGAACATTTTAACCCTCTAACTCTTTAACTTACGGGTCCTTATTGTGCCTATACCTAAAATGGAAGATTCACATGGTTTCCTATGCCGATTCACAATAAAAATTTGCAAAAGGGAGCAAACATTAACGCCACAAAAAACATAGGGCTAGACATAAACTTTTAAAACGCCGATACATGTAGGTATATTTTTTTTGGTACCCTCTGCCACAATCAGTTGTCAGAACTTTGTTATGTTGTAAAAAATTTGATTTTGTTGCACAGTGTTATTACACACTACTCGTACATAAAAACTGAAATATAATCAGTGTGTTCGATTACTCGAATTTCTTACTATTTTAACTACAATTCGAAAGTTTTGTTTACTTTTTGTATTGAATTTTTCCAGGCAGGCATAATGTGTCACAATTGTGACATATAAATTCAAAGTTCACTAAGCCCAATTGGGCTATCCTCTTCAGACTTAAAAATGTTGATAATTATCCCATCAAATCTGACGCAAGCTTCAGTGTTGCCTTCAAAGCATTTTAAAAAATTCTGATGCAGACGAAGTAATCCTCAATATATATAACGTTGTCATCTTTCCCACCACTAAACACAACCTACTGATTTAACTCTCTTTGTGGTTTCTTAAAAATATTAAAAATTTTATTATTTTTTAAGCCAACATTAAAAAAAATAAGTGAAATTATTATACTTGCGAAATATAATTTTTAGTGTCACTTCAAAGACAAGACGAAACCCCAAAGATAAAAAAAAATCGGTTGATGTTTTTAACGATCATCATTTATGATCAATTTATGATGGCAACGTGTAGAAGAGGACACATAAAAGTTAAAAATTGCAAATACTATGTCTGTAATACAAAGTTTTAACACTTTGTTATAACATGAAAGTGCAATTGTGAAAAATATTGTAAATAAAATGTATTATATTTTTTTATTTATGGTATTTTTGGATTTTGTGTAATTTTTTTATTATTCTTGTTCAACCAACAATAAAAATTACAACAATTGCTTGTAAATCGCCAACAAAATACAATAAAAAAAAATAACCAAAAGTATTGTATTTAAATATAATGGTTATGATTAAATTGCGTGTTAAACTTACAAATTAAACTGTACTCTTAATACTACAATGAAATAAAACAACCAGTAGACAATCAAAATTGAAAATCCTCTACAAATTCCCTCACAAAAGAAATAATAATACGTATTATGTAAAACAAAAGTATTTGTTAACAACACTGAGAGTGAGGGTGGTTAATTAAATGATTACGGTAGATAAATGTCTTTATAAACCATGATTTGTTTAAGTTTGAGGTGATTAAATTTTATGAAACAATTTGTTTTCATTTTAAAAGCAACTTGTCTTACAACATTTTTGTGTAAAATGTCATCTGACTAAACTAAGAAAAGTTAATTATTTTTAAAATGTCAAATGTAGAGTAAATTGAAGTAAGTAATCAAAATATTTTAACCACTTCAACTGACATAATAATCTTCTGCAGGCTTCCCCCTCCTCCCCACTCCTCTGCTCATCACTGTTATGACTTAGTTTACTTGTGATCATGCAAATGAAAAATCATGTTATAAAGTTGATATAATAATTATATCATTGTGTAAGTAACCATGTAATCTGTCTGTGTTTGTTTTTGGAAAATATAAGAAAATCATAACAATTTTATAACAGCTTGTTGCTATCCCACCTGGGCATTTTCAATTACATTAACTAATTATTCACTTGTGGAATTTTCAATATTAATAATCATTTACATGTAATTACAATACATGTAATACAAATACAAATTTTCTGAAGGAAAATTTAATCTCGTATAAACATATTACAAATTTTGCTTGGAAATGTGAGCCCAGATCGAAAGGATGAATGATATGAAAAATTCACACAAGTGAATAATTACAAAATGTAATTAACAACTCCCAGGTCTAGATAATATTAACATAAACTGAAAAATATTTCAAACAAATTTAAGTCAAGCTTATATCAAGCTTTGTTTTCGACTTAACTATATCCGTTAACGCAGAAAAAAACTCAAAGTACACGAAAACGTGTTTAAGACGAAAACTAACACATTACTTTTCATATGCACGTTAAGCGGTTAAACGTAGATTTGCTTTAAATACTTAACGTTGATAGGTATGATCGAAAATACAGCTATAGTTAAGTTATAAACTCATACCATACAGTTTTCAATTATGTAAAAAATTTGACTAATCTTTTTAAAATATTTAAAAACTATTGTAGGATAACAAGGTCACTTCAAGAAAATTTTTACTACACACAGACCTTGAAAAAGAGAATTCTTTATTGAATCAATTCGCGTAAAAATTTAGTCGTTTTAAGAATAAGTTAATAATACTACCAGACAGCAAAGATAAAAATAGTTTATAAATACAATTAAACTTTAGAATGACAGATTAGTGTCGTGTATGAACGAACTAGTTCAGTTGAACGAACTAGTTCAATTGAATGATACACTAATAGAAAAAAGTCCGTAAAAATTTAGTTAAAACTACTAAAAATTAGTTAAAAATTATGCTGCAGAAAAAAACTGTTAAATTAGCAGATTATTTTTGCTATTAATTAGTAATATAGGAACATCAAAAATAAAACTGTTAAATATACAGAATTTTAGTTATATTTGAGCTAAATTTTTGTAAATGGAAATTAGCAAATTAACCTGCTAAAATCAGCAAAAAATGTTGTTAAATAATTAGTAGCCTAAAAATCACAAAAAAATTTAAAATTTTCGAAGTTTTTTTCAATTTTTTTTTTAATGCAAATAAATATAGTCTTTTGAAAACAGCAGTTTACAAATATTTCTGCTGATTTTAGCAGAATAGACTGCTATTTGCATTCAACTAAATTTAGCTTAAAAATAGCATAAATTTTGTAGATTTAACAGTTTATTTTTGCTATTTTTAGTCTACAAATATTTAGCAAAATTTTCTGCAGATTTTACAGTACAATTTGCTATTTTCAATTAACTAAAAGTTAGCCTAAATATAACTAAAATTCTGTAAATTTAACTATTTTAATTTTGCTGTTCTCATTTTACTAGTATTTAGCAAAAAATCTGCTAATTTTAGCGGTTTTTTCTGCAGCATAATTTTTAACTCATTTTTAGTAACTTTTTCTACTATTTTTACAGATTTATTTCTATGAGTGTATGAACTAGTGCATCAATATTCAGTATTCTGGCTCAATCGTTAATTTCGTTCTTTTATCCAACACTAGTAAAAATGATTTTTATATAATCATTTATTATTTTATACAATTATAACTTGTCGAGTATTGTGAAACATATATTGTTATATGGTTATATCAAAAGATATTTAATTATATAAATGACAGTCATTTATTTTTAATGCTGCGCTTACCCAGTGGTATGCCAGTGCTTCATTTTTTGTACCACTGGCAATTTCTGATTGGGGGTACTACACATTAAGACGTTTCAACAAAAAGATTTTTTATTTTTGAAACTCTCAAAGCGGAATATAAGTGCTTATGCACCGAAAGATTGTCGAGATTTTTTTAGATTTTTTTTAATGGGGTTGCTGAAAGGCATTTTATCCAAAAAATCAAAAATGTCTTGTATGTGCTGGTTGGTTGGTTTAAGTGACGGCTTACACTATAGGAGCAACAAGCAGAAAAACCACCGTTCGGAGGGTTCTGATGTTGAGTATGCTAGATCCAACCCGAAGTATTGAGATATCTGATCGGATCACCTTGCCCAATCCCTCATATCTCAGATAATTCGTCCAGCATTTGCGTTTTGAAAGTCATGTGACTAGCGCCCATAAGAGCCGCACATTTACAAAGGTAGAGATATACCGTCTCTTTCTCTCCGGGTGTTCCTCAACTGCGAAAGGAAATTATTAACTTAAAACCCGGATTTCCTTATAATATTCCGCTACTAATGTAAACACTTTTCTTTTTACATTTACTGCGGAAATTGTAACAAAAATTGAAGAAACAACCTGTTTAAATATAAAATGGTAGGTCAAGGCTGTAAAAAACATTGTTGACATGTCTTAAATTACAGTGCGTAAGCAAATTAAAGAAACTGTTGACATTTTAAAACACTAAACACGACAAGATATAATTCAGCTAGACGAAAGCAACTTGGCCAGCATTTTGGATTTAAAACAACAATAGAAATAATGAATGGTTGGCGATGGCAGTAGGTAATAAGGCTAAAACATAAAATGTGTTTGTTGATTTGTTTAAATACGTCAAGTATGTAGAAGGTTTGTTGTATAAATCTAATTGCTCAGGTTCGGTGCGGTGCTTAATGTCAAAATGCTGGTAGGCATTTGCTACAAAAAGTTGTAATCAATCAAATTCTTAAACAAAAATCATGTTTAAAAGGTGAAAGCGTTTTGTTAAAAACATGTACTTTTTTTTTGTTTCACGAAAAATTTTATAAAGGGCTTTAAACTTTTAAGTTTTACAATAAAATGCACTTGTTGTTAATAGTATTGTGTGAAAACAATTTACTTAAAACCCCAAAACACAAATGATTAGAATTTTTTCGTTTTCTTTTAAAGATGTACATTTTTAGTGTAGTGTGGGAAATTTTCCATATTAGGGTTACTAGGTCTTGTTTTGTTGCTGATGATGTTGGTCAACTGAAGATCAAAAGAAAGCTATTAAATTTCAATATTTTATTAACTTTCATTGTTATACACCACCATGTGTTATTTAATCATCCAAAGTCTTTTGAACTTTCTTTTGTTTAATGATGTCCATAAAAAAAATTGATTATAATATTATTAGCAATATATAAAATATAATCCAGAAATTACATAATATTTTGTTTATAAAAAAATATTTAGTATAAAACCATGTATTAATTTCGTTTTCATTCAAAACATTGTGTTTTTTTCTCCTAACATTTTTAATCAGAAAGAAATGGTTATTAATTGGATAAAATTTATTCATAACAAAAACCTCAATACACATATTTTGTCAAAACGAAATAGTTAAGAAATACCAGTAAAAACATGAAGACAAGAAAAAAAAATTGCAAAGAAAATTCAAACATTTTGCATAAATAAATTAGACATTGAAAAGGCGGCTTAAGTTCCATCATCACATAAAAATTGTCAATAAACACTACGTGGTGTGTTGATCAAATAAATAGCACTTGTTTGTTTTTGAATTCTATTAAATCCCTATTTAAATCAGGAGGGACATTTAATATAAAACTTAATACTATTAACGATAGAGTTTCAAGTTGAAGTCTGAAGTTATAAATCAAATCACAACAAAATGTATATCATTGGAAAGCTTATAATAGTGCATATTTTTATTTTTCAAAGGGAGGTTAAAAAACTTCTACCTTTAGTAGCAAAAACTAACATGATAAACAATATATAGTTGCTTATATTTTCCAAAAATATTATACATTTCTAAGTTCTCGAATTATATAAAAATGAATAGTTCAAATCTTAACGATATGTACATCATAGCAAAGTTTAACATGGCACATATTTTTATTTTTCAAAGGAAGAATACAATAATTTTACTTTTCATATCAAAAATGTACACTCAACCAAAAAAGTCTGTAATGGCTACTGAAAATTTTGATGTTATTACGGGAAATTTAACTGTTTTGAGCCCAGCGGTATTTTTTTTGCTAATTTTAGCAACACATGTCTGCTGATCTGTAGTACAATAAAATTAGTAGAAAAAATTAGTAGCCGCTACTAAATTTTAGTAAAATTTATGTAAAATGCAATTAAAAATCAGTTAAAAAACTTACTAAATATCATAATTTTAGTACAATGAAATAAGTATAAATAATTTGTTGCAGCTACTAAATTTCAGTAAATTGCTGTAAACTGTAATTTAAAATCAATCTGCTGAAATTAGCAAAAAATTGTACTAAAAAATAAAAAAACTGTAAAATCTAAAAAAAAAAATTTTTTTTTCTTTCGATTGTAACAAGCGTATAATTACTTCATCGTAATTGAAATTTGGAGTCAAAATTGCAAACGGTTCTCCAGTTATTGCCGTTTTATGTATTGGAGATGCAATAAAATTTTCTGGGTATTATTTCTAAACTAAGAATATATCAATATGTAGTAACAAATATAAACTAAACAAGAATTGTAAAAAATCAAAAAAAAAAAATATTTTTAAATTAGTATATTTTTCTGCTAAATTTAGCATTCGGTTTTGAAAAATTAGTAAAATGTTTTTCTGAAATCAGCAGCGAAAATTAGTAAAAAAAATCCGTAATTTGTAATAAGAGAATAGCAAAAATGATTACTAAAAATAAAAATTGTACTAATAATCAGTATAAAAATAGTATAATGCGATTGGAAACTGTTTACAAATTTTTTTACAAACTTTTTTATTTGAGTGTATATGATAGTCAATATGTAGTTTACTACCCAAAACTATAAATTAACAACCTCTCGAATGATATAGGTTTTGTTCAGAAAATGTTGACAAAAATGGTTATATGTTAAATTTTAACTCTAAATATCTTGCCAATTCCCTAATTTTAAAGCCAAGATAGTTTTTTTAAATCTAAATAAGGAAAATTCCATAAAATAGCAATTAACTCAAGAAGTGCTATTATTTTGTCTGCCACTATACATTTATGCTACATTATAAGTAGTGTAAGTATATGCCATGGTTAACATTGGTATACAGCTAAGAAGAAAAGTGCCGCACAAAGAAATATATGAAATAAACAATAGGAGAGGGTTATATTAAAGCGTTATATTATGCACTAAATATGGGTTTTATAATGAGGGTATTAATGTCAGGGCGGAAACTGTGTAAATTTGTAAATATTTAATATTTTTTAATTACAAAAAGTTTCTTGTGGATGTCAATGTAAAACGATGGTATATCAGCACTAAAACAGTATTTTTTGGAAGTCTTCCCTTCACAATAAATCGAATTTCACAAGAAAAGTATCCCCGATCCCAACCACTGATTTCAATACAATTTGGATATGCGACTAATGAACACGTTTTTTTTTTAACGGTCCATTCTCATACCTTGGGGGCAAAAGTCAATGTCGACGATATCCAAGACAGACACATCTAGCACGCACATTCTTTTTCGGATCATTGGCACATATTATTTGAACTGGTACACCCATCAGCGGAAGCAATATGGTTCCGAGATAAGGCCAGGACAAACTGACCTCTCTTGAGAATTAATCTACAAAATTATCTTAGCACTCCTTAATCCTATCTTCCAGAGAGAAATGATATCGACAAGGACGTAGACTAATGAATGACCTTGCTAATGAATGACCTAGTTAAATCGTTTGAGGGGTGCTGTCCACTCCGACAAAGGAAATCTCCTCGAGAAAAGCCCTGGCTAACCGGGGAATGGTCAATCCCGGAAAAGATTTTAGCAGACTTTTTAATAGCGCACGTCGTAAAAGACATTCAGAATACTGGGACGACTACCACAGGAAGCTCAGGGATTAGAATGAGAAGATTCGAAATGCAAAACGCAACTCCTGAAAACTTTTCTGTGATCAGGTGGACAGCGTAAACGAGGTCTCGAAGATTAGGAAATTCGTATCGAAGACTCATATGTAGCCCGGAGCCCTTATTACCCCTTTGGGGACCATACATTTTCTGCCGAAGCGATTTTAAAATTTTTGGGGATTTTCATGATCTCTGGCCTAATAATAGTTATGCCAAGAAAAATTGGCTCCATAGAATCCCTGCTTACCCCTCATTTCGCTTGCCAAAAATATTTGCCATTTGATGACCCTGCCGTTCCGGACGAAGCGATTTTTATTATTATTTTATTTTCGTGATCTGCAACTAAACTATAGATATTTTACAAAAAATTGGCATCATAGACCCCTTGCTTACCCTTCATTTTGCTTGTCAAAATTTGTAATTTTTATCCCTTAAATGAAGAATTCTAGTTAACCAAATTCGAGGGCTCGCAAGGTGAAAGCGGGACCAGGTAGGGATTAACCTCCTTCTACATTTTTGTTCCCCCAACCGTCGTCTATAAAGCACCTTTTGACATATTTACTCTATATTTTGTTTGGGCAATTATAAGTTCGAAAAACCCTTGGGCAAGCATACTTGTCTATGGTCGTCAAAGGGTTAAGGAAGCGAAAATAGGGCGAACTCTTTGGACAAATCTTTAAGAATTCTTATGGAAACCCGCTTTCTTGTCGAAAACGCTGGAACCAATGCGGGACAACAAGTTGGACCCAATGTGGAACAACAAGTTAGACCCAATGAGGAACAACATCGTGGTCCCAATGTGGATTAACAAATTGGGCCCAATTGCCAAGTCAACGGCATTAGTATTAGAGAGAGGGTGTTAAACAGGGTGGTAGTTTTTGACCACCATAAACAGTCTTCTAAGGATTCTTGTCGATAAGGATTTCCAACCATGTGATGATACTTTTCAGGGGGACCAATCCTAGACGTCTGAGTAGGAGTGCTTCAGAAGCACTCGAATTGTCATAAAACTGGTCTAGGTCGTGGAGACTTAACGTGAACCTGTACAAAACTGAGTCATAGTCAGTCAAACCCATTTCAGCTTATGGTGGACATTAATGGGAATGACGTGGAATGTTAAGCCACTTCAGAAAATACAGCGCCTGTGTTGCTTGGGCATCAGCGGTACCATCAGAACCACATCTACTAGGGCATTGTAGACAATTTTGTCGATAGAACCTATTGAGATTCAGTTAAAATATAAGGCCTCCTTGGCCTATGCTCGGATGAATGCAACCGGTGAGTGGATTTATGGCAGTCGCAGACTCAACCAACTGAAGATTTTAGACAATTTACCGGGATACAATATCACAGAATTATCTTATTATGTTGTTTGGCCAAGTATTTCAAATTTATTTAATCAGTTTTCATAAGCTAATAAGGCCTAAAGTGTTAAGTGTAAATTTCGTCTATATTTGTAAACTTTTTCAAGGAAGTCGTCTATTTAATAAATAAAACAGTGTATTCATTTTATAACATACACAAAAAAAAAAAAACAATCTAACTTACAATATGAAACTATTTTACTTCACATGAAACAGCATTGTACATAAAACAAAAACACACACAACATGAATTTTAAGTTAATACACAAAGCTTAAACTAATATCACAGTAATGTTTCACCCAATGGCAACTCTATAACTGGCGCTTATGAGTATAAGCTCAATGCAAAGATCCCTGTTTTTTCCATACAATTTGACGATTAAAATCGTGCACCGATTTCCGTGAGAGATAAAACTTATTTTATTTTCTCAACGGATTTTCTTATTCTCTTATTTTTAAACTCAGATTATTTTACTAATGTTGCCATATTTTCGCACACAATCACTTCAATTTTGTAAAAAAAAAAAACATATGATTTCAGTCACACTACAAGTATAGTAGGATAACATGGTTGATTTCGTCATACTCATGTATTAGTGATATCAAAGGATTTAATTTTATGCACTTACTGTAATAACACAAAAACACTTTCGCAGCATTTTATTCTAACGAGTGCGAAACAACAATACGTTGGAATGTGGCAAGAAGAAAAATATAAAATATAGAGGACTTGACTTTCTATGTTTTCTCTGCTGTCAGATTCCGTTGCTATTTTGTTAATTTTTTTCCGCCTCGATTTAAGATTCCTTTTCTGTTTGTATTATGCTTATGCTCTATATTGTTTATGTCCTCTTTAATATTCATTGTGATTCCTATGTTCTGTTGTATTCGTAGGCTTTTTATTGTGAATCGTTTTTTCTCTATATTTTCTTTATATAGTATGTCAATCTTTTCAAAATCAGCTGTGTGGCCTGTTGTTATTTTGTGTTGTGCTAACCCAGTGCTTTCTTTTACCTTTAATATGTCCATTCTATGCTCTTCTATTCGTGTTTTAAGTCTTCTTTTTGTTGTTCCTATGTACACTTGTTCACAGGTGTGATCGTAGTTGCCTTTGCACTTCACCTCATAAACAACATTACTTTATTGTTGTTTGCTAACTGACGCTTTAATATTAGAGACATTTTAAAATGAAATTGAATTGCATACGAATCCTGTGCGGGATATCGTTGGAAGGTAAATTTTTGAGGGACAATCCAGGCATGGATGGAAGGACGGGGTTGGACTTCTATAACTGCGCTCTCTCTCTGTTGAAAAATGCTTTCGTCTGACGAATCGTAATACCGTCTTTCAGCGGAGATCAGGGCAATCACGCAACGCATTAATTTTATAAATACTGAAGGGATTACAGGAAATATAACGATCTTTTTGAATAGCGAGGCGGCTATTCACTCAATCTCTTCGTACTCCGTAAGATCAGCCACTATCCTTGGATGCAATGAGGAATTCAATAACTTCTCAACCGGCGGCAGTATTAAAATGTCATGATTTTCGGGGCATTGTAGCCTCGCAGGGAACGAGATGGCTGACTCTTTCTGTTTTTAACATGGTAGGGTTGCATATTTCGACGTGACAACTTTTTACAAAGTTACAGAATAGCCTTTTTTGGAGAACAAAGCTTCACTTCCGTATGGTGTTAACTTCTTTGACATCCTTATATACCTATTACTAGGAAAATATATGTTGCTATTGCTGACTTGTTAGATGTGAATACTGGCTTGTAGATATTTTTTTTTTAATTAACAACATAAGTAGTGTATGACCTTTTAAATATAAAAATATGTAATATATCAATTATTAAAAAAAAAAAAATGTAGGTTTTATCTTAAATGACCTTTTGGATAAATTGAAAAGATACCTATTTATTACAATCAATATAATCTAGAATATGACATATTTCTAGTTAAAACAAAATCTCTATTTTTAAACGCCTTCATAGATAGTTCATTAGTAAATTTTTTGTTAACTTTTTGGATGTAATTAAAAATACAAAAAAAAATAATATAAATTTATAACGCTGCGTATTAAAAAGAAATCAATATCTGACGTGTGTCTGCACTCATTTTTTTAAAGCTTCATTAGAGCATAAACATTATGTCAATATTAACAACATTGTATGAATATGTGGGTGTGGGTAACATCAATAGACAGGCAAACAGACAGACAGACAAATAGGCAACCAACTTCCATAATGATAATCCAAACCATAAAAATTTATGAAACTTAATAAACCTAAACATTGTATTTAGAATATTCATAATTTTTTATTTCCTTTTTTGAATTAAATTAAATGCTATTTATGGAAAATTAAAACAAATGTTTTGATTTTTTTATCTCATCAACTTTGTCATTAAGACGAAAACTAGTATATCAAATATATGGCGACATACTAAAAATGCAATAAAATATATTAGTTTTATATGTTTTGAGGAATGTTGTTTTAAAAAAATTATGCCATAATAACGCATCTTTTTGTTTGACAGGGTTAAAATATCTTACACACACTTTAGAAAATCACTTGCAGCTAAAACATGTTTCCTTCTTACTGCCTAAGCCCCATTCAATTGATGGGACAAAGAAATATATTTATTTGGTATATTTTGTGGAGTTTGAGTAGTTGTGTGGTAAATGTTGCAATTAGGAGGATTACGTTTGTACCAGACACACACATCATCCATTCATGCATGGTTGTATTAAATTTGTATTTGTTACGGCTTCAAATGAGGCTGCAACTTCTTTTTCTTCTTCTTTAAAACTTGTTTAATAAAATTGTTTAGAAAAATATTTATTTATTACGCAAAATTGTTGCTCAAGTGTTAAGATTATGAAAATGAAATGTTTTCGTCATAATAAAACTAAAATATTAGGTCATATAGCATAACTAAGTAGGAACTAAATCCAAATTTAAAAATAGATCCAATATTACATTATACAGAAAATTACAAAATTATTCCACCAAATCCAGGTATTTAAAGATGATTTGATTTCATGGCTGGTACTTGACGCATTTCCCATACAAAAAAAAATGTTCTTTAACAGAAGATTTAAAGGAGTAAAATTTAAAAAAAATCACTAAGTAAAATAATTTTTGATAAAACAATATAGAAATTCTGTTGACACGGTGGCTATTGCTGGAGTTCCCTATACATTAGACCGTACCTCAAAAAAAAAAAAGTTCGTCGTACACCGTCCAATCTAAATTATTTTTGCAAGGTTTCAAAAAAAAATTTTTTCCGAACGTAGGGTTCGCCATTTTACATTTTTCGTTATATCTTTGGCATTTATTAAAGTATGATACAGCGATGTTATTCTCTCGAGGGGACCAATGTTTTGCTCTAAGGGCCCTTGACCTCAAGTATCCCGTTAGTTACCCACCAGATCTCAATTTCTACAACCTTAATGTCAGAGCATTAAAGCTGACGAAAAATCATTAAACTTTTGCTAAGGAAGTTTTTCGATAAGCCCATTAGAATTTTTTTTGGTTGCCATTTTTCCTTTACAGCAAAACACTGGTCTCCTCGAGGCAAAAAATCGATATATCACACTTTAAAATCCGGCACTTTTTGTTTGCCTGTAAGGTGGTACGGTCTACTATACATGTTTCCTTCGTTTTCTAACAGGTTTAAATAAAAAGTTTTTTATACACACTATTCTGTGGAACACGATATATTGAGTTTGTGCTGATGTTTGTAACTACCAAGTATAATAATGGTGGTAGCCCTATCTTATAGTACTCCAATCGACTCAGAATCACTTTCTGAGTCGATTTAGCGATGTCCCTTCATAAGTCCATGCATCTGTTTAATAATTCATTTTTATTTTCACCAATACATTCATTGATTTGCATTCATTGTTGTTTTAAAAAGAAAAATTCAACTATACTCATTATTTTGTTTAACAACTGTCGCTAAATAATAACAAATTGAAGCATACTTTAAGACATCATCATAATATAAATCAAATGATGTAAAACACCACAATATCAAAGCATACTTTAGGGATGCATTAAAATTTCAACAATATCTGTTACTTTTAAAATCATCATATCACATTGCACTAAAATTAAAGTTGTATTTATTTTCGTAAAACTCTACCAAAAAAAATTAATTCGTGTAATCCTACTTAAAGCATGTCTACCTACCACCCACATCATCAGTATAGAATTTCATTAAAATGAAAACCAAAAGTCAATATTTCTTAAAGCCATATAAAGGAAGAAAAAAAACACACACACACAAACAAAAAAACCCCTTAAGCGTGTGCGTTTCTTTTGTTGGTAAGGACTTCTGCTAAGGAGTATAATCAAGACACTCAAATTGCAAAAATTTTTATGCAACAAAAGAAGGTTTTTGGATAAAGAGTTACGTTGGAAAATAATAAACGCAGGGTTGCTATTGTTGTTTGATATCGGCATTGTTGTTGTGTTATTGCTGTCACTTTAGCTAGAAATAACCGCAAGATATTGAAAAAGTATTTCATGTGACAAGTAAGTTGAAATAAGCTTTAGGGAAAATACCTTTAAGTAAAATTGCATAGCAAAAATATATTGTACATAAAATAGCATTAAACAACTTTTCTTTGCCAAGTTTTTAAACTGCTAACTTAAAGAATTTTTTCTTTTGCCAAATTATAGTGTACTATCTCCCCTTTTTGTTGGAAAAGAAAAACAAGCCCTTCAATAGATTTTAGTCGTTTTTGAATTCACAAAAAATCAATATCTCGTCCAGACGAAAATTGTCTTAAATATACTCGTATCTGGCAGTTTATTCTTGGCAAACATTAATAAAAAACATACTAACAAATTGGTGCGTGTTTATCAAGACATTTGTTGTGTAAATATTGAAATAAAACACAATTTTTGTTTCGGTTTAGAGGTTGGTTTGTTTTCGTTTGGGGGACAATTAAACACGAAATCCGTAAGGTAAACTTAAACGCAAGGAGTATAGAATTTTTTTTTGTTATCGATTATTTGTTCATCGACAAACCAGAGATATTTGATATTGTGTAAAAATAACGATAATTTTAGAAAATGTTATTACAAAAACAATGTTTAGTAATTGCTCATGACAAGAATAGAAAATAATTTGATCAAAATTTATTAAATTTCAAAAACTTTATGAAGAATCTCCCAAAATTTAATTAGAAAGCTTGACGTTCTGTCAAAAAAGAAAAAATTTGTTTAGTACATTTTGTTAGAATAATAAATACGTAGGACGTACAATTTAAAATGTTGAAAAATCCAAGATTGACATAACCTTCTATAGTGAAGTTGGCTGCAATTAAATTATAGCTAACAGTGATGAGAAATAGGGGTTTCATTTCAGTATCAACAAAATTATTGGAAAGACTTTATTGGCCCCAATAGTACTAAAATATTTGTTTTGTTTTTATTATTAACTAAGCAATTAAATTAAAAATCATAAACTATTATTAAATATTATCAAAAAAGTAAAATAGATCAGTTTTTCCATCCCTGATAGCTAACCAAAAAGAATTTTTTCTTTTTTGTTTTGATTATTGTGGCGCCTTCAAACTTAAAACATGTTTCATAAGGTTGCCACTTTTCACCAAAGTAATTTTTTGAAACCGCCCTCGTACTTTGTGTTAGTCCAAAATTTCCGAAATTCGAAAAAATGGACATAAAACTACTGTACTCTTGAAAAGAGGAAGTTTGATAAGAAAGTTCGTTAAGATCCGAGAAACCATGAATAGAAATAATCCTGTAAAAATTAAAGGTACTAAAAATTAATTAAAAATGACTGCAGAAAAAACTGCTGAAATTAGCATTTTTTTCCTGAATACTAGTAAGATAAGAAAGCAAACATAAAACTTTTAAATTTACAGTAGTTTAGTTATATTTGAGTCAACTTTTAGTTAATTTAAAATTACATATTACACTGTAAAATCCGCAGAAAATTTTGCTAAATATTAGTAGACCAAAAATAGCAAAAAAAAAATGTTAAATCTACAAATTTTTTGTTTTTTTTAAGTTAAATTTAGTTAAATACAAATAGCCGTCAATCCTGCTAAAATCAACAGAAATATTTACTAAAAAAAAAAAATAGTAAGTCAACTGCTGATTTCAGAACACTCGATTTTTACTTGCATTAAAAAATAAAAAATCGAAAAATAAACTTTAAAAATTTTATATTTTTTGTGATATTTTAGCACAATAATTTAGCAAATTTTTATTATGATTTTAGCAGGTTAAGTTGTAATTTTCTATTAACTAAAATTTTACTCAAATATAACTAGAATTCTGTATATTTAACAGTTTAATTTTAGCTGTTCCTATCTTACTACAATTTAGCAAAACTAGTCTGCTAATTTCAGCAGTTTTTTCTGCAAGGTCATTTTTAATTAGTTTTTAGTAGTTTTAACTAAAATTTTTAGACTTTTCTATTAGCGTAAGATAAAGAAATTTAAACAGCGCCGTAAATAAATTTTTAAATTTAACAAAAAATTTTGCTTAAATCAGCAAATTAATTAAAAAAAAAAAAAATAGTTACAAAATTCAACAAAAATAAAAAAAAACAGCAAATTAATTGTGAAAAAATTAATTAGAAAATTTAACAAAAAAATAGCAAAAAAAAATTTGTGTTTTTTCAAGTTCGAATAGCAAAATTTTCAACTAAAATCCTAATTTGAACTATATATAAATTAGTTTTGAAACTTGCAAAGTTGGATTATTGTTTTATTAATTTTTCTACTAACTTTTTTCTATGAGTGTACGCAATTTTCCTGTACCTAAGGGAAAATATCGGATATGTAAAACTGGAGAATAGCAAAGTTATAGATATTTAGTACCTATTTAACAAATTGAAAAACTAAACCCTGAGATTATATTTTAAATAACTTTTAATCGATTTCCGCTGTAAGCTATAAAATTTCATTAAAAAAATTAAATCTTTATTTACTACCTTACCTATATTTTGATATTCAATACCAACAAAATAATGACTTCATTTTTAATACCATAATCATAATGATTTCATCTTGTTACAATTATTCATCATTTCCTCTTTCCTTTTTATCGAACAATCAAGAGCCAGCAATAATATTGGCGCCATTTATATATCAATGTTGACAATTTTTCTTTGAGTGTATTTAGTATAAGTTTCACTACTTGACGCACAAATTACAACACAGCATGACATAATTTTTCGTGTTCTGAGTGCTTTTTTAAACAAATCCCCCCAACTCCAACTGCTCTAGATTTTTAGCGTCAGTTTTTCTCAAACTAAAAAAGTGTAAAAAGCTCAAAAAAAACAGGAATCAATATTTTGTTGATGAGTTTGTTTGTTGTGTATGCCAAAACCAAACAAAAAAAAATTTAAGCAAAAGTGAGGGAAGGGCTTTGGCTATAAAAACTATACATCATACTAACAATATAAGTACAAAGAAACAAGAACCCCCACCCCTAGGAAAGTTGTAACTATCAAGTCATAAAAAGAACTTAAATATTATACTTTATATGCATATGACATAATTTTCCTAAAGAATGCTTTTAGGTCATACGTAAACTCAAATATTTACATATCGTATAAAGATTAATATATTTTGTGTTTAGATTTTTCTAATTTTAAGCTTCATTAAGCTCGTATATTTCAAAATTAAGTAGTTTTTAATTTAACGGAAATAGAAATGTGGCCCTGAAATTGTAACAATATTATCAGTATTTTCCCCTTTTGTTTACCTTTTTAAATTATCGTATAAGTGCTCTTATCTAATCCTTTAAGTGGATACTAAAGTGGGTTCTTGAAATTTTATTTAATAAAACATAATGCATTTAGCTAAGTAGTTTTTATTTTTATAACTTAACAAGAGTTCATTGTTTTCTTGAAATATATGAAAAGTATTGAAGGGCAAACTTAACAAATTCATACACGTATAATTTAATGAATGAAGGAGTAGGGCAAGGAATTTCATGCAGTTAAACATCGAAAATATGCCCCTACAAAATGCGGCTAAAACACAAATATGCATTGAAAACATAAGAAATATTCACTATAAACAATTAATTTTGCAAAAATAACGCATTTACGCAAAGAAAAAATATAATTGAGATAACCATATTCGAAGACCAGCATATATTTTTGGGTTTGTGATTGCGGTACATAATAATATTATTAAGTAGTTGTGGCAGTCAAGAGTATTATTGATTTTTTTTTATCATAATGTAATCCTTAAATTATGATTCGAATATTATCATATTATAGTCCTTCATATTATACTATGATCTCTATAGTATTCTCACTGCATTCTGTTAAAGCGATAAAAAATTATGCATTTTTTTTAATTTAATATTAATATTTTTGATTTGATTCTGATTTTATATTTATTTGTTCCACCTATACAACAAGATTTAAATCTTTTAATTTGTAGTATGGGACAAATGACTAATGCTGACAATTACTAATTGACACATTTAAATAAACTCAACATCAATTTTTTATATTTTTTAAACGAAAAAAAAGTGCTACTTTAAATTTGCACAAATATACATTAAAAAGCACAAAATGTGCATTTAAAAGGCACCAAATAAGCACTTGAAGTAAAAATATGCAAAACATGTAGTTTTGTCGAAATATGCAAAAGTATACAACTACAAATCCATGGCATTTTCTTCTAAATTCGATGATTCTTATAAATATTAAGTCTACATTCGTTTTTAAATTCTTTGCCCTACTTATGAGTCTTATCAAGAAATTGTAAAATTAGTTTCCACTAACAGATCTTGAGGATCTGTTGAGCCAAGATTTCAAACTCAATTATTAATTAATTGAAAATGGTCGATTAAACGGTTAATTGATCGAGAAAGAAAACCTAAAAAAATGATCAAATAACGGGTTTTTCAATAAGAGCGCTACAAAAGTTTTTTTAAATAAAACAAAAAGGGTTTTGGATATCAATGAAATTCTTTATTCCTGTGAAAGTACGTTCGATGCCATTATGTATGGAAATCGATCTCTTTTGCATGGCCACCACGGGCACGCTTGCAGAAGTCCAGACGTTGAACCCAATTTTCGACGGTTTTCAAGCATAAATCGGCCGATACTGCTGCAATTTCACGTTCGATATTCGTACGAAGTTCACCAATCATCGCTGGCTTGTTGGCATAGACCATAGATTTGACGTAGCCCCACAGGAAATAGTCCAACGGCGTCAAATCGCACGACCGAGGCGGCCAATCTACTGGACCATTTCGTGAGATAACACGTTCTCCAAACTTGGTTTGCAATAAATTGATTGTGACATTCGCTGTGTCGCTTGTGGCGCCGTCCTGTTGGAACCACATCTCGTCCAAGTCCATATCATCCAATTGGGGCTAAAAATATTCGGTTATCATTGAACGGTAGCGATTCCCATTCACAGTAACGTGCCGGTCTTGATCATCACGGAAGAAGTACGGCCCAATGACGCCGCCGGCCCATAAACCGCATCAAACCGTAATTTTTTCGGGATGCAATAATGACTCATGGAGTACGTGTGGATTGGTATCTGACCAATAACGAATATTTTGTTTATTGATGAAGCCATTCAGCCAGAAATGAGCCTCATCGCTGAAGATGATTTTTCGATGAAAATCCGAATCATTTTCAAGTTGTTGCTCAGCCCAATTCACGAACATACGACGCTTCTGGTGGTCAAGCGGCTTCAGTTTTTGCGTCAATTTGATCTTGTAAATATGTAGGCCAAGATCTTTTCTCAAAATTCGCCACAACGACGTCACAGAGATGCCCAACGCTTGAGAACGACGTGTGAAAGACACATTTGGGCTTTCTTCAACTGAAGCCTCAGCGGCAGCAATATTCTCGACACTACGGGCACTTCTTTGTCTCACTGGCACGGGAACATTTTGTAATGTGCCTGTGGATTCAAATTTTTCCACTAGACGCTAAATTGTTGATCTGCTATGACGATTATGACGACGTAGCGCTCTTAACGTTGAGGCCACTGACGGTAGTAAATTTTAATAATTTCGACTCGTTGTTGGCTTGTATATCTTTCCATCATGAAATGGCAAACCTTACTGAAGAGAAATGTCAAAAGAGCGGCAAGAAATATGGCGTCGTTTGCTGTCCCTGTCTTTCTACTTTTGTAGCGTCCCTGTTGAAAAACCCTTTATATGAAAGTATTTTTTAACCCATTAGCTCCCACTATCCTCATACGAGGACACCTAGATTTTATCGATTTTCTTGGGCACTATTCACCCCATAACTTAAGTACAATAATTTCATGGCAGCCAACAACCACACTCATAGGAATAAACCTGTAAAAATAGCAGAAAAAGTTACCAAAAATTAGTAAAAAAAGATGCTGCAGAAAAAACTGCTGAAATTAGCAAATTTGTTTGCTAAATACAAGAACAGCAAAATTAAAAAATTTACAGAATTTTAGTTATATTTAAGTTAACTTTTAGTTAATTGAAAATATTAAATTGTACTGTAAAATCTTTAGAAAATTTCTCTAAATATTACTACACTCAAAATAGCAATAATAAAATGTTATATCTACAAAAGTTTTGCTATTTTTAAGCTAAACTTAGTTGAATGCAAATAGCAGTATATCCTGCTAAAATCAGCAGAAATATTTGCTAAAAAAAAATTGTAAACTGCTGTTTTCAAAAGCTCGATTTTTATTTGCATTTAAAAAAAAATCGAAAAAACTGAAAATTTTAAATTTTTTTGTGATTTTTTAGGCTACAAATTATTTAGCAAAATTTTTGCTGATTTTAGCCAGTTAATTTGCTATTTTACTTTAACAAAAATTTAGCTCAAATATAACCAAAATTTTGTATATTTATCTATTTTATTTTCCATATTTACTAATATTTATATATTACTAATATTACTAATATTTAGTAAAAAAATCTGCTAATTTCATCAGTTTTTCTGCGGCATAGTTTTTAACTAATTTTTAGTAGTTTTAACTAAATTTTTTACCGACTTTTTTCTATTAGTGCAGAAATATTTATGGAGTGTACCTCTGCCAACTTTGACAGACTTTAATTTTCTATAGGAAAAATTCTTCGGAATTAGCAATTTTTCCTTTTTTTTTGAGAATTTTCTATAGGAAGAATTCTCATATTAACATGGTTTTTCTGTTTCTAGAATTTGTCTATTGTTTAATTTTTTTAATTTTTTAAGAATTGAATAATAGAAAACTCCTTTAAATAGATAAACTTTTCCAAATTACTTCCTCTTTTTTTACTTATGTATTGTTATTTACTAAAGACACCTTTTTACATCATATTTTTTCTAATCTTCGGCAGAATCTATTTTGTAGTTAAATACCGCTATTTTTATGTTATTTTTAGACTCTCATCCATAAAAAATATTTCCAGATGAATATCTTTTTCAAGTATGTATTTATATTGAAACTCATCTTTCATGTTTTGTGAAGTTTGGTATGATCTTGTATTACGAGGGGTACTATTTATATTTCGGGAACTGGCAACACTAATGTCAATAGCTAAAATCTGGCAACACTATAATAAAATTTGACATTTTTTTAGCATAAACGACTCACAATGTTTTGATGTACAAGTGCTATTTGTTTTGTTTACAGTGAGTTAAGAAATTTAATTTGGCAAAAAAATGGAAATTTCAAGAGAAGGTTTTCGTTGGATTATTTTTCACAACTTTCGACGTGGATTATCTCAACAAGAATGTGTCGATGAACTAGTTCTTTGTGATGGCGATAAAGCAGCATCAAAAACGACAGTATATCGCTGGTATAGTCAATTCAATTGTGGTCGTAGCAGGCGGTTTTCATGGCCTCTTTCGAACATTAACAGTTTGTATCGAAAAATGTTAACCTTTACAGACATGTGTAATTCTTATGGCAACATTTTTTGATACAAATTAAGAAAAGACTGATTTAAAAGAGGTTGGGAGAGTTGGGAAATCTTTTAATTATATAGTCGTTGGTCGTAGTTCGGACGCCGACGAATTCCGTGAACGTCGTCCAAAATCGGTTGTTGGGGCACAATACATCGATGCGGCGCGTGAACTGATAATGCAAGATCGTCATGTGACATATCGTGAGATAGAGGCATCCTTGCACATTAGTTCCACTTCAATACATTCGATTTTGCATGAACACTTAGTTGTAAAAAAAATTTGCTCTCGTTGGATACCCCATAATTTATCAATCGCTCAAAAAAAGGCTCGCGTCGATTTGTGTAAGGGAATGATTAAAAAGTTCAACCGTGGTGCTTCAAAAGACGTGTATAAAATCGCGACAAGTGGCGAATCATGGATATATGCGTATGAGCCGGAAAGAAAACAGCAATCGACCGTGTGTGTATTCCAAGACGAGCGAAATCCAACAAAAGTTGTTCGTGGAAGAAGCACAGCGAAGCAAATGGTCACCTGTTTCTTCGGCCGAATGGGTCTTGTGGCCACTGTTCCACTTGAGCAACGTATTACGGTCAATTCTGAGTGGTACACGACCATTTGTTTGCCGGAAATCTTCAGAGAAATTCGTAAAACTAACCCCCAAAGACGAATAATTCTCCATCATTACAATGCTTTCACACATCTCGTCAAACAGGCGAATTTTTGATTAGTCAAAACATCGAATTGATGACTCATCCTCCGTACAGTCCTGACTTGGCACCCAATGACTTCTTCTTGTTCCCGAATGTCAAAGGTAAACTGCGTGGTCAACGATTTACGATCGCCGAAGAAGCAGTTGAAGCGTCCAAAAACCATGTTTTGGAGGTGTCTCAAGAGGAATGGAAAAACTGGTATGACAAATGGTTTGAACGAATGCAAAAGTATATTGATCATCAAGGGGAATATTTTGAAAAACAATAAAGCCATTTTTATTTGAAAATGTTTGTTATTATTTGCTATTCCCGAAATATAAGTAGTACCCTCGTACTGATGTTTTTTTTTTGTATTATATTGCCTTCATATGCTATAGATCGCGGCAATAATTTAATGACCATGACAGAACAACCAAATGTGTTTTTTAATATGACTCAAAATACCAGGCCCCCTTTTAGGCAGATAGAGAGAGGGCAAAAGAAAGAAGGAGGTGACTGTAATGAAGGAAAAAATTTTAGATACATATGTATATTGGCAATGCATGGAAGTCTAACATATGCTTTAAGGATTTTATTTATAATACTTTATTACCATTTCATTTTCACATGACATGACGAAAGTTATTATATGGCTTAGACAGTTGTGTATGCATTTCTAGAAATAATAATAGAAGTCAGAACTTTAAAATAATTTGTGGTTTTAAAATATTCTCTAAACATAATAAAATTCCAAACATACAGTAAATTGATTAATATTCTCATTAGTTTTCAATCATACTAATAATAGCTTTAGGTTTTAAAATAACTAATAAAATTTAACTGTTAACTGACAAATTTTATTGATTGTAAAAGTAAGGTGTTAACAGAATTTAACAGAAAGTCAAGAGATTGAAAAAAAAAATACAAAATAGAGTAGTGAATGATAATTTTTTTATTAAATTGCAGTAAATTTTTAAATTTTCGACGATTTAAATTGGAAATCAAAAATTAAATTCCACGGATTTTTTAAATTGTATAATTTTTAATCTGAAAGAAATTTTTTCTAAGAATTTTTTTCTAAAAAAATTCATTATTTAGACCTTTTGATATAGGAACCTTTATGCATTTTCATATAATAATATTGTTGATATGCTTAATTGTAAACTTTTTGTATAAAATTGCAATATTGAAACGTGTGATTACACACAATTTCTTTGTATATTTAAACAAGAGTTTATTAGTTATTTATATCCAGTGTATGATGATGATTATGGTAACTAACTATTGGAAATTTATCTAATGTATGTTTTCAATTTATTGAGTGTTTATATTTGAAGTGCTTAATGGCATGGTAAAAGGAAATAAACCACCGATACTTTTGCATAAGTATTCAATTTCATCATAATAAACTTTCATGGCTTTTTGATGTATGGGAATGTGAGATTTTATAGAAATGATTTATTTTAAAGTCAAAAAGTGCATGTTGCATCGGAATTAATTTAAACTCAATGGTGTGAACACTAGAAATATTTTTCTTGATTATGTATTTGGGATGTCTCAGAACAATATTGCGTTAAAAATCAAAATCCTCGGCCGAACCGTCAGAATCAACTGGAGAAAATAAACATAAAATTATTTTTTGGTAGTTCTCTTATGTCTTTAAGACGACTTAAGAAAATATAAGTGGGATGTATACTGACATATTTTGACAAATCGTCAGCTTATTATTGGTTTGACCTACTGACTATTTTTGGCAAAATTGAGTTAGAAATGCCTTACATATAATATAAATATACTCTTTCTGATTTCGAAAACCGTTTTTGGATATCTAGAATCATATTTCAGATATCCAGTATCACAAAAATTTTAAAAAATGTAAACCTTCTTTATCGTTTTTCTCGATAAAGACTTTTTGGCATATGGGTCAAACCAATAATAATTATTAAAATATTACAACTTACTTGCTTTAAAAAATTTATATCAAATTCCTTACCTGTAACGAAAAAAAATATTAATTTAAAATATTTTTTATTGTTCAAATTATACATATTTGAGAAATATGTCAGATTTTAAAATGCAAATGTTTGTCAAATTCGAGTAGTTTATTAGTTTACAAATGTAGAATCAAAGGCAAGTGCATAAAAAGTTCTCTGCTTTCGTTCTAGTCACTATAAATAGAATTAAGAGTTTGAATGTTAAAAAAAAACACAACAAACAAACGTTTGCTTAACTACTAAAGGAGCTTTAGTTATAGCAACAACTATAACATAGAGAAAAATAATATTGTAGCTTTGTTAAAAACATGCGATTTTCGTTGTAATATGAAATAAATAAGTAAAAATTTTTGAGTTTACACAGAAAGAATTTACAAAATTCTAATTAAATTTTTAAACACCTTTCTCATAACAAATTTGTAAATACAAAAAAAAATTTTTTTTTAAAAAGGCACCAACAAAAAAAATTTGTAAATCCAAAAAAAATTTTCTTTTTTATTTAACTTTGAATTTTTATTTTTAAACAATTTTTATATGAAATATTTCAAACAAAAAAATTGTTGGGAATAAAATTTCAATTTAAAAGAAAATGTGATTGCTTTTACAAATTCGCATTGTTGGTGCCTATTGTTTTTTCTGTGTACTTCTCTAAATGTTTTTTACTTTGGAGTGATACTGAATTTAGACTGAGCAAAAACTACCAAGTTTTCGTATAAAACTAATTTTTGTATGTTTTTTATATATACGTTTTGACAAGTAAAAACTAGCAAGAGCCAAAAACTAGGTAGTTTTTGTTGAGTCTAGATGCAGTATTAACATAAGAAAACCCCATAAAGACAGTCTGATGATAGTGCTTGGTAGCACTTGAAAATGCATTAATTGTCAACCATTGGTTGTAGGAAAGTTTTTTCATAAATTTTTTTAATATTTGTTATAAAATAAATTGGGAATTCTATTTGGAATTTGTCCTATTTGATCTTAAAACCGAACACAAATAACAATCATTATTGAAGCTATTCAAGATAATCCCTTGTGGATTTATAAAAAAAATTGCAACAGATGTACGCGTGACCAGGCAATGTATGTCCAGAGTGGTCAAAAAGTTCAACAAGGACCTGATAACACTGTACAACACTTTTTGAAAAGGGACCAAAAAAGTCCTTTTATTTGAAGAGTTAGAGGGGTAAAATGTTCCACAAAAATGTTCCAAGCAGTGTTTTACATAAGTTCGCTGAAGACATCCTATACAAAAATGGAATATTCACATGGTTTCCTATGCCGATTCACAAAGTAAACTTTTAAAATGCCGATACACATTTGTTTTGTACCCTCTGCCACAATCGGTTGTCAGAACCTTGTTATTTTGGAAAAAAATTGATTTTGTTGTACAGTGTAATTGAAAGAAAGCCTGAAACGGGTAAAGCAAAAGGACTCAGGAAGGAAAATGAACCCAAAAAGGTTTAGAAGCTAATAAGAAAGACTCCAATAATTTCTGGCCGCGAAGTGACACGGCGAGTGCAATGTTTGGGAAACTTTTGTGCGCAAAGTTAAAGCTAACGTTGGGCTTATAACACTAAAGTTTAGAAAGTTGCGGACAGAAATGTTAAGAAAAACGTTTATGCCAAAACTTTGAATGTTGTGTAATAGACGACGAAACTTACGTTTTATTAGACTGTGGCGGATCGGCGAGGCAATGTTCCTGAAGAGTTTCGAATAAAACTCAATCGAAATTTCGTAAAAAAAATCGTAGTACGTCAAGTTACTTGTAGCTGTGGAAAAGGAGTCAATCTTTTGTTACATTGGGCTCAATAAACTCATATACATATTTGTATTAAATAGTGTCTTTAAAAGAGATTACTTCCATTTCTAAGACAACACAATGTATCTACATTTTTCTGGCCAGAATTTTTAATAGTATTAACCAAAATTTCTATTAGTTTCTTTAAAAAATTAATTTTTTAAAATTATAAAAGTTTGACTTCGCATTCTTCTTGCTTGAAAACCATTCACTACAGAAAAAAAAACTTAAAAGCAAAAAAAATGGATAATTACATCTTCTATGGATACAACTAATACAATTGCCTTAATAAGAAATTATTTACTACATAAGACCTGAAGACCGCTTTTTGGCGGCCCTGGACATATAATCAAAAATTGATAATAATCATAATCTCGTTTTGTAAATCCAAGATGTAAGAAGCCCACAGTTAATTTTAGTTATCAAGTATGTTCAAATTGTTAAATCAAATTACTGGAAGTGAATTCCCTTTGTATTTTTTTCTTATTAAATAATTACATTAGTAAATATTAAACTACTTTCTTCAATAACTGAGTACTCTTCTTGCTTTTTGTACATCAAGAGGTCTTTTTAAGGGTTAATTATTAAATTTTTAACCTACCCTACATCAAACAAACTTGTTATACAAAAAAAAATTTAACATATTCTTAATTTATGTTATGTAAATATTTTAATTGAGAATTTCGTTGCATAGTAGTATTTGCTTTGCCAGTAGAAAGCAGTGTAACACTTGTATTACACAAGGTTTTACCTCGTTCTTCTTGTGCAATCAAATATTTATGTCGCATAGCACACATTTCAATGTTTGCTACCACAATTATAAATGAAAAATCCTTAGCAATTTCCTAACATTTATTTCTGGAAAAGGACACATTTGGTGTTAGTCAGACAAATTTAAATGCCGTGTTTTTTTTTTATTTATTTTTTATTTAAGATAAATATACATACATATGCTGACATTTTAGGGGTTGTTAATGTTTTATTCATATGGCATATAACAGTCTTCAGTAAACAATCATAGGAAAAAAGAAAAATATATTTGCTTTTCTTCTATGGAACACATTTCGAATGAATGTTGAAATTGTTAGAGCATAAATAAATATATATGCATTCATATTCATCTTACATAAAGGTCATTGCTTTCGTCCTGAAAACATATTTGAAGTAACATTGCATTTTGCTACTACTTACAAGGGAAGCTTCCCAACGCTTACACACCGATTGGGATGACACTCGGTTATGTGATTGAGAATAGTAATCTAAGCTTTACCGGTTTTTTATGAAAAATCTCCGATAATTGGGGGATAAAAAAGGTGCCAAAAAATTTGTCATTTTTTGTTTATTTAATTTCCTTAGCAATTATTACAAAAAAACTATATAAAAAGGTGGCATTAATGGAAAGAGATTTTTAATAGATATTCCTTAGTTTGATACTATTTTTGTTGTTTAGTTGTTGTAAAAACATATAGTATACCCTGTAGGATTACCAAATCCACACATATTGGGCCTGTTCGAAAATGCATAAGGCGCATTTGTGATTAGTTTGCGATGCCGATGCAAATCAGCTAATGGTTTACATCAGACAGTTTTGTGATGCGTATTTGCCATTAATTTGCGGATCATCTGTTTTCATGATGCATTTTCGAACATGTAACGGTAGCAGTATTGAAAGCAGATGCTTTTACGAACACGATACGCATCAAATGCAAAGTAGTGATGCATTTCCGAACACGCCCATTATTCCTTATTAAATTTCATTGAACACTTATTTTTTCTTTTCCCTATATTTTTTTTTCGGATTTTAACGTACTTTTTCCGAAGCCCATTTTGCAACTTTGTTCAACAACTTTACAAACCTGTTTCAAATCATAGGCAATATACATATCAAACTTTCTCTTTTCATTGGTACATTAATGATAACTAGATTTTTTGTTTCGAACTTCGTAAACTTCCGACAAAAAATGGTCTATTTCCCACATTCATTTTACCCCCAAAAAACATCAGATGTCTCACAAAAAATGACGTTCACCTAAGATCTGGATTCTCTACCACACATCCAAGTTTAATCCAAATAGGCGTTGGGACACTTCCCCTGTTAATACTTCCATATTCCATACTGCAGGGTTAAAGCCTTCAAACCATATTCCCTTGTAACAATTTGTAACGAGTATTACAACAGAGTTGGCAGAAGAGTAGGTGTTTTGATGTAACTCTAATGAAACAGGAAGCTTTACTTTTTAGCTATTCCTTTGTTAGGGTTGTTAAACTTTTATTGCATGGTGTTAATGATAATAATAATGTGAAAAAGATACGCATTTTCATATGCCCTTTAGATGTGGGTGTTTTACCGAAAGGCATGATTAAGTGGTTTCTTTATAATTATGTGCTTTAATTTTGTTTTCAAGGCAAAATCTTCCAGGCTTCATTTTTTCTTCGTTTTTTATCATTAAAAAAACAGCTCTTCATTCAGACTTGACGTTATTTTCTATTTGTTTGTGTTTTTTTTTTGCTTATTGTGCAAAATGTATAAACATTGTTTATTGTGTCTTCCAAATGCAGATAACATGATCCAGCTTTCTTACCCTAAAATGACTTTTTTTTAAATCTGTTTACAGACTTTAAGTTTTACATCAATATTTAATATCTTTCAAGTTGTTGTGAAAGATAATATTACGATGGATTTAATATGACAGAAAATAGTATTAATACTTTTAAACTGTTTTTAAGGGAATCTTAGAAAATCTAAAAATGTCCTCTAAGATTGTTTTGTGATATAAACATACAGAGCCCTTGCTTAACATGTCTAACGTGTAATTTAGTCTTCCTCGATGATTTATAAAACCCCATATGATAGCCTGTGCGAGAAACATAAACACGATAAGTAGCAAACATAAATTCATACCAGTGCAGGTTTAAATCTGGAAAATCTATCACCGAGTTGAGTTTTTTCATCGCTTTCGATAGTCCAACATCATGTGTTCCGTAAATGCTTTGTGAGATTACACTGGCGAATAAATGTTTTGCTGAAGAATTTAACCCAATTGAATAAGTTTTGTGCAAGTTTTTTACATCTTACTGTACTGAAACATCAAAAACTTGTTTGAAAATAAAATTTGGGATCGACTCTTTAAAGCCTTTAATAGCCTTTAGGTTCAATAAAGGTCGACCAGATTTCTCAATCAGCTGCTGACAAAATACATGTATGTAGCCCTATATAATACATGTATGTAGCCCTATATAATACAAGATCCTACAAGCTTACGCATGCCAAATTCCGCTTAATGGATCTACATGCCATATTCCCACTGCAAGAGAAAATGTTCTGATTTCAGTATGTCATATCTAACGGTTTCGTCTCAATAACCCGTAACAGAAACTTGTTCCCTTTTATTTACAATGTGAATAACTACTAGGGATGCCAATCCCGAAATCCTGAGTCCCGAATTCCCGGGATTATTCAATAAAAATGAGTCCCGAATCCCGGGATTCGAGCTTAAGAATTCAAAAATATTTCACAATTGCAAAAATATGTGGTAATTTTTCCAAAATAGCAACCCTGCTGATGTTTTTGAACCGGTTTTGTTAAATATAATTTTATACAAATCTATATTGTGGAGTATTTCTTATTATATTTCGGAAATCATTGATTAAAATTCAGAATAAAAAGTTGTATTTCAGAATTTTTCATTTGCATTTCTGCACTATATGTGGAAAGCAATTAAAAAATTCTGCAACTAATTGAGAATTCTAAAATTTAATTGAAAATTTTAAATTAAAATGATATAAGAATAGTGAATATAAAATTATTATAAACAAAAATACCACACAACATATCGACTGAGTTAAATTCTTAATTTTTGAGTTTTTTCAATTCTTTCGTTCTTTAGAAATAAACAGGAGTATATAAAAAACGCATAAAACAGTTATATTTTACAGTGATCATGCATAATAATTTGACAACCTAACAACATGTTTATAAAATGAAATTTGTATCAAAAATTTGTTTTATATGTCAATTATAAATTTTAAAAGTGTTTATGCATATGACCCCATATTTCTTTTACATAAATTTCAAGTTTTTACACATTTTTTTAAATAAAAAAATTCTCAAAATGGCAAAAAATCACAAAATCCCGAAAAAATTCGGGATCCCGAAAAATATCGATCCGTCCCGGGATCCCGTTTCTTTAATTTTGAAATCCCGAATCCCGGGATTTTGAAAAACCAATCCCGAATGGCATCCCTAATAACTACAAAAGTTATCTCCTCTTTTCTTCTTTTAATACACTCAGGGAATTTATGTAGTCAGAATTTGTTAGTTGTTTAAGTAGTATTACAGTTTTGTTACTTTAAGAGAAAATAACATTCATTTGTAGAAGAGATGTAAATTTTAACTACACTGAGAGAATTATCTGCATATTATTAATGAATTTTTGCAAAAAACCAATGAAGTTTCACTGGAACTCGTCCATTGAAACTTTTCATTGAATTAATTGAATTTTTCATAAAATGTTGAGAAAAATTTAATTTTATATATTAAAAACTTCATGCACTCAATGAAAAATTTCATTAAAACTATATTCATACAATATATGAAGGTTTTTCATAAAATTTAAGAAATTTTTCACTTACTTTGTGAAGAAAACTTCATTAGTTTACTGAAAATTTTTAGAACTCGTCCAGCAAAATTCTCTCCGTGTACATTCGTAAGTCATTAAAACAACAATAAACAACCTTAAATACTGAGAATTCGTAACATTCATTTTATTTAGTCATTTTGTTTTTTAAAACATAAATATTATTTTCTGTTAGTTGTTTTGACTAATTTGTGGTTCATTTTATTTACAGCCAAAAACAACAGAAAATCTAAGTGGAATTTAATGAAATATTAGTGGTCCTGTTTTCAAGTGAAATTTAATTTGTTTTAAAATACATTTGCAGCGTTCTTTACATACAAAATACTTTAAGTGCAACATAATTTCTTATATTAGCATTGAATTATTAAGTATTTAGGGGAATAGGACTACAGTAGGCCTTACCGTAAATGATGAATCCTATCGTTTGGTATTATCAGAATTAAATTTTCAAAATTAAAAAAAATATATATTTATCATTGTACAACATAAAAGTGAATGCCCCTTACACTCACTTCATTTTGTTCCCGAAAATTTTATGTTTCTTTATTTTAGGGGATAAAGAAAAGAATTGAATTCTCATATACAATTACTCGTAAATTCCAAAAACGACTGTCACTAATGATAAATGCATGTTTTGTGGGGTTGTCAATGAGTAACCAAAGAACAACAAAAAAATTAAATTAAAAACACCAAACTTGAATTTTTCTCAAGGGAAAAACAAAGGGACAACATGCATACACACAATAAAAACATTTTTACAACTACATTTTAACCTGATATACTGACATAAGCTTGGAAAATATATGTACTTTACAGTTATCCCTCGATTAAATCGATACATTTTTTTATCTCTTTTCAATAGTTTTAACCCATGGTTTAAACCATGTTTAAACCATGGCATAACAATACCTGGTATACACATTTTGAAGCATGTTTTCTCGATTATAACAACAAAATTCAAAAAGTCTTATAAAAAGTCAACAAAAATACCCTGGACTGTCAAATAAAAAACCCAAATTCTCCCCAATGACTTTACCAAGTATTTTTATACCATAGTTAAAACCAGAAATCAGGCCGATTTTCCATACAAAGTAATTCGAATAAAACGTTTTTTTCTGTAACCTGTAAAACAATCTGTATCGTGAAAATCAAGGAATATGTGTAGTATTGCATACTGTTGGAAACAGCTAAATATAGCAACAAAAAAAATTATGTTTTCCATAATGTCTGACTGACTATATATTAAAAAAAAAACACTATTCAGAAATAAATGAAAAACGAGAAACTGAATTTAGAAAAACACTGGAAACAAAGTGTTCAACATAATGTAAGGCACGTGCCATATGTTTTTATATAAAAAATCATTATCTAAATGTTTTATTTTTCTCATTTTACATTTTTCATGTCTCATATTATCAAATGACTCAAGTGTTGACAGTTTAATTTTAGTTTTATGATGGAGATTTAAAGAAACAAATAAATTCAAATTCTAAATGAAACTTTATTGGTTATAAGAATTTTGGAATATTACAAAGATTATTATAAATAAGCTAAAATAAAATTCCTAAGCCATATAAAATAATAAAAAATTAATCTGCCATAATTTGTTGCTGTTAAAATTTAAATCATTCAATTTTTTTGTTTTCTTTTTTTTAATGGTTACAAATCATTGTCTTATGAGGCCTTTTAAAATGTCACTTCACAATAAAAGCGGTCATACGAAATGTGGGTCTCTGTTCTATTCTGTAGAAGTTTTTTTTACCTTTTGTTTTATCTCCACATGCTGTTTATTACCTTTTTTGTCTATAACAATCAATTAAAATAGCAAAATAGAAAACAAAAACCAACCATTTTTAAATACTGATATTTAACAGTTACTCATTCACTCTTCGTTAGTTTAATACAAACGATAAATCTTCTATTAAGATCAAATTTTAACCACTTTGGGGTTTTCTCATTGAACAACTTTTTTTTAGTTCTATTTGTCAGCTTACTAAAAGCCAATGTGAACAAATCTAAAGGTGTTTTGCTTTAAGAACAAAGTTTTATTATGGTCAAAAAAACAGCTGGTTAGTTGTATTAAATTCTGCTTTTGGGTTTAACTTTTTTGTGTGATTCTTAGAAAATTAATATGCTGTCAGCTTGTGCATCATGTTGAGCAAACCTTTTTTTATTGGAATTTTAAAAAATGTAGTAGGTACAATAATATTTAAAGTAATTATAAATTGAGTTTATTTCAAAACAATATCGATCTCGCATATACATACATATGTATATAACTTAAATCAGTAAAGTCGTCATTTGATTGGTATACATAATGGCACCCAACGTAGGGGGTATTGATTAGGTATTTTACACTTAGCCTCATTTTCACAATTTCTCATTAACTACTAACTGGTTGTTGTTTCTCATATAAGATTTAAATTTAACTGAAATTTGATACGTAAATTTCAATGAAAATTAGTTTTTGGATAGATTTTAGATAGAATCGTTTCATATTTGGACTCAGCACTGATTTTCTGTTAAATACATTACATTAGGCAATATCAAAAATTTTCCTGATTTTTGAGTTTTTTTTTTACCATTTTATAGATAAATTTTCACACAAGTCCATTTCAGCTATTTCAATTTCGGATCCAAATATTAGTTGACTTTCATCCAGACTGGTGTAGGATATCATATATTCGGAGTGCCAAATTTTAATTTAAAAAAAAAAAATGCAAAAATAAAACAACAACAACCTATTGACAATTAACGCACATGCAAGTTTTCAGCTGACAATTTATAAAAATTACAACACTATCGGATATTTAGGAGAATATCCTGATAAAAAAAAGTAACTGGTTTTTGAAGAAGAAAACATTTTTTTGAAAGATTTAACAGACTCAAGGGAATCACCAGACTGTCGCAGTTCCGTCTTAACCAATGGGTCAAAGTATTTTTAATTGTTAAATTTTCTCTAAGTATATGAAAAACTTTCTGTGAATGCCATGGTCGGAAATCGAACTGGCAACCGTCTACATAAGTTATGACTCGTAGCATCACCTCTTAAGGAGATACACCACGGTCGGCACAGCGATGAGTCTGGCTAATTGAAGTTTTGTCAACCACAGCCTACACAATGTATGTTTTGTAATCAGAAGAAAAAAAATTTTTTGTTACTTGTTTTTAAGAAAAGTGTATACTTCTAAGTTAAAATTTCTTTGGAACTAAATCATTCCCAAATAACCCAAATTGAGTTAAATCGGGTCATATTTAGTAAACATTTTTTTTTTGTGTTTTACCCTTCGAAGTAAATACCCTCAATACTACAGGAAAAAAAAGAGAAGACTGCTTAAAAGCGAATACAAATATATTTTATCTTGTGTTATCTATTGATTTTAAAATATTTTTTGGTAAAATACATTTAAAGAATTTTTTCAAAGTGCCTTTACCCTAAAATGTACAAAAATAAATATTTATTGCACTCATTGTCTTTACAAATAAATAACATTTATTGAAATAACAATTATTTAAATGTCTGAAAATTCAATTGTAGAAAACTCTTAAGAAATTTAATGAACACTTTTCTTAATTAAAAGTTGTGGCTGCCCCCTTTTTTAAGGTCGTTGTTATTAAGTGAAATATCAATTTTTATCGAACTATTTATTAAGCTCGTTTTATGTATTTTCTTGTGTAATTAAATGTTTTCACTTTGGGCTAAGAATAATATTGAAAAAAATGTGTCATCAATTAAGCAAAAAAATCAAGCCAAGAAACACTTAATTATAGCTAGAAAAAGAAGAAAGATAGCGAAAGATAATAAACTAATAAAAAAAGAATACAAAAAATAAAGAAATTTCTTAAGAAGTTACAATTAAAAGTGATGATTATGGGTACAGAAATATTCTGTATAGAATTAAACAATGCAGTAATATTACCTAAAGAAATTGTACCTAAATAAGATACATATAATTATTGTTATATTCAGGGTTGGAAAAAGCTCCCAAGCGAACCCGAAGTTTTGGCTCGCTTTATTACAATGCAAATTTTAAAAAAATGGCTGGTATCTCGAAAACTTAGCGGGATAGCGCAAACGAAATTTTGGAGTATTAACACACATCGATAATAAAAATAGGTCAGGTCTGGAAGAGAGAAAATAAATCACCCTGTAGTTGTTTTATAAAAATGGATCCCTCGGAATCTCTCCCGGACCTGACCTATTTGCATTATCGGAGTGTGTTACTACTACTATACTGTATTACTGCTAGTCCGAGGGGCATTCCAAGGGATTTATTTTTATAAAACAGGCATAGGGTGAATTTTTATTTACTTTTCTTTAACAATTTATGTGATAATCAGAGAAAACAAGATTGCTGTATTTATTTGTGCTTTTTTTCACTCTTATTTGCTTCTTTTAGCTTTTTTTAGATTTTCCGTTTTTAGCTTTAAAAGAGTTTCTCTGAAGATGTTTGAGCTTTAAATTGCTTTTTTTAAAACTTTTTGCAAAAAAAAATTTTTTTTTACTAAAAAAATAAATTTTTTTTTCTGAACTTTGAAACTTTTCTTTTTAAAAAAAACTATTGTTTTTCAAGTTTTTTAACTTTTGCTGTTTTTTTTTTTTTTTGTTTATTTATTTTACAATAATTTTTTTTAGAAACGAATATTTTTTTGCTTTAAACACATCGACTTTCCTTTTTTTGTCTTCTCTGGTGATTATACAAATTTCGGTCGCCGTTTCGTTCTTCTTTACTTGGTTACAAATGAAATAAAAATAAAAATCAATATCTATATATTTTATTATTTTTTTTTTTTAAAACAAGCCGAACTTTTAAAATTGTTGCTCAAATTCTGAGAAAGAGCCATTTACGGCACTTGATGATATTAAAAATATGGGTGAGCCCAAAAGTGTTATCGACCTCTTCGATTGAGCGAGCAAAAAATTACCACTTGCCGATTTTTTTTAGATGAGAGCCAATCATTTTTGGGCTTGCTCATTATTTTTTTTTTTTAATGAAGTAGATCCGAAGTTAGCGAGCTAATTCCATCTCTGGTTATTGTCGAGGGGTTTTATTATTAATATAGAAATAATGTGACTAAAGTAAATATAATACAGAAAGTCGTGTACCTTGGATCGCGTGTACCTTGGAACTTTGCATTTTTCTCCTACTTGTTAATGTTTTACTGTAAAGTCTTCTTCTATGAAGCTTTTTATTTTGCCTAATGATCATTTAAAACTACTCAAAATTTCAGATAAGTCTATAGGAGACCCTAAAATTGGGTACGTGTACCTTAGATCGTTAAAAGTAAATTTTTGAAAAAAAAACTTTAACTAATTTTTTAAAAATAATCACGATATTTCAATTTACGGGCTTAAATCAATATAAAGTTTGTCGTTTTCTAAATGCAGTAACCAGTAAATTTCTTAACTATATTGTACAAATAAGAAAAAAATTAAAATGTGTGTACCTTGGAACTTTTTGAATATTTCCTCTTCTGTGTATCCAACAAATTTCAATAAATGATTAATTGAAACTCCACAGGCTAACTGTACTTTTTGAATTCAATTCCCTTCAAAATAACCTTTGATTTAAGATTTTCGCCATTTTTTAAAAATGATGTTTTCATGCAAATATTAAATTGCATTGTCTCATTTCAAGTAGATATTAACTCTACTGCAAATAGTGCAATAAATTTCTTTTTTTTTTAAGAAATTCCGTTCATTTTTTACGAGTTCCAAGGTACACGCCAATTTGTAATTTGGAATACTTTTTCGCTTTTCTGAAAAAAATTTAAATTTCTTAAAATGCATAAGGATTATTAAAGTTTTTATTATTTGCAATCTATAACAACACCAACACTAATATTTCTGCATTAAAAGATTTTTCGCATCTATCTTAATCTTAGAGATATTGACACAGGATTTTCAAAAGTACCAAGGTACACGACTCTCCCCTATATATTATTAAACACAATACTGATGTCAATTTTAAGGTTTCTATTATCTTATAATTATTTTCTATTCAAATACATGTAATGGTGAACAGAAAATAGAACACAAATTGAACCTTCCGTTTAAACCGCACTAAAACCACACTGATCAAATTATCTTAACGGAATGAATAATGCTAATACACATGCTTAAGAAAGGGAAGTAATCCCAAAATAGATCCTTAAAAATCAAGTAAAAAATTTCAAATCGGACATGCCGTTTATATGAAACCTTACACCATATTGCGATTTGAAGTGAATCAAATTCCGGGAAAGTAATACAATAAATATAGTGAAATATAAAATTAGGTGTAATAAACAACATAGTGTATAATTCTATTAAAACGCGTTTTTGTAGGAAGGGATCGGGGTTTCGGGCTATGTCAAATACTTTATTTTCCAAATTATGTCAGATACTTTATTTTCCAAATTCGTACATTACATAAACATCGGTTTGACAGTTTTCGAGATCAATCCCAAATAGAGATCGTCAATTTTCTGTTCTTTTTTTTGGGAGTCTCGAAACTTTATACGTCAAACTTTTGGTTTTCTAGCTAGTTATACGTACAAAAGTTGATCTATCACTTGTAATAAATCGCTTACAATCACTTTGGTTTGGTAATACCGATTAAGATCAATACATTTAAGCTGAGATAGAACCTTTCTTTGGTGACAAGATCAAAACATGGTCCAATTTGAACCAAAAAGGTTTGTCCTTTGGCGAATACAACAAATCTATGTACAAAATATCGTCTAATTAACTTTAGAATTGCGAACTGTAATTTCACTACAAGGATACGTAGACAGGCGGACGGACGTCGGTTACTCGACTCATAAAGTGATTATTTTTGGTTGTTATAAACATCAGCATAAACTCTACCTATCATGTTGCACAGAGTGGTGAATAGTATAACTATATGTCAGAGCATTTTTCCATAGTATGGTAAGAAATTCCTTTAAGGCACATCTACACGAGAGAGAAAACTTCTAGAGATAGAGCAAAAAGCACCTCTAATTAGTTCTATTGTGAATGATTTAAGCTATTTAGAGGTGTTTTTTGCTCTATATCTAGTAATTTTCTCTCTCGTGTAGATGTGCCTTTATAATACCTTTCACATGATTTTTAAAAAGTTTTAAAAAAACATCTTTTATTTTGGCCTTTCGTGACGTTTTTTCGTTTTCTTTTAAAATGAAACCTGGCGTGATTATGAAAATCTGAGAACGCAGTTTTACTATTTCACGTGTATATCGACTTTTTGGTCGGTGCGAATAACCGGCATTATGAGCATTATTGGAAAATTTCAAATTTTCTGAGCTATTTATGCTCATAAAAAAGAGTCTATTATGAATATAATCATACTTTAGAATGTTTTATGTATGCGTTATAATTTCCGTTGGCTATCGAATTTCTTCTTTTTTGATAAACCTATTCTTGTCATTTGGGTATACTTCTTATCTTAAGTACAAATGTTTGACATCTATAAACTTCAATAGAAATTACTTGAATAAATATATTTGAAAATTAATGCAATTGTTGACAATTTGTAACAAGGAAATAAATGAATAAATGAAGAAAAGTAAATATATTTACCCCTATTTTTTGCAAATACAAAACAAAAAAATATAGGTCTACATATTTTGAGGCAAGAGTACAAAGAGTTAAACTGTCAGTAGCTCCATCTATATAAAGGCTTGACTTTGTTGTTGAAATTACGAGTGCCAGTCACCCATAATGTTTTACTTTTACTACTTCTATTTACTGGACATAGTATTGGTGCTTGTTGTACTTCCGTACTTAAAGTTAATTAAATTTGCACTTGTTTTGTTAAAAACAATTTAATCTCTCTTCCAACAGATGTTGTAGTTGTTGTAAATGCTGATGTTTTTAAATTAATTTACGGTTGCAGTAAAACGAGACCAGAATGTGATTTGTTAACAATACAAATCACATGCATTGTTTATTTACGTTTTTTTAAATGTTAATACTATACAACACTAAGGGTAATCACTAGGACAAGGAATTCTATGTTAATGCATGTTTTTTCTTAGTAGTCCGAAACAATTAGGGACTATTTAAATACTTATTATCAAGTTTTGAACAAATTGGCATCGTTATGTATTTCCATATTTTTTTTTAATGCATATTTTGTTGAAAATTCATATTTTTGCATATTTTGTTAAAAATGCATATTTGTTCAAATGCATATTTTAGTAAAATGCATATTTTGTTAAAAATGCATATATTGTTAAAATGCATATTATGTTAAAAATGCATATTTTGTAGTAAAATGCACTTTTGGTGCCTTTTTAATGCATATTTTGAATTTTTTAGTAGCGATTTTTAAGTTGTTTTTAAAAAACAAAACAGTATAGATTTTCATATTTTGTTTCAAACAAAATATTTTTAATTACATACTTCTTTATTTAATAACATAACTGTGATTACCCCTACTATTTCATAGCACAGTTGATTATTCACTTGTTTTTAAACAATTTATAGTTTGTTGTGATGAAATATATATTTATAATAATGAAAAAACAAAGCAAGAGTAATAAACTTTGCATATTTTTTTCTGGCGGTAAATATTTAGTTAAAAAAAAATTAAATTAAATAAACAATTTTAAACATTAATAAATATTTATTATTAATCAAGAAATCCTTAACTTGTTATATATATTAATTAGGTATCTGACATATGATTATAATTTATTTTATTCATATACCAAATAAAACAATTGTTATTGTGTTTTACCAACGAGCATAGAATCTCAAGAGTATGCATGCATCGCTGCCTCTGTAAATTGGCTCTGGCCGACATTTGAAGAAGTTTTAATGGCAGATGACAGGTTAAGGTTTAATAAATATTAACCCCTCAATTCATAAATGCTTTATAAAGTTATAGCAGGTTTACGTCATTTTCATACAAAATTTGTTCAATAAACCTCTTATAATTTTACAAAGCGTTTATGAATTTAGGGGTAAATGTTTTATCAAATTTTTATAAGAAATATGATAAAAAAAGATTTAAACCCTTAATTTAAATTTTACTTCTTGAAATGCCAGACAGAGCCAGTGGGAGAGAGTTTAACAGTAGGTGAGCAACTTGCATAGATCCTGACTTTACCGCTTTATAAAATTATTTCTGAAATACAATAGTGTTATATTTAATAATGCAACTGTATCTGGTGTACAAAGATGTAATTACAAACTAAAAAAAACACTTAATGCGAAATTATAATCGAGGCGACATGCAATGCGACAGCCGAAACAGAAATGACACTTTATCACAACTGGAGAGCAAAAATTATTATATTTAGTGCTTTTTTTGTCTTATTATGCAGGTAAAAGTCAATTTGAAATTAAAGTTTTATAAAGTTCTGAAAGTGGAGTTAATCGATTTGGCAACTGACGCATTCAATTATATCATATTCAGTTTCCAGATAACATCTTCAAATTACTAGACAACTAAAAAACATCATCAAATTTGAATCCGCGAACAACACTTTTGTATTTGTATTGTACAAACTTCAAAAAACCATTTTTGGAATATTCCGTAAACATATTCTTCTTTTGTAGTTTGTTGTTACAATTGTAGTTGATTTTTTGTTTTTAATTATAGATTTAAAATTACAAATTTGTTCAACACATGAGAGCCATAGAGAATGTTCGCTATAGTTTGTTTTTTTTTTTTTTTGCTAATTTTGCAAAAACTAAAAATAAAGTTAACAGAAAAAAATACTAACATGCAAACAAATTGCTTAGTGGATAATATGTAACACATATTAGAATAAAAATAATAATATTATTGAAAGCATAAATTAATTTATAATTTTATAATGATACATCTCCAAACTGCACCGTAAAACTTAGGCGAAAGTTAGTGGCTTATAATAAACATTTAACTGCTTCGAATTGTTCCAACATTTTTTTACTATCGTGATTATTTTTTGAAAATATGGCAACATTGCAGAGAGTGTGCGAATGAAATTAGGCGAGTATGAGATAAAACGCAGAGAAATTAAATTAAGCTTTAATTTAGAGCGAATCCGCAGTGCGGTTTTAAGTGTCAAATCTCCATATAAAAAAAGAAACGTAGAACAAGCCGCAAGATTGTATCATCTATTCATATGCGGCAGTTTTACAGTACTTTTTAAAATTGCCGAAAAACAGAATTAAAAATAGTGGCTTCTCCTCACAATTCATAAAATATTATTTTTTTTATTATCCTTTTCATCGGTTCTTTTTCCTGAACTTTAAATAAAATAAAATGTGTAGGTTGTCATGAGTTTTTTAAATATATAGTTTAATACTGTAGCTAATATAAAGTCAAGATATATAAGATAGTAAAAAGCAGCTAATGTTGTGTTTAGATTGTATCCGAAAACTGTAGTGTCGACATTACAAATTTTACTGATTTCCTAAACATGTTATGTAACTAATGTTATTTTTGCTTCTAGAGCCTATTCAACATTTCAAATTCCAACTTTTCCAAACAAATGCGTTAAGCACTAGATCATAAAGCGTCAGAACAGGTCCTTAAAACACTGTGATGTATCTAACTAAAAAAAATATACCTACTAACATTATGCAGTGTTGGATTCTAATAGTATTAAGTCAAAAATCTTCTAGATTTGCTAACTGTTTTTTGATTTAATTTAGATTTTAAATGTAGTCTAAACCTGATATAAAGAACACACACACATTTCGTAAAAAAAAATACTTTAAAACCACATACAGTAATAAGCACGAGTCTGGAATAAGGACTGAAAGTACCTAACTTTTTCTAAAACAAATTTACCTAAACTCGTGGCTGGCGCTGTATTACCGGTTTTTTTTATATTTTCTATAGGACTCAGACATACGACTGTAGTTTAAATGAACACTATCATATGCACTCATATCAATATCGATGGTTTAATGTAGAAAGTACCTAACTCGATTTTTTAATAATGCCTAAACAACTATGCCCTATATTTAGATCTAAATAGATGTGATTGAATCTAATTGAATTTCTACATATTCGCAGTATTTTTCTGGAATTATATACCCCATAGCTCTCAACTTAAATTTAAAGAAAATATTTTTAAACTGTTTTCGGCATAACAATTTGAAAAATAATTATTTGATATTATAATACATATGACTTAATTATTTAAATTATTTTTCCTTTATTGTTTAATTTTAATTATTTAATTGTTTTTTGTATTTTATATAATTAATAAATTTTAATTAGTTATTAAGTTATCCATTGATTAATTATTTCATTATTTCATGAGGATATGTACTCAGTTCCATACTGCAAAATAAGACTTTTAATATTGTGTATGGAGCAATTCTACAAAATAAATAAATAAAAATAAATACATAAATAAAAATAAATAAATTAATGTTTAAATGAATGTTAATTTTAGTTTGACTCTAGATCATAAATTAATATCAATTTCTGTTTAAATTATTTTTCAAATCAAAGAAAGATGATACAATTTTTACAAGTAAATTACAAAGAATAAAAATATATTTGAAAGAATTCGATAAGACCAGCAATACAGAATACGTATTTTCGGCTTTCGCTACAAAGCCATCATCAGTGTATTTCGTCTTGGTGGGTTAATATTTTAATGATCGTCTACTTATATAACTGCTGAAAGAAAATCGAGTTTCTTATCAACAACTCAACTTAGACTAACATCAACGAAATTTAACAATGCTATTTTTATCATTTGTTATTATTACTCTATTTTGCTTTGAACCTTAATTCTTAAGATATCTCAGCTGATTCTATTCAACTCTGTGTATGATAACCACAGATTTTTGAATTACAACGAACCGTTAAATTTAAATGTATATTATTTAAATTATATTTTTTGCACCGTGTCAATGTGTTTAAGATGAATGGGGGAATATTTAGTTGATCTTTTTTTGTTTTTTGTCTGACTCTAGATCATAAATTAATATCACTTTCCGTTTAAAAAAAAATTATTCTTTGCAATTTACTTGTGAAAATTGTATCATCTTTCTTTAATTTGAAAAATAATTTACACAGAAAGTGATATTAATTTCTGGTCTAGAGTCAGACTAAAAAACATTAATTTATTAAATAAAAGATCAACTATGCATACCCCTCAAAAATAGGTAAATCATATATGATCAGATATGGCATATGTGATAACACTTTATGGCCAGATCTGGTCACATCTAGTGCCAGATATGTTTATACCTAAAGTAATCTTGAAAACAGGATGATTTTCAAGACCAGATATTGTTTATTTTTGCAAGTATTGATTAAAAATTTCAAGCAAAGAAATTTTGTATCCAAAGTTTTTTTCTTCACCTTTGAAGAAATAAAAAATCGAGTTAGGGCCTTTCTACATTATGCCATCCATATGCATATTTGCGTATATGTAAAAGAACCTATAAAAAGTGCAGAAATACAATTAAAGTTTTTTTTTTTGTTACTTTACTAAATGTTGTGACAAGGTAATCGAGTTTGAATTTTAGAAAAAGAGTAAAAAGTAAATGAAAAATTGCAATGTACGTATGTAGAGAACAGTTTAAAGGTTTGAGGCATATTTTTGACATGATATATAGTTAATGATTACTGCAACGCATACGCAATGATTTTTGCCAGATTCAATGTCAAGAAATACATTAATTATGCATGAGTATTGCTAAGAAATAAACTTCAAATTGCAAACTGAAAGTTCAGTAACTTTATCGTATCGGCTGGTTGTTTATCGTATTTACACATAAACAGGGTGTTGAAAAGGAAATTATGAAAAAAAATTATATGACTCATTAACAAAAGTTTTGGCAGATTAAGAAATCCTTAAAAATAAATTTAAGAGTCATATGAATCATTTCATACACATGATAATGTGTTTTTTATGATATTTTCGGCTTTTATGCTTCGTTGATTTAATTTAACCCTATTGTGGTTGAATTTTACTAAGAGGGTTAATTAATTATTTAACACCATATTTAGACCGTTTTCATGCGAATAAACTTTAATTTTATGAGCATATTTTTCGAACGAAAGAGTTCTTTGTTTTAAAAAATACAATAAAAAATAATCAAAATATTATTTATTTCAAAATAAAATTAGTCAATAGCAGCATGTGTTTTTTATGTTTTTTTTCTACTATAGTATTGTTCTTTATACCGTTGTTCAAACATTACACATGTGTCAAACTGACATTGTTGTGTACGATGTCATAACATTCATATAGGGGTGGTTGTTTAATTCTCAGCAGGATTCTTGTGCCATACAACAGTAAAGGAGAGTGTGTTTCACTTGAAAAATCATCTTTCAATAGCCAGCAGTTGGATGCTTTGAAAAGACATTAATTTTCTAGTCAAAACACAACTTAAGATTAGTTAAGTGCTAGTAGTCAAAGTATTTTCGCAGTTGTTTGTAAAATGTCATCAAGTAGAAGTACTCTTTTAATTTTAAAAGATAATTGAGAATAGTGCTGGTACTTGTTAAGATTTCAAAGATAACAGTATCTTTACAAATGTCAAAATGAAGTTAATTTACAAGAAATTTCAAGAATTTTATTTACCTTGTTGTAGAAGACATAACAGGGTTTCCAGTTATGTTTAGAAACACCATTGAGGCCGAGTTTTTTGGATGTAGCTCAACTTTGTTATTAAGTAAAATATTAGGTTTGTTTTTTCCGAATTTTATATAAATATTCCATACAAATTTAAGTATTTATAAAAATTTTAAATAGGTATAAATTCAGCTTCTTAAAAATTAAGCAGTTATAAAAATGCTGCCAAGTTTTGAAATTTTGGTATTTTTAATTTCATAAAATATCACAAACAATAAATGCCAACAAATGAATTGTGTTAAATGGTAGAGCAGGGCACACAATATAATTGCTCTATTTCGCGTTCCGGAGAAGTCCATGTACGAAAACAGCTTTCGTGCAAAGGCGGCTCAAATGTTTAGATTTCATTTGTTTGCAAATAAATAAAAGTCACGTAAGTAGGGATAGTAATTTTTTTACAAAGAAGTTACAGATATAAAATTCGAAAAAAACAACCTATTATTTAAACTGAATACGTTGTTTTTCAGATGTTTATTAATTTAATTTTAATTGAGACCTAACCCAGCAGAATTGGCAAATTAAACTAAAGTACAAATTTGTCAACACAAAATAGCTGTTGGACAATAATTTGTTTAAGCGATGCCATATTTCAACGTATTGACAGATAGGCTTTAGCTCTCAAAATTCATCGGACATGGCATCGGATAGTTGAACACGCTTCGGCGCGATCGCGGCGACACAGTTGTACGAACTTTTTTTTTAAATAAGAAAAAATAAGAAAACACATGAAGACCCAGCCAGCAAACGTTGGATATTTTTTCGGTGTTTTTATTTTTCGAGTCTAAAGTTACTCAAATAACTTGATAATTTTTTGGACGAAAATATGATTCATCTAAAATAAATCGTCAAAATCACAACAATTTGAGGCAAATTATTAAATAGAAAAGATGGTTAAGGGCTGACTCAGAAATGTAAATAAATTTGAAATGTAAATCAAAAACAAGCGATTATTTTTAAGCCTATAGAATTTTTTTAAATCTTTTTTTTTTGCGTAAGTTTTTAATCAAAAAAGAAGGCGAGTTTATATGAAAACCTCTATTATTATTATTATTTTGAGCTTTTTTTTTTGTTTGCTTTTTAGGCTTATTCATTAATTTTTTTATTTTCAATATTTTTTATATTTTTTCTCATATTTATTGTACCAGAATTTTTTTTGAATTTCTATTTCCGTTTTTAAATTATTTTCGCTAAAATGGCGGTTTAGTTCGTCTGTGCCAATTTGTCTGTGACGACGATGATTATATCTCCTTAATTTAGATAGATTCTCCTTGGTATTACTTGAGTTAGCCGGCGTTCGCGAATGCTTCGGGAAAAATTTCAACACAATAAAATATGCGATCGCGAAATAATTCGTCCCGGCGAACGTGTCGGAGAACGACCAGTTTATACTTCCTGATTTCTATGTTCCTTGGTATTAAAGAGTGCGCCATTAAAAAATGTTACACAGAGAAGTTTTGCTCAGTGTTATTCTTTGCATTTCTGCTCAGATCTTTCTGAACTTGAAAGGTTTTAAACTCAACGTTAACTTTAACTCTGCGTACAAATGTTTCCGAACATTGCACGTGCCGTGCCACTTCGAGGCCAGAAATATTTGGAATTGCCTCAATAGCTTCTCCACCTTTATGGCTTTGGTTTCGTTCCTGGGTCCTTTTAAAAATAATCGCAGCTCATCTAGTTATTGAGGTATGGATGATGAAAGATTTATTTAAGCGATTTTCGTATGTATTTGTTCACAGACGGTTTATTATGACCACACAGAGAAAGCAGATTAATTGCGGCAACCGAATTTCTTGCCAACTGAGTAGTATTGATGCTGCATCCGAATTATTTGGTTGTTTCAATCAAATTTATTCCCAATACACTTAAAATATATAATTCCTACGGAAATTCTGTTGCATTTACCGAATAGAAAAGCCAATATTGATTACGATCACTTTTTGTTGGTGACAAAGATGAGAGCCAGGATCTAAAATGTCAATAAAAGTATAACTTCGGTATTAAATAAATATAATAACGACTTATCGAAAGACAAACAATTAGAAGATGGCTTCCAAAGAATTGCTAATAGAAATTAACCAACAACCAACCTATTTATGATACCATATATAACAAATGGAAATCTTGCGCAGATGCTCTAAAAGCTGCGGCTGATGAATTACTAAAACAACATAGAAGAGGACAAAGGAAAATTAGCTGGTTCGACGGAATGTCAGCTGATAACACACAAAAAATAAATAAATGCTATGAATTAATGATACGAGGAAACCGGATCAAAGCATCAGTTGAAGCCTACAGTGCTAAAAGAAGGGAAGAAAAAAAGATTCATAAGACAACAAAGAAGAATCTCTACGAGGAGAACATAATCAAGAGTTTAGAAACACATAGATTGAACAATGAATCGCTTGTAAATTCAAATTCAATACGTGCAGAAAATGGAGACATAATAAGTGAAATCGGTAATGTGCCCGCGAGATGGGCAGAGTATTTTCAGAAATTATTCAATAAAAATACCTCAGTAACGGAGCGTGTTAAAATAAATCCAACTAACAGTGGAGAATGTGATCCACCGTCACTAGAATAGTACAGAAAAACGATATTGGCAATGAAACACAATAAAGCCTAAGGAAATGATGGTTGAACTATGACAGTTGAACTAATAAAGTATGCCGGCGACTTATTTGTCTCGACTTTCCACAATCTGATATCCAATATCTGGGTACACGAAAGTCTACCAGACGAATGGAATGTGGGCCTTAACTGCCTCCTACACAAGAAGGGTGACCAGCTATAATGCTGTAATTATCGTGGCATAACACTCTTAAACATTGACTACTTGACTAGCCTTAATGCTTGTGCCGAAAATATCATAGGCCAATATCAGTGCGGTTTTCTTTGTGGAAAATCAACAACCTACCAGATTTTCACTCTAAGATAAATATTAGAAAAAGCAGCAGACTGGAAAAATGACAAAAGCTTACGATTATTCAAACAAGCTTACGACTCTATAGATCGCACTAAACTTTACAGCGCATTAGGCGAGTTGGAAATTCCAGGCAAATTATTTAATCTCATAAAACTGACCTAGTCAAAGGTACAATGTGCAATAAAGATACAGAATGATATATCCGGAATTTTTGCCACCAATGTAGGTTGTCGACAAGGAAATGGTCTCGCATGTACTCTTTTTTTTACTATAGCGTAGGAAAAGGTTATACGAGAGACGAATGTGAACACAGTAGGAACAATTTTTGACAAGATGACACAGATTCTGACGATATAGTTAGTATAGCGAGAAATAAAAATTATCTAGAAAATACATTCCTTAGAATCCAAGATAGTGCCATGGAAATTGATTTAAAGATTAATGTTGATAAGACGAACTATATGCTTTCCATAAGCAAAATTTGTCCATAATGCTTCAACATACCAAATACCGACAAAATACATTTTATGGCCGAACTGTTCGATCGAACACTAGAAATTACAGCCACAATAAACAACTTGATCAAAGTATATAGATAGGTATTATTAACTACAAAGTGACAAATAATTTAGTATATTTAGGGTCAAAAGTAAGCAACACAAACTTCCCATGCAATAAGTGAACGTATTACAAAAGCCAATAGGTTTTTTATGGTTTGAGAAGACATTTAACTTCAAAATCATTATTGATAACCACGAAAACGAGACTTTATAAAACCCTTATAATGCCTATGATATTATACGCTTACGAGACCTGGGTCCTATCAAAGAAGGATGAAATGAAACTTGAAACATTTCAGCGCAAGGTTTTACACAAAATATATGGCCCCGTATGAGAAAACGATGTTTGGAGAGCCAGATGGACTTTAATACACTTGACCAAGATATAAGTGAGGTTAAGCGATAGGCTGGAAATGTACTTTAGACTCGATAATTCAAATCCAACGAAAAAGATAATGCAAATGGTGCCAGAGAGAAGACGCAGATGAAGACCCAAGCTGAGATGGTGTATCGGAATCGAAATCCATTTCCTAACTATTCGTTTAAGCAACTGAAGAATGATTGCTGATGACCGTGACTTATTTAGAGCAAAACTGGTGGCTGCCTCCGCAGATATTTAGTACTTAACTAAAATTAAAATTTCCGATGAAGGCTTCCCGGGAAAAAGTAAAAAATATTGTCCTGGGAATTCGCGGGAATTTATCCGGAATAGAAACCCTTGTATTAATGTTCATTTAAACAAATGGTTGGGGTATCAGCTTTTCTTATATACCTAAAACTCTTTTCACATATATTTCAAACAAGTATTTAAAAAAAGGGAAACCCCGAGTCTATGTCTCCACGAGACATAAAATGTATTTTTCGTGTTTTAACCCTTTCACTACCGACTTTTTGTTTGCGGATATATCGTTATTTAGACTTCAGATTCTTGTTAAGAGTCCTCAAATTAGAAAAAAAATATGTAACATATTTTGCCCCCTCCACCAAAAATGACGTTCGAAAATCAATTTATTGAAAATTCTCACCCCGCATTACCCCTTAAACATTCGAGTAGCCAAAAATCCTTTGGTTGGTTTCTTCTCGTCATAAAACTAAGCTTTATGCCAAATTTCAATTATCTATCTTCATTAGTTTATGAGAAACTCCAAAACCTCGTTTTCTCGGAGATTATGATATATTCAAAAAATTAGACTTCATTAACAAATATCGCAACTATATTGCCATGTTGAAGTGCTTATAATACATATAATGATTTTTACTAGAAAGCCAAGAGCCTAATAAACTTATACTGCATTTAGACTGAGCAAAAACTACCTAGTTTTTGTAAAAAACTAGTTTTTGTTTGTTTTTTATGCATGCGTTTTGACAAGTAAAAACTACAAATGGCCAAAAACTAGGTAGTTTTTGCTCAGTCTAAATGCAGTATTACTTACAAAAAGTATAAAGTTTTTTTGCATTATCAAATTTTATATATTGTTTTAAAGATGTGTACACTGTAGTGTACAAGGGTAGCGAAAGAGTTAACATATTCCTTATACAATTCTTGATGTTCTTGATTAAAGATAATCTGTAAATAAATCTCATTTAATCCATCTATGACTAATATAACCATTTTCCGCGGCGTTGTGGAAGACTCTTGAATATGAATCGTCTACATGTAAGTTTCTTCCATGCGAAGAACCTTCCATGATTACAATATGCTCTCGTCAGCGATTAAAAACTATCTGCATGTGATTCGCAATACTCTTCTGCGCTTTAAAAGGCTAGTTGGGATTAGACGTCAAGTAAGCAATATGGGTATCAAAATTATAAACATCTTTTCTACACTCAAAACAAAAAGTCAGTAAAGTCAGCAAAAAATGTTGCTGTGTCAGCAAATTTTTAGTCAGGAGCGTGCTTGCAAAAAAGTTGGTAATTTCAGCAAAAGGTTTGCTGAAAATCAGCGAGCTGATTTTTACCAAAAAAATAGTAATCTTCAGCAAAAGTTTTGCTAACACTTAGTAGACTGCAAATGAAAAAAATCCTTGCTAAAACCACTAAACTTTTTGCTGAATATTAGTAGACTGAAAAAAACTCAAAAAACTTGTAGCGAAATTTTACTTTAGTTAATTTATTTGCTGAAAATTTAAATATAGAATATGTGTAGAGTTGTTTTTTTTTTTGTCATTTCCGTTTCCAGACAAGCTGCGACATCTACATCTTGTCTATCTGGTTGTCGTCCACGCTATGAATGCGGTTATCAGCACAATTTTTGCAGCAAAATAAATTAGTAAAACATTAGTTCAAAATTAGTTTAGTGCTAAAAAAATATAACTAAAATTTTTGCTGAAAACGGAATTTCAGCAAAAAAATTGCTGAAAACTAGTACACTTGATATACAAGACGTTTTACTAATTTTTCTACTAACTTATTTTTTTGAGTGTACTTAAAAACACCACAATGCGCTAGAATTTTTTAAACATTCATCGATGATTTATTAAAGGATGCTTTATGAAATTATACTAGAGTTTCAGTGTTTTTATAAACTATCATTTAAACTTTTTTCATACATTTTTATATTTTACATGTTAATTTTCCAAATCTTTAACATATTCTTGAAGCCGTTTTCCTGTCAGCAACAATTCAAAAAATTGCTCTATTTGATTTTAGCAAAATAGTGAGTGAATAAAGTGAGAGACATTAAAGGGAGAATTTTGCTAGTGTTAAAACACATGCGCTTTTAAGAAGCTAATAGTTAAACTGGTTAAACAACACATACCCGGACACAATTATTGATTTTTCACTAATAATTTGCGGTTAAATCTTTAAATGTGCAACAGCCCTTTTTTGTCTTCTGCACACCCATAAAAATTGTTTATATGATGCTACTTTACACAAAACATTTGTTGTAAATTACAAAGAAATGTGCTGAAATAATTACGATTTATTTTTTAATTTTTTACAACACACAGGAAAACAAAGTTTTCCTAAGTTAAATGGTTACCATATAGTACATACAAACAAAAAAACGACTGACACACATACCGACTGGCAGTCTGATTGCCTAAAAGAATATAGCACGCGCCAAACTTCAGCAGGAATACAACAAACAAAAAGAAACAACAACAACACAAAATGTGGTTGTTTTAAATTAAAGCACAAAAAAAAACGAACAAGATTTGAAAACACAGATTTACCAAAATTAGCGAAAAAATGTTGTTTAAAGGGAATTAAAGAAAACATTTGCCAGGCAACGAGGCAAAAACGGTTGGAATAAAAAGAAAATTAAAAAAGGGAGGGTTTGGTTTAAATAATCTTAATAGAATTTTAAAATAAATGTTACACAAATTATACCAAATTTTAATGACTTCCTTAAAGTTTTGATCAGAAAATTTCATTTAATATGAGAAAAATCCTTTATAAATCTTTCGAATTTATTTGCTATTACTTTATGAAAAGTCCTTGACTTTGTACACGAAAAATCACTGAGAACACACCCTTTTTTTAAGAAACTTATCAAGTTTTTTCAACACTTATCTAAATATGAAAACAATTTAAGAATTGTTAATATTTTTATCGTATTACTAAAAAATTTATTAAATCTTTAATAATTCTATTACTTTTAGATTAAAATTCTTAATATTTTTGATAAATTTATAAACAGTTGCACTTTTTTCGTTTCTATTCCAAAATCACGCAAAACAATAACAACAAAAACCAACAAACAAAAAATAGGAGTAAAAAATTTTGCGTTTAAAGGAAGATGACAAAGCAAAATGTGTGTATATAAAACAACAACACAAACTTATTTTGGTACATATTTAATTTAAAGGTATTTTTAAAGTAAATTTCAATTAAAACTATAATTTCCGCTTTATTAATTAATATTTTCAATATATCATTACTTTTTACAATAGTTTGTTTAATTTTGTTCTTTTTAAAATTTCCAATTTTCCACAAAAAAAAAATTACACGAAATTCCGTCCGCTCTATTTGTTTTTACGTTAACTTCTCAATAAGAACTAAAGTTGTGTTAGTAATTTGCTCACATCTGTGAATAAAAATATATGAGAGCGTTATTAACAGAGATTGTTCATAGCTGCCATATGTGACGATTTATCATTATTTTGACGATTTTTCACCGAAAATTTGGCAAATGGCGATTTGTGGAATTTAGTCCCCGAAATGTTCCCTTAGTTTGACTCTAGATCATAAATTATTATCACTTTCTGTTTAAATTATTTTTCAAATTAAAGAAAAATTATACAATTTTCACAAGTAAATTACAAAAAATAAAAAATTTTGAAAGAATTCGATAAGGCCAGCATGTCTTGCCAGATAGAATTCCTACAAAAAACCATTATATATTAAAATGACTACCTTAAATAAAAATTTTATGATAAGTATTTATAAAATGTCTGACTAAATTTTCAGATTTATTAATTTAGATAATGGAAAAATAACGTATTTTTGAATAATCGTTACTATATTTCCTATTGAAAAAAATCGTCATTTTGAAGAGGAAATTCGTCAAATCGTCATTTAGCTAAATTCGATAGAAAAATCGTCAAAACAACAGTAACATTGGGCTAAGTTGATACTAAACCGATACTAAATAGTTGCTCAGGTAGTACTAAATTACAGCTCCCTCTAGCGGTAAGTAGTATAAGTTTTGATTTCCTAGTGTCTTCAAATGCAATGAAATGTGCAAAGAAATTTGAAAATAACACACAAAACAACAACAACGAAAATAATTTTGTGGTTGTCTTACCAGTTGTCTGTGTCTTACTAACGAATTCATTCCTGGAATTAAAAAATTTAATTATATTTTCGGAAATTCAATATAAAAAGGAATTAACTCTTTAAAGCTCTGGGAACACGAAGGAAACCGTTAAAATCCAATGTGGTTTGTTTCGTTTTGTTTTTCTTTATTTATTGAAAAAATGTCAAATAAAAAGTTGAAATGATAATAGATTTTTGTAAAAAATAATTTGTGGTGCATCTTTTTGCATCTATTAATTATAGAGATAGGATATCAAAACTTACACTACTCACTGGCAATTTATCGTCACTTTTACGATTTTTACTATCGAATATAGTCAAATGACGATTTAACTAATTTCCTCTTCAAAATGACGATTTTTTTCAATAGGAAATATAACAACGATTGTTCAAAAATACATTATTTTTCCATTATCTAAATCAATAAATCTGAAAATTTATTCAGGTAATTTATAAGTACTTACCATAAAATTTTTATTTAAGGTAGTCATTTTAGAATCTAATGGTTTTTTGTATGAAAAATATCTGGTAATTATTTTTATTTAAAATAGTTTTTCCTAAATCTCTAATAAATGTAGCGTGTTTTTCGCAGGGATGTATATGTCATATCGGTCTCTTTTTTCATGTAAATTCTTTAGTAGGTACTTGTGAAATATCTCTAGACTAAGTACATTAAAATCTAAAGTTTTTCGATATGAACTATTTTTTAAGTGAACTTTTACTTTCGGATAATTAATTTCAGTATATGGTAAATTTTCAATACATACATAAAAAATTTTTTTAAAACACTTCCGTGAAGTGTTGCGTTATTTCTATAAAAATTCTTTTTGTTACAAAATAAATTTACATTGAAAGTTTCCTTCACTTCAACCAAGCAGATAAAAACCTAAATTTTTAGTATTTTTCTTAATTTCCAGCTGATACCGAAAATCAGGTAATTTTTAAAATTTTATATTATGATTTTTGGCGATTTTTTAACAATATTTTGAGGATATTTCAAAACGCAATGACGATTTTTTTTGCCCAATTAACCTGGCAACACTGCTCACCGGTAGAGGGTACTGAAATTTAGTAATGCCTGAGCAACTATTTAGTATCAGCTGAGCCTATACTTAAAAACTCAAAAACTGCTGAAAATTGCTCAAAATGAGGAAAAAACAAACGCGGAATATATTCAAATAATAAAATTTGAGATATCCGTTTGTTTTTTTTGCTTTGTAGTTTGTTATTATTTAAATTTTAATTGTCAATTTTTTTTAACAAAGTGCCATTTAGTGATAACGATTTTGTTATAACTTCTTTTTTTTTTTGTCAGTAATACTTAAGGGTTTTTTCGGACAATTTAGGGGGGATTTGTAAAAACAAGACTTGGCAACACTGAATTAACATTATGTTATTTTGCAGTATTATCGTATTATTAAGTTAATTCACAGTAATATTAATAGGATGAAATAATTTTTGCAGCAGTTCCCAAACTAAAAAAAAAACAATAGTGAAACTATAAATTTACAAGAAAAAAATTATTATTTCGACAATATAATTATCAACGTTTTTGAGTTTAAAATATAAAAAATATAGGAGAATATGCATTAAAAATATTTAAACAAATTTGTCCATAAAAAAGTTTTAATATTTACGGTGGGTCTCACACTGTAGGTTTAACTATAAACAAAAGAAAATGTCAAAAAAATGTACACAAAACAACAACAAATTTTTGGGTTAACTATTAACTAAAGTTTAAACCTGCAGTATGAGACCCACCGTTAAGATTTTGTAAATAAAATATGATTTATAATCCGAGGTTTTTCATAAAAAACTTTTTTGTAGCCTACAATTTTCCATTCTTTAGGCAGGAATCATCACAGTTATAAAAAAAACTAAACAAAAAATATCAAAAAAAATTTGTAAACACGAATTGCACGATGTCAACACGCATACACACGCAAAAACACACACACACATTCACAAAAAAATGGGCATTTTTCCACAAATGTTCCTTCATGTATGGACCGCTTTAAAGCTGCCTACACACTAGGGAACATGGTTGAGGGAACAAAAAATATCAAAAAATTTTGTAAACACGAAATGCACGCTCTCAACACTCACACACACACAAACGCACTCACACATTCACAAAAAATGCTCTCTTTTTTTAAGTATGTTCCCTAGTGTGTAGGCAGCTTAAATTACATTTAAATCGTTTTATACAGATCTTAAAACAGATTGAGAAACTCTCCTTAATACTTACCGCAAGAAATTATATGCTCGTATGCTTGTAGCACCTTGCGGTCAGTGGTGCCAGACCTTTTTGGTAAAAAATGGTCAAAAATGTAAAAATCGTTATCAATTTTATGAAAAATCGTCAAGAAAATAACATCAGTTAAATATTAAAAAAAAAACACTAGTTTTTTCTCTTTTTTATTCGAAATTCAATTTATTTTAACTGCTTGCCCATATTATAGCGAATTTACATTGCTAAAATGTTCACTAGATTTCGTTTTGAAATCCAATTCGAAATCTATATCGTTTACATTAGAATATTTGACAGATGAATGGGATTTCGATCGGCCAACAAAAATTTTTTTGATAACAAACTAACCTTAAAAAATAACCAAAATTAAAAGATTTTTTAAAAACCATTTTATTTAATTGCGGAACACTAAAATTTATATTACGAAAGACACAATCTTACATTTGCTAAGAAATTTGTTTAAGTATAGGGATGATTAGTAGAAAGCTAAAATATTCTATGTTTTGTCAGTGGTCTTGCCGGCGCCATCAAATGATTTTTCATTGTTTTTCTCTCTCGGATACAATAAAATAGCCGTTTTCAACTTTAAATATTTCATTCAATTAAAAATAACAGACTTTATTATGTTATTCCTTAATTTTTTAAAGATATTAAAATTTATTATTTATTAATTTTTTATAAAATAAACAGTTGCTAAATGTTGCCACTTTTTCTGCAAACTTCCCTACTTTTCTGCAAATATGGGAAAAAATTGGATTTCAATTTGGATTTCGATGAGATTTCGCTGAAATCCAAATTAAATTGAGATTTTATTTCCTATGGGAAATCTGTATGAAATCCCAAATTTTTATTGGATTTCCGTCGAAATCCATCGAAATCTACTTCTAAATTGATTTCGATCATAATGTAAATTCGCTATAAGATAATTCACAGATTTTATAAACTCGGATTATATATAACTGGACGTTATTTTTTACTTCATCTATAAAAATGTAGGATTTATGCTACTATTAGTTAAAACACCTCATCATGCGTTATGCGGTTCAAATTCTCATAAATAATTTATACAGACTTTAAGGTCGTGATTCCGAACTCTCTGTTTTTAAAACTTTCAGTTTTTAAAATGTTGTACCAAAGTTTAAATCCCTGCAAAAAAATCGTTTTGTAAGCTGTGTAAATTAAAAAATTAACCTAGTTCCAATTTTTGTTTGTTAATTGTTTTCAACAATTTGCGGGTTTTTTTAGACGCTTTTCTTTATAGTTTTGCTTAAAATTCTTTGAAAAGTCAGTAATTTTCGTAAATCGTCAAAACTCATGGAGTTTTTATTTAATAATCGTTAATCGTCACTAGTAAAATTTTGACTGCAAAAATCGTCATAATGACGTAAAATTGTCACATCTGGCACCACTGCTTGTAGATTTTTTTAGTAGCTCTCAAACATTCTTTAAAATATGCCGTTATTATTTATACTTAAATAAATTGTGTTTGGTAGTGACATTTTGTTCTAAGTATAAAGAAGTGTTAAAAGTTAATTCATTTATTCAATAATAAGCAAAAAAAAAAATGTGTAGAAATAGATTTAAAAAAATGGTGATAGTCATTACAATATTGTGTAATTTTATGTTAATAAAAGTAAGTTAAAATTTTGAGAAAAATATACATTGACGTTTCCACAGAAAGGTCCACCATGACCGAAAAATTAAAAGTCAACCAAAAATCCTTTCTGACTTTTATTAATAAAAAAGAAGTACTTAAATGTAATTAAAGAGTCCAAAGCTTATGATTTAGCAACACGCGATAAATCAAGTGGATTTGCAGTCCCATTTTTTGGTCAACTTTAATTTATTTTAAAATTAATTTATCCAGTTTGGCCGGTTTTTAAATATTAAGATACTAAATCCTTTTCTAATTTAGTTTGTTCTTCTTGATGCGTCATTTCTGGGAGTATCGGCCATTACCGCTGAACAACTTAAAGAAATTAAAAATTTAAAGTCCGAACTAACTGAAGCTTTTGATAATTATGATAATACTGGTTTAGCCTCTAAGGGGGTAATAGTACAACCAGTTTGGACTCAGGGTTCTGGAAAATCTGAACCAAAAGGAAATGATAAAGTTCAACTAACCGCACAGAATCGTCAGGAGGTAGCCGCCCTCAGAGCAGAAATTGGTCAGGCAGTGGTGCAAGATAAATATGCAGCAAATGAAGGTGGCACTACGTCGCAGGATATTAAAAAATTGGAAGCTTCTTTGGGTATCAAGAATAAAGGTAAAGATGCTTTACAAAATATATTGGGTGTAACAGCAGAACCTCAAGAATCGGAACGGATAGGTTCGGCCTTTGATGATAATGATAATTCCGACAAAGGACCCAATATTATAACTGCCAATACTGGTGATGATTCTGATATAGATATACGTAAATTACAACGCTTGGAGGTAGGCAAAAGGCGTACTAAAGAGGTTTTGGTATTAAAATACATAGAGGAAGATTTCTCCTTTGATTTGGGTAATGAGGTTCATGAATGGGAACATATTATACATGGAGGTCAGGAATATTTTATAGGTAGAAGACTAACCGATTTGTTGATAGTACGTAAAGATTCTGCTAAATATGAACCAGCCATGGTAGTCAATATAGGACATCCTATAGCCTATCTGGAAACTTACACCTATTGGAATTTAGATCAACAACAGCAAGAGGGTGTTATACTTATAGCCACACAAGATAATGTATTGTGGTATCGAGCCAATCAAGAAACCAAACAAATAGAACTATATTGGGATTGGATGGTGGGCAATACTATAACTGGTTTAACTTATTTTACCTTGGATTCTAAAGATTATTTAACTGTCTCCTCCAATCAATCTTCCTTAGTGGGTCACTATGCTTTAAATATTTATCAGTATAAATTAGAAACCAAAGAATTTTGGATAGCGCAACGTTTACAGCTAGAACATCCATGTGATGAGGTCACGGTCTTAAATACGGGACGTGATGTTATCTTAGCTATACCACAAAATAATTCAGCCGCCATTTACAGTTTCAATCCTCATGAGGCTGCTTACTCGCATATACGTTTCGAACTTAAAAGTTTCGTGGAATCTGAAGGAATTCTTACCATAGCTGGTTTTAAAATGGGTGGTCGTAGCTATTTAGCTTTGACTGGTTATAAGCCCCAAATATTACTATACCAGCAGGGAGATTTTGTGCCTAAAACTATATTAGGAAACAATTTTGGTTTGGTAGAACTATTCTTTCCCATTCCCGTAAGAACCTATCGTGATGATTTAATACTATTAGTGCAACATAGAGTGGATTTTGTTACTCATACTCTTACAGTGGTGGAAACTTTAATATGGGATGGTGATGCTTTTGAGACCAGCATACCAGTGCCCTGCCATTTGGGTCAACATATAGTATATGGTGTAGCTTGTATGTTGGATCTACAACGTGACGAGGGCCTTAAGGGAGCTGCCCTACTAAGAAGAGGAGATGATATTTCTGTTATAGTACCCCGCTTTAAAGCTGAATCTGGTCTATTTCGTTTCCATACTGAACTTTTAGCTAAAAATTCGGAGCTCTTAGATCTACAAGAAATATTTACGTTTCTTAAGGCCTGGGTTAAAGAACAAGATGATTTGATAGCTCAAGCTGAAACATTTTTGAATATGCCTGATGAACAACTTCGAAATTCCCATCCAGATCTCTCTAACTTGGAATCATTAAATACCCCGGAATTTATATTTTCTGGAGAAGTTGGCGAAATATACGTAAACGATTATAAGTGGTCTAATGAAGATTCCAATATTAATTTGGATTATGTTATAAAAAATATAGAAGATCTTTATAGAAATTTAGCTTCTGGCCGTCAAAGAAGACAATTGGAAGATATGTTATATGATAATTTGAATTTTGATATTGTGGAGGTGGAAAATTTAGAAATCGAAAGTCTAAATGACATGCCATTTTATATACAAAATGGTAATCTAAATTTTGATGGTGTGGTGAATTTATCGCAATTGGAGGTTTTTGATAAAATAGTGGAGTTAAAAAAAAGACAAGCCGAGGAGGACTTTATTTTGGCCGGTGATTTAGAATTTGATTTCATCAATGGTATAGCCTGGCCGGATATTCGAGATAATTTAGTTATCAGAACACAGCCACAACATTTTTCTTCACTAAATGTAGAGGTAAGTGATTAAATACACAAAAATTGTTAAATTGGACTCATCTAAATTGTTTGTGTAAGCTATGAAGAACTTGAGAAAATTTAACAATGAAGAAATTTACAGTTTAAGTGCTAACGTGTTATCATTGTAAAACAGCATGTTTAATCCATAGGAAATTGTCAAATTTACTAAAAATTATCACTTACTACTTTAGTTAGTACAAACTGTGAATTCTATCAATATTTTACTCTTTTTTTAGCTCAAAACTTGTTAATTTTATACAAGTTTTTGCAGAACTTATGCAAAAATTTTGTTGGACTCAGTTTTGTCAAACTTTTACCATATTCTTTATTTTTTTTTTTTTTTTTTGTATGAAGAAAACTATCAATTTCTATTAGAAACAAAAGCTTTGATCCACATGCTTTTCAGCGGGTACTCCATTTTACCAAAAAGCCTTTCTATCGTCAATATTGTTTGTAAATTGTTATTGCTTTGGATAAATTGGGTTCCTGCGGGTACCCGCGGTAATGACGTCGAACAGACCTATTGTCAAAAATTGTGTGAAATTTGTTCTTGTTTTGATTTTGCGATTCCCGCAGTTTAAAATGAAAAGACGTGTATTTTTGTTGAAAAATTTGAGAAAACATTGATTTGAAATATTTAAAACCAAAAATAGATTTGCAAAGTGCTCTAAAGTTTTTATTTTAAAGATCATCTTGACTGTAGAGAAAAGTGCTAAAGATAGAGCTGAAAGACCTCTAAATGCCTCTATTAGAATTGATTCTGGTTATTCGAATTGATTTTTGCTCTATCTTTCGGTTTTTTCCATCAGTAGGATACGTGTCAAAATATTTCTTTGCTTAATTAATATTAATCCCTTTCCAGGAAATTATAGCTGAAAATGTTTTATCTATAAAAACTTTAAACTCTCTGGAGTTTCCTGATGACTTTCTATTATCAAATGGCCCAGCTACTTCTATAGTTAAGGCTGAAAAATATTTTGTCAATAATTTATCCGCTAGTGCTGTAGATACAGAAGGTTTGATTAATGGTAAAAGTCCCTTAGATGCTATTACTTTAATGGATCCCCAGGACTGGCTGGGTTTACCTACTTTTAATCATTTGGAAGTTTCAGAAAAATTAGAGGTAAGTCAATATTAATGTTTGATCGATCGGTTGATATACAAAAAATAATAAACTGCCAATCTCATAATCATTTTTAGTTGTTAAGAGTTATCAGATTTAAGTAATTCTTTTAGAGTCCATTTTCCATAAATCTGAAAGATTTTTATAAGAAAATGTAAATTCCCGCTCCGAAAAGTTTTACAGAATGGATTAAAATCAAAATTAAAAGTTTTAAGTAAGATTACCTAAAAAAATTCCTTTTAGATTTCGGATAAATTTTATGAATAGATGATAGATTATCCGCATTTTATAAAGTTTTTCAAAATTGTTCAAAGAATTGGGTATTAAATGAAAGGTACTTCTAAGAGCCTTCTAAAAGTGTGTAGTTTCAATTACCTTCAAAAAAGTTAGTAAAAAATTTGTAAAAAATCTATCTTTAAAAAACAAGATTATTTCAATATCGGTGGGTGTTCATTGCGGAACCTTTTTTATTAGTCCTGATGGAGAAAGTTCAGAAAGTTAAAAATATTTTAACTCTCTGAAGCAGTAGCATTCACATATATGGAAAAATCAGTGCCCTAATAATTCTCGTCATGTATGTCGCGAATTACCACGTGTTTGAGCAAGATAAAATGTTACATAATTATATATATTTTTACTCTGTTGCCTCTGCTTTAGCTTCATGGTACCGCTCATGGTCGTAATGCTGATAAGTTTCCTCAAAATCCCACACTAGAAGAAACAAATATTATTGAAGCATCTTGTCAATTCAATGAATTATATGTAAATGGACCTGTATTCATTAAAGGAAACATGGATAACAGACCTTTGGGTTCTCTTTTCAAAGACATTTTACTTAAACCCGAAGATCCCGAACAAGAAATTATAGTGCCTTCCCCAAAATCATTTGGTTGGATAATGTTCCCTGTAGATTTTGAGCTCGAAAATAATACCATCAATCAAATGGCAGCTGATGAGTTTGTTACCGTCCATACAAATCAAACGTTGAATATATCCTCGTTGGAGGGTTATGTATATTTCTATAATCTGACCTTGAATGGTACCTATGATGGTGTAAATATACAAGATATTTTAAAAGAAGGCATAATTTTGGATAAATCAGTGGATTTAAGTACCAACGAATTAATATTTTCAGATAATGTTGAAACCGAGTCTTTAACCGTTCTACAAAACATTAATAATATTCCCATCAAAGATAATTTACAAACATTACAAGAAGATTTAGTGGTTAATTCAGTTGAGTTTGAACATTTACAATCCCAACAAGCAGATTTTTCAAATGATATTTTGGGTTCAGGAAAATTAAACAATATAGAGTTACATTCTTTTGTTCATGAAGGATCTTGGCATGAGCCTCCAGTTAAGGGTAATATATTCCTAAATGAATTGATATTGGAAAAAGGTTTACAAACTGATGAATTACATGGCATTGACGCGGAATTTCTATTAGATTTTATGAAACAAATAGATGAGTTACCTGATATGGTGTTAAATGGTCAAATACAAGTGGATCATATAACTGTAACCGGAGATGTACAAGTTCATAAACTAAATGGTCAGTTGTTTGATGAAGATATACAGTTATTTGCAATATGGTTAAATCGGCCCAACTTTTTATCTACCAATATAAGATTTAAAGATAAACTGGATATCATAGGAAATCTTAATGTTATGGGGGATTTCCGTGGCAATTATATGCCAGATGTAATTGAAGATATCGTAGTAAGATCCACCAATACTAGTATCAATATAATGGCCCCTAAAAGTTTCCTCAAACCTGTAAGGGTTTTACAAAACTCTCAGTTAAAGGCCTTGAATGGTATAGCTATGGATAATATAGCCTGGAAAACAAAAAATAATTACTTTAAGGGATCTCTAGAGATACAAGGAAATTTAGTCGTACAAAATATTGAACTCAAGGGTCAATTGAATAATTTTACTTTACAGGAATTACAAGATCGGATATACTATGACAAAAAATTAAAAAATTTTGTTTTAAGAAATAGAACTCAGTTTGATCAACAACTTTTCTTAGAAGATCTCTCAGTAATGGGAGACTATAATGAGATACCACAACTTAATGACTTTTTTGAAAATTTAATCTACAAAAATAGTTTATGTTTGTTAAAAGGCAAAAACACCTTTACTGGCAGAGTATCTATACAAAAAGGTGCTTATATAAAATATTTAAATGGCCGTGATCTAATGTATCTATTTAATAATTTGGTATTCATACATGGAACTGAACCGGTGGTAATAAGAGCTCCAGTTCGATTTGAAGATTCGATAAAAGCTAAAGAGGTGTCAGTGAAAAAATCTTTGCAAGTTAAAGAACTAAATGGATGTGATGTTGAAAATTGGTTAAAGGATTCTCTAAGAGTGGATCAAGATCAAATTATACCACGTAAGTTGATGATAAATTTAGATACTAAAAACTTTTATTAGGTACTAAAATATAAAAGTTCTAATCTTAAATTTATGAGGTTAAAGCAGGATGCAAATCTGGAGTACTCCACTCTGCAGATTTTGTTCCTTTCCTTTTTTCGCACTAACAGATGTTTTGTATCACTCCATCTCTATTTTGGTGTACTCCACATTGTAGGGTGGATTACTCCGGTATTGCGAATCTACACTCAGAGAATTATGTCGGTAAAATTAACTGTAATTGCAGTTAAAAAAGTGTATACTGCAATTGAATTTAAATTGCAATTCTTTTTAAATGCAATTGTCTTCAAATAACTACAATATCAATTAATTTAAAATGCAGTCTACACTTTTTAACTTCAATTGCAGTTGATTTTACCAACATAATTCTGTAAGTGTAGCTTAAAGGCGAAATCAAAATGCTTATTTCACACTCAAAAAGATAGAATCTACTGAAAATAACAGTTTAAGCAAAGGTATATTCAGTTAAAACGGCGACAAAATTTACCTTTAAAGTAACTAAAAATGTTATTGTAACTAAAATTGTTGAAAAATAACTAACACGTGCATTAAAAATAACAATGTCGTAAAATTAACTGACAGATTTTTACTACAAAAATTTTAAAACAACTGACAAATTAGGAAAAAATTAATGTTTCTATCAGTTAATTTTATTGATATTATAAAAGTTTATTTTAATAAAATTTTTTTTAAAAAATCAACGAAATTTTTATTTTTTAAATAACTAAACTGATTACTGTAAAAATACGGGTTTCGTAGTTGTTTGTTATGATATTAAAAATAACTGCTATAGGCAACTGTTACGAAATTACAGTACTTTTCGTTAGTTATTTTCTTAACCCTTTCGACCCCAACGTTGCTTGTGAGCAACTTCATATGTTTAACGACTAACGGTAAGCGCTGTTTTTGTTTTTTTATGCTGATCCGTATTAATAACGGAAGCTACATTTGTATACTTTAAGTTTGACAAAAAAAAAAATGATTTGTCAATCAATTAACAAAGTTATTTTCATTAGAAAGTGCGTGTGTCGAGTAAATTTTTTTTCCAAATTTTAAAAAAGTATTCTGTACATGTGAATTTTTTATAAAATAATAGCAACATTTAAAAAAGTGTTTATGAAATATTATTTAGAATATTTCAAGTAAAATATTAATCAAATTTAAATCACTCTTTTTTAAGCAAACATCGGGTGAGTAATTTTCAAAGTTATCAAGTTGCTTGTGAGCAACCTTGGGCAATTGTGGTAATGAATTTACATACTTTTAGATATGAGACCCCAAGAAAAAGGTTTGACAAATGAAGACATTGAAAGAATATTGAACTTCGAATGGAATGTCTCTAGTGACGAGGAAAGCGGGGATGAAGTGGATGATATTTCTGCATTGCTGGATAGGAATTTGGAAGGGATCGTGGAAAGAGGAGAAAGTATAGAGATTGGTCTTCTTGATAACATTATTGCGGAAGAATGCATGGAAGAGCCTAGTTGTGCTGTTGATACTTGCTTTGAAAAAATTGATCCAAAGACACTCAAATGGAGATCAAGACCATTTGAAGCCCCAGATACTGTTATTGAAGTACTGATACCAGTTGTCAAATGTCATTGAAGTACTGACACCAGTAGAATATTTTTACGAGTTTTTTGATTCGGAAACTTTTGAGTTGATCACACTCCACGGATTTGTATGGACTCCAAGAACTCGGCATGGAGATCAAATGTTCTAATGAAGAAATAAGACGTTATATCGGAGGTTTGTTATACTGCCCCAGTTTAAAATGGCATGGGCCCAAAATATAAAGGTTACGCAGATAGCAGACTCAATGCCGCGCCACCGGTTTGAAAAAATTAAGCAATGTTTACATTTTAATGAAAACAGCAAACAACCTAAAAAGGGAGATTTAATATATGACAAGCTGTACAAGATACGTCCTTTACTAAATATTCTCAAAGAAAATACCTCAAGAAGAGCATCAAAGTGTTGATGAGCAAATAATTGCTTTCAAAGGTATATATCAATATAAGTTTGTATTTTTATAAATTCATGTTTTTACTATTGGTTGTAGGTCGGTCAACTTACAAACAATATAATCCAGCCAAACCACACAAATGGGGTTTGAAAATGTTTACACGTGCTGGAATTTCTGGAATGGTGTATGATTTTACAATGTATGTTGGCGAAGGCACTTGTCCGTCATATGGATTGGGACTATCTTCGGATGTAGTCCTTTATCTGGCAGAGAATCTTCCCAAACACAAGAACTATAAACTTTATTTCGACAACTGGTTTACGTCCGTTAGTCTCCTTATAGCTTTGAAGGAAATGGGCATTTTTGCAACAGGGACTATTCGTAAAAACAGGATAAGCAGCTGCCAATTGCTTTCAGATGCTGAACTCAAAAAGAGGGGAAGAGGATCTTATGACGTGAAATGTGAAACCAATTACAACCTAGTGTGTCTAAAGTGGTTTGACAATAAACCAGTTCTACTAGCATCTTCGTATATAGATCATGAACCTGTTGACTTTTGCAAGCGTTGGAACCCAAAAGAAAAAGCGTATATTAATGTTCCAAGGCCTGCGATTGTAGGAAGTTATAATAAAGGCATGGGAGGGGTTGACCTGGCAGATATGCTTATGGAGCTGTACAAGATTAACCACCGCTCTAGAAAGTGGTACATACGAATCTTCTATTGGTGTCTAGGAACATCCGTTACAAATGCGTGGCTGCTTTATAGAAAACATCTTTCTCTGATCCAAACCAACAAGAAACATATACCACTAATACAATTTCCGCTGGAAATCGCTAATGATCTTTTGCAATATACTTCTTCTTCTGTGGATTCTATACCAAGAAAAAGAGGTCGACCATCAAATGCAGAAATCAATAAACCGACATCTCCCGAGTCTTCGCAAGGCAGCAAAAAATATAGGTTTCAACCGAACCCTTCAGATGTAAAGCGGTATGATAAAATGGAACATTGGGTCGTATTTGGTGAAAAAGGCCGTTGCAGATTGTGCAAGACAGGAACTCCAATGTCCAAATGTCTCAAGTGTAAGGTCCATCTTTGCTGCAACAACAATAAAAACTGTTTTTTGTCATATCACACTTAATTTTTATAAATAATTAAATAAAACTTTATATATATCTTATTAAAAAAAATATTGTTTTATATACCACTATTGCCCAACGTTGCTCACAAGCAACATTCTCTACCGCCCAAACGAAAGGGCGTGGCGGCTTGAAATTTTATCCAGACACTATTTAAATGACTACAACATGATTAAAAGTAAAAAAAAAAATTTCGAGGGCCAGGAAAAAAGTTGGGATCGAAAGGGTTAAATAACTCTAAAATCAGTTGTTTTGTATTCTTGCATAGAAAAACAACTGTAATTACAGTTGAAAACAACAACATGCAGTAACTGCCAAACTTTTTTGAGTGCAGAAATCTTGTTAGTACAAAAAAAAAAAATTATATTCCATATTGGGCTCCTAAAAGATGGTTCGATGTCTGATATTTATTAGTATTATAAATATCTGCACAAACTCATTATACCCACGTAGAACTGTAGTGTATAATCATTAAATCAATCGTGATCTTAATGAATATTTTGTAAATTTTCCAGATTATCTTCAATTTGGTGCTGGAAGTTTGGATGGAAATTCATTTAATGTTCATATCATCAATGATATTGACATGTCCCGTATTATCACTTTAAATACCCCACAAACATTTAGTGATACTGTGAAATTATCAGAAGTACATTTAAATGGATTGATTGTCACTAATGGCAGAGTAAATGGAGTAAATTTGGAGCAAGAATTTAATAATACATTGATGGTAAGTTATATTATAAACCTACTTAGTTTGATTTCATTAAATAAAAAAATTAACCGTATTATTGATTTAGACTTACGGTCACCAACATATTTCCACACCTCTTACTATAAAATCTATAGTAGTTTTGGGTGATCTAACCATAAAAGGTTTGGTAAATCAGAATAAAGATTTACAAGATGTGGCCACTCTACAGGATAATTTGGTTTTAGAATCTCCGCTATACTTTCAATCTATTTACAGCCCTAGGGTTATTATGAAAGATTTGGTAGCTGGCATAAATTTTGATAAATGGTTTGAATCTGCGATAAAATTTAATAGTAATGCTTCTCAACCGATAACCGGTAATTGGTCCGCAAAAACTTTAACTATAAAGTCTGGTCCTAATGATTTTCAATATATGATTAATGGTTATGAACCCTGGCAATATAATTCATATATACGTTTCACTAGATCAAATGATAAAGATGTCGAAGAAATATGTCAGTTACTTAAAGAAATATGGTCCGATATACATAAGAAATCGGTATATATTAAGTATATAGAGGAAGATTTTCATATAGATATGGAAGATATTAAGGAATTTAAGACAAATAATGACACTATAAGAAAAGTAATTCACTTAAAAACATCTCAAGAAGATATTTTGCTTGTCAATCTAAATTGTTTATCATTAATCTTTAAATGGCGCCCAACCGAAAATCGATTTGTTTTAAGAAACTTCTATAAATCTGGACCCATAGATCAGGTAATGGTATTGCCAGCTACCATTAATTCTACTGGTCTACAATTCATTACAAATTATGATTCCACAGAGTCAGTAAATTGCTCCTTAAATGGTATTAATATATGGAAATCGTATAATAATACTATAACTCATGAGCGAGCCTTAACAGAAGATATCGATGATTTATATTTTTCAATATCATTGAATAATACAATATTGTTTAGCTATAAAGAAAATATTAACGAGTTGGATTTAGCAACCTATAAAATCCAACAAAAATGGAAATTACCTTTAGCTGAAAATAATAACAGATATCGTTTTGTACCTCAGGGGAATAAAGAAGAAATAATCTTGACTAACGGAAAACATATGCTAGTTATATCCGATAATTTTAATACAAAATTAAAAAAATCCACATTTTATAACTCCGACTCTCTCATTCTACAGTCACCAAATTTACAAGATCTTAAAGATAATGCCTCAGAGTCTATATTAAAACCCAATTCTTCCTTAACTCGCTCTCTTGTATTTGCTGATTTTAAACAAGTCGTAGAGCGTATATTAGTGGATTTGGGCCAGAGATTAAGTCAACAAATTAATGTTACCCAGCTAAGTATACCAGAATCTGATTTATTTGATGAACACCTAGTACCCGATTTTTTGGCCATAATGGAAGAATTACAAAGGCAGCGTATTTACCCTAAGGACAAATTTAATATAGATTTTGATAATATCACGGTACCTGAAAATCCGGCTCAAGTTTTGTCCGCTCGGGTAGTACAAATAACCTGGCCTGTGGTAGTAGAAATTGAAGAGATACATTCATATTTGAGATCCAATAAAACTCATGATCATCCCTTATGTGCTTGTATTACCAAATCGTTGGGTTTCTTAATCAGAGATGTGCTGCTATTGGCCAATCAACATAATATTAACCAGAATTCCAAGGATTATACCCAAGAATTAACAAATGTCATCAAACGTATAAGAACATTTGAAAAGGATTTAGAAGAATTTGTTAAAGCTTTAAAACAACATAAAGATCAAGTAACTAAAGAAGTCAAACTAAAACCAAATAAAAATTTACAAGAAGAACAGCTCACAGAATCTCCTACAAATCGAGATTATCGTATATTTGCCCAGTCTAGTGATAAATTAATGTTTATAGAAAATTCTCACTTGCCTGGCCCTAAAAATGGAGAAATTTTGCCGTTAAAAGTGGGAAGTTTCGCAAATACCCGCAATTTATTAGCGGTAACAAAAAATCAAACATCTTTAACTTCCGGTTTAAATCCAGGTATTTACCTATATCTGGAAGGTTTTAAGCAACAGTTATACCAAGTTTTAGATGCCAAACATCCTAGATCTTTACAATATCTCCGTCTTAAACAACAAACTTTATTAATGTATATTGAAGATTGCTGTCAAGTTCAAATTCTTAGTTATAAGGGATCAAAAGGTTTCGAAAAATTTGCTGATATTCATAGTGAATCTAAGATTACTCAGATACTTACCCTTTCGTTGCCTGGTTTAGAGGGAAATTCGAAATATTTCTTGGTTCTGATATCAGATAAGAATATCAAATTTTATGAAATTGTTATCGAAGGGGGTTATCTGGAGCCTCCTCCACTTCCCCTACCATGTTTGTAATATTTGTTAATGTATGTTAAGCTTGTATAAAAATATTTAAGCAATAAATTTTCCATGTTTTTTAAAATAATATCTATTTTATTAATATGTATTTCACTAGTTATAGATTTTATAATTTTAAACTTGACATGTTTGGGATATATATATATACAGTGTTGTGCAAAACAAAAGCAACAAACTATGTAAAAATAAGTAAAGTAATTTATTTCGAAATATATTTCTTTAAAAAAAAAAACTATTTCCATAATTTATTAACATTTATATACGCTAAGTTACACATTAAATAAAAAACAACTTAAACTAACTGTTTCTTCAAAAATAAATTAAAACAATTCAGGTCTCCATATAAAGGTGTGCAAAACAAAAGCAACAATTTAGTATTTCGTATATGAGCCTTTATTTTTTATAACTTCGGCACACCTGCGCGGCATGGATTCAATAAGGTTATTTATAGTGGATTCAGGAATACGTTTCCACTCGGCTTCTAGGTTTCCAAAGAGTTCGTTCCGATTTTTGAATCGTTTCCCGGAAATACTCCTCTTCAGTATTCCAAAGAGATTTTCAATGGGATTCAAGTCGGGTGATTGTGCCGGCCAATCAAGGACTTGAATTCCATTCTCTTCTATGAACTCTTTGACTACCCTCGATGTGTGTTTCGGGTCATTATCGTGTTGAAACACCCATCGAAGGGGCATATTCCACTCAGCATGTGGAATCATTTTCGTTTCAAGAATGCTTTTGTACATGAAACGGTCCATTATTCCATCAATTTTGTGGAATGGGCCAACTCCATTTGCAGAAAAGCAAGTCCACACCATCACGTTGCCTCCCCCATGCTTAAAACTCTTTTTGCAATTGCGTGGATCAAGCCTTTTGCCAGGCAAACGGCGAACTGTAGACATACCATCAGAATTTATTAAATTGAATTTTGATTCGTCACTAAATAGAACGGTTTTCCATTTCTGTATGGTCCAATTCAGGTGTGATTTTGCAAAATTTAGTCTTAAACAATAAAAAAGACAAAATCTTTCGATAAAGTTAAAAAAATAACAAGTTTATAGTAACTCACCTTTTTTGAATGTGTTTCCTAGTCAACAATGGTTTTTTTGCTGGTCTGTAACTTTTTAAATTATTTTCTATTGCACGTCTTCGAATTGTACTATCGTGCACATTTAAATTTAGAGTTTTTACAACCTCACTAGAAGTAGCAAATGGATTTTTTTTGAAAATGCCACATATTTTTCTATCATCACGCGCGGAAGTTTTTCGTGGACGTCCTCCTAAATGCTTTACAGAAACTTCTTTTGTCGACTTATATTTTTTTAGCAATCTGCAAACTATGGATCTGTTTATATTGTATTTTCTAGCAACGGATGCTTGCCCCTCTCCATTTTTTAAGTCCTCAATTATTTGAGATTTAAAACTTTGGCAATATTTATTCCTAGCCATACTTATTAGATCAACAAGTACCAACAACATTTAGAAACTAATTTTTAAAACTCATGTAAAGAATACCAAAACCCTATTAAACTGGTTAAATCTGGGAAATGTGCCGTTATTTTAAAGAATTTATGTTAATTGCATCATTTTTAAATTTGTTGCTTTTGTTTTGCACATTCTCTTTTTGGGAGTTTGGGTATTTTTGTTTGTTTTTTATTTAGAGTGATGCCAATGTTGGAAAATAAAAATGCACATTTGTTTTTTACCAAAATCGCTAACAAACGTATATAAAAAGTGTTTCTTAAAATAAAAAAATGTATGAAATATTTCATTTTAAAGTTTAATAGGGGTTTTGTTGCTTTTGTTTTGCACAACACTGTATATATAAGTTGGTGTGGTGGCTTTGGAGATGGACCTTGGCTTCCTTCAACGGTAACTTTCTCAACAAGTAGGAAATATTTTTTTTTCATTTATTTATTTAGAATTTAATTCTATTTAATAAAAATACATTAAAAATTATTCTAACTTTGGATTTTTTGTTACTTTAGTATAATTGCTTTACATATTTAACTATATTTTGTTTAAATACAAAAAAGTTTTTCTCATTTTTTAATTCTAATGGAATTTCATTAAAAAGTTTAAGGCCATTATAAAACAATAAATTTTGATAAAAATTTTTTGAACTGAAATTTAATCTAAATCTAAGGCATTGCGTAAATTATACGGTTGAACATCGGCAACATACACTAAGTGTTTTCGCATATAGGTCGGCAACATTCCATTCTTTATTTTGAATATAAACACTAAAACGTTCATCACCAGTCTTTGATTTACAGAAAGCCACTGCAATTTGTTTAACAAAACATATAATAGCACGTAACTTTTTGTTGATTTACAAGAATTGTACCTACTCAAAGGAAACACTGCGAATTTAATGAAACTTTGGTGTTTTAAATTTAACTTTATCGGGATAAAGGAATTAAATGTACTTAAATCCTAAAGCTTATTTAGCAAATTGGGAAAATAATCTGTTGAAGGCCTAAGGAAATCGTCAGGGGACGACGTTTTCAGAATTTCTAGAAATATTTGTTAGGTTATATTACAAATTTAATGAGAATTTCTTGTTCTCGCCTAAGAGCCTTATTCAACATTTAAAATATCAAAAAAAATACAAAAAATAACAACAAAAACTTTACTACAATTTGGTCCTTTATAAGATGTTCCGTAGTTTTCGATGGGAAATCGGCCACATATCATCAGGACCTCTACAATACCACACTTAGGAATAGGCACAACTCGTGCCATCATCCATAGTGAAGGAAATACAGATTTATGATCCTAAGGTTCGATTAGTGAAGGTGCAGTTAAAATTTAGATGACAGTTAAATTCAAATTTTATATGGGTAACAACTACAAATGTGTCAGCTAAACTCCCAGTTGGTAGCTAACAGGACATTCAGCAATCCGGCTGTTTTTGGCTTTTAATTTAAAATATTGAAATCTCTTAGCTATTTTAAATAAATACATATATCAATTTTTTATATTTTATGAAAAATAAATTTTTATATCATTTATTCATTTACCATAATCAGCCTTAAAACTAGTTTTATATATATCTGACTTTTAATTGTATTTAAGATGCACAAAATTAACTCCTTTAATCTAAAATTTTGTTTCATCCAATCCAAAATTTTGTTTCATTAAAAAAAAATATATATATCGTAAAATTCGTTTTTATTTTAAATTTTTTGTATTAATAAATAGTATATATAATTATGAAACTAATAATTGCAACAACAAAGAAAATTCCACTAGATTTTTTAAGCAGCCTTTTCAAATTTAAATCCCCTAAAAAGAGGGAATAACCAAAGGACTGACTTTCACTTACAGACGAAAATTGCTTAAAATATTTACAAGTGCTTAGTAGAAAAAAATAAACCTAACAATTTTATACTTCTTTACTAAATTTAAGGAATTTTAACGGGTAAAAATAGTCTAGGATCACCAATTTTAGGACTTAAACGTACTACCACTTGATCATCACCATCTCCCACTTCTAGGAATGAATTCCAATCGGCTAAGAAATAAAAACCGTTTTTCTTTTTAGGAGGAGGAGGTGACTCCGTATTGGGATTTGGACCAAAGGAATCTTCTAAATCCGCCAAAGAACCATTGCGCGATTCTTCGGTAGTAGAGGAAGTGGAAGATGCCGCAGTAGTTGAGGAAATTATACCAGATTCTGCGGCATTATCCATATCACTGTCATCTAAACTCAAATCTAATTGTATTCTATTAGTATCGGCAGTAGAGATTTCTGCTGCTGGTGTGGTAGTGGTTGTTTCCGCATTCAATGTAGAGGCTTCTGAGGGAGTAACACTTTGTCTTCTAGTTTTAATAGTATCGTCGGCAGAAGTTTGTTGTTTTTTAAGATTTTCTAGATATTTTAGATCAGCTTGTCTTAGCAGAGCTTTATCATTGGGGGTTAAATTTAGATTCTTTAATTCTTGTAAATTTTTTATTAACCTTTGTAATTCGTCTATGTTTTCCGCTAAATCCGGTATTGGCGTTTGTTCATCGTTATCCTTAGTTTCGGTGGAGGGTACATAAACAGGTGACATCTGTTCATAATTAATTTCACTAAAATCAGCCCTTAAATCTTCTTGGTTTTGAATTGGATTCAGAGGTTTATCATCTGGCAGGGCTAATTGATAGTTAAACTCACTAAAATCTGTCATTAAGTCCTGATCTGCAGCTATACCCATTTCCATATCATCTTGTGACTCTTCTATATCATCATCAGTTCTTCGACGGAATGCTTGAGGAGATTCATGAGGATGTTCAGTAGAAACCCCTATTTTATTGGCTGCTCTCTTTATGGCCGCCTCTATAATTTTTGTGGCACTGAATATGGGCAACTCCACCGAACTTTCGGTTGTAGTCTTAGGAGCTTTGGGTATTAAAGACTTTAGGGTTGTTAAAGAAAATACTGCCGTTCTCTGACTAGGTTCTTCTTCTTCTTCGGAAGAAGCTGTAGTAGGAGAGAAAGTAGTAGTAGTAGTTGTAGTGGTCACTGCTTCATTATTAGATAGACCAAATCTTTGCAGATATTCTTCTACTCCCGAAGCTTCTTTTTTGGGTGTCTTTGGTTCTGGCGGTGGTAGTTTCTTAAAACTGGTGTAACCATTCTCAGGTTGAGTAAATTTGGTTTCCAATTTCTGAGTAAGTTCTTTTGGTAGAGCCACACCCAATTTCTTTAATTCTTGAGCATTATTAAGTAATTTTTGTAGTTCCTCCAAATCATCAATTTTTTGTTTAGCTGTTGTTTGTGTTTTAATTTCTTTAGGACTTTTAGTGGCCACAAATCGTGGCGGCTCTTTGGTTACAGTTTTATAAATCATAGGTGGCCGCAGATTCTTATATGCATCATTTTCAGCTGCAGGTTTTGCATAAACTAAATCTTTTAGTTCTTCACTTGAAGATTGTTGTTTGAAATTGTTATTCGCTGTCTTAGGCTTTTCTGTGGTATGATTGTAGGCTGGCAAATCCAATTTTAAATCTTCCATATCACTTTCATTAATTAACAATTCTTCGACTTCTTTGTAGGTGTTTTCCTTAGAAGGATACACTATATGAGCACCATTAAGATTTTGCACATTTTGAGTTCTCTGAGAAGCAGCTGTATCTAAATTGGGAGCTTTGGTAGCCCCTCCCGATTTAGCTTTTGGATTGGGTGTCGGCACATTAATACGTACTCTTTCTAGTTCTTGTACTTTGCTCAAAAGTTTTTGTAGTTGCACAAATTCATTAGGATCTACTTCTTGTAAACTACTACCCGATCCAGTATCATTAGTTATATCTATAATACGTTGAGCGAAGTTTTGTGATCTCCTAGTTGCTGTCTCATATTGCTGATCTTGATAGGCCTTGGCAGCGGTAGCTTTAGTCGAAATTTCTATATCACTATGAGAAGCTTTTTCAGCTTCCTCTACTTGTTTGTATAAGGTTCTTAAATTGGCAAAGTCATTGACTGGAAGTCTAAGATCTTGCTGGGCCTTGGGCGAAGGAGCTTTTACATTACGTGTGGTAAAGCCTAGGAGAGGAGATAAGGGAGTGTCGGTGGCTAAAGGTTTCTCTAATTCTCTTTCTCTTTGTTGTATATTTATTCTCTCTAATTGTTGTACCCGATTTATTAAAGCCTGCAAATCTCCATGATCCACTGTCTGTTTTTTGGGTCTAGATTCATATTCTATGGTGGGATAAGTAGGTATCATGGGTGGTTTAGGAGTAGTAGTACTTGTTGTAGTAGACGTTGTGGTTGTGGTGGAGGTGGTAGTTTTGGGGGTAGTGGTAGCTCTTGAGGTAGCCTTTTCCAGTTCAGCCAGATATTTTTGCAATTGTATTAAATCGTTAACTGAGGGTCCCGGTTTTTTGGTGGTTGTTGTGGAAGTAGAAGTCGTTGAAGTGGTAGTATCTTTGGATTTTTGTGTTTGCTGCTGTCTAGCTTTAGCCTGTTCAAATAACTTTTCTAATTCATTATCATCGGTTAAAAGTTTTCGTAACTGCCACAAATCTGTAGGTCCAACTTGGGCTGACAATTGTACAGGTTTTTTGGTAGTAGAGGTTGTTGTGCTAGTTGTTTTGGCATTTGCCTTCTCATAAACCTGCAGTTGCTGTAATACCTTTTGTAATTGATCAAAATCGGGGGTAGTAGATCCAGATTGAGCTTGTTGTTGGAACAACAGCAATTGTTGTTGAGGCGTTAAGTTAGCCATTGTAAAACGATTAGTTATGGCTGGAGTTTGTATTGGAGCTGGAGTTACCACAGCTACTGGTCTAGAGGCTGCTGCATTGCTGGCTTTTTGTACAGGAGTTACCTGCTTCAATACATTTTCGGGATTAATTTTTAACTTTTCTAGTTCTTGTAGATTTTCCAATAATTTTGATAATTGGTCACTTTGATTGGGTTCAGTTTGATGATTACCCTGGTTAGCAAAATTTATATCAATATTTGGATCTATACGTCTTCTAGGTTTTTTAGGCTCTATAAGCATAGGTTTACCATTGGTAATCAAGGAAGATGCTATGGTGGTGGGAGCAGGTGTAGTGGTAGTTGTAGTGGTTGTAGTTGTGCTAGTAGTGCTAGGTTTGGCCGTTGTTACCTCGACTTTAGAATTAACATTCAATCTTTCCAGTTCCTTTAAATTCTCCAACAATTTTTCCAATTCCGTATTACCCAGACCAGTAACACCTTTTTTGGCTTTTATATGATGACTAGAAGGTATTTTAGCTGTAGCAATTTCACTTTCTTGACTCAAGGGTTCTAAACTATTTTGCGTCGATGAGGATGCTTCGTTTTTCTTAATAGCCTTACGTTTTCTACCACCTACGATGCCAAATCTGGTAAGATAACCCTCTACCTCTGGCTTAACACGTATCTCTTCTCCTATATTTAAAGGCTTAAACATCGAATAGGCATCGGCTTTAATTGTAGGACCCAAACTCTGTGAGCGCAAACCCTTTAAATCCGCCACACTAACCACCTGCGGCTTAGGAGCACTTTCAGCTGCATAATAATCTTCTACGCCCACTCTACTGTGTGTTTGTGTATGACCCGCTATTATACCCAAACTTTCTAAAACATCAGCTACCGGTTTAATAGTAGATGTGGTTGAAGACCTCTTTTTATCAGTGGTGATTTTCAAAAACTCAGCATTTTTAGCATTATAGTGACTACTAAAACGTTGTACCGGTTTAGAGTTTTGATTTTTTCCCAAATTATAATCATAGTTTAATGGTAAGTCCGTGACTAAAGGTTTAAAGGGTATAAAATTAGCCTCATTTACCGAAGGCGTCATACGAAACAACACTGGTGGGGGATTAGAAGGATGATAGGTGGTTGGGTTAAAAGCTACGGGTTGGGTTTTTAAATGAAATGAGGGTTTGTAAGTGGTAGCGTCGATTTTTCCTATACCCTTAGTTTCGAATTTTCCCTCGTTATTCATGGAGGGTGTTAAAAATTGTATGGGTTGATGAGAACTGTATGAATCTACCACTTTGGTTACTGGAGGTCGAGTGAAAAGTTCCTGTATTAAGAAATATAAAATTATTTGCATATTTATTTTTATATTTAATCTATAAAACTTAATGCAATTGTTTGCACTAACCTGTAAATTGTCCTCAGTATTATTATCTGTATTATAGGGCAAAACCAACATTAGAGCTCTCATACTATCGGCTCTAGCTTTATCACCAGCTTTCATACTTTTTTCATATTCTTCTCGTGTAACTTTTTCATACAGTTCTTCTATTTCACCCCTAGAAAAGAAAATTTTAAGATTATTATATAATTTTATATATCTGTACTAAAATTTATTGACAATTGGAGGACCGAATCCATCAAATCCTTTTAGGGTTTTGTATTGAAATTTGGAAAATAGAATTTCATTCAGTTTTTGATAGTTTTCCCTAAAGAATCTATGCAATATTTTACAGAATCAGATGTTCTCTGGAAAATTAGTGGGTGATACCATAGAACGTTTGAAAGGTTTCCCTAGAAAATTTTTATGAAAACAAACGAAGTCGGCCTGGGTATGTCCGTCTGTGTAATCGTCGATCACTAACCCAAGGCACACGTATAGATGTTAAATTTTTAAGAAAAATGTTTTTTATTCTTCTGATCAGTTTGATATGGAAAAAAATGCTTGCCAACGTGTTGGAAAGATATAGGGGGGAAGGTGAAAAGACATCTTGATTTTTATATCTTTTTGTGACAAAACCTCTCAAATTTGTAAAAAAAAAAACAACATGTGCTTTTCCCTTTGGTATAAATTCGTATAAGCATTTAGGGAAAGAATTACAATATTAATAAAATTTTTTCCACGAAATTTGTACATCAAGCATATATAGTAGTTTGTAAATATATTTATATTGCCTATTAACATATTTAACAATGTCTTTTTTCTGCGTGTAGTGAGTAATGGATTTATTAAAATTTAAATTCACATGAGCGATGACGAGCTTGAATCGACTACGCAATTAAGCGTGTTCGTTTACTTACTACAAGTTACTACATTTACTACAGCTGGAAAAATTCAATTCAAAAAGTAAACAAAACTTTCCAATTGTAGTAAAAGTAGTAAGAAATTCGAGTAAACGAACACAATGTAAGTGGTTATAACATACCTAGTCAATCTTGGCAGTGACGGGTCCTGATTTAATATCCTTTGTACTTCATGTATTGTTTCCTCTAAGGCCGGTGGTTGAAAAAAAGACTTATCCAAATTTTGCAGTAAATTTCCTCTTAAATTATGTGGTACGGTTGGTAGTGTCGAAACCAGACAGGGTATTATTAATAGACATAAACATAATTTCAAGTGGAGAGGTGGTACCAATTTTGGAGGATAATTCATGGTAACTGGAAAGAAATATAATAGTGAAAAAGTTAAAAATATGTAAATTTTAGATTAAAAATGTCAGTCGTGTGTTCGTTTACTCGAAATTCTTACTACTTTTACTACAATTGGAAAGTTTTAAGCTTGTTCGTTTACTTCACGTTACTACTTTTACTACAGCTAAAAAAATTCAGTACAAAAAGTAAACAAAACTTTCCAATTGTAGTAAAAGTAGTAGGAAATTTGAGTAAACGAACACACTGTTTGTTTACTTTTTGTACTGATTTTTTCCAGCTGTAGTAAAACTAGTAACTTGAAGTAAGTAAACGAACACGTTTTAGGAAATTTTATAGGATTTCCAAAAATATACAGTTTGTATCAGTACTGCCTAAATTTTACTATGTAATTTGATAAAAAGTTGATATCGCTAATTTTTCATTAAAAGCCACACCCACTTAAAACAAGTGACAAAAGGAAAAAACAAACATTACGTTAAAATTCTGTACAATTTTCTGAACCATCTCCATGCCTTTATCTTTAAAAATAAAGGCAACAACAATAAAATTAGAAAAAACTTGAATTGTCTTAAATTAGTGGTCACCACTGTATAACCCCGCTCCCAAAATCAAAGAAAATCAAACGTCGAAGTATAAAACCGCCTGGAAAGTTTATAATAAAATAATTTTTAAGATTTCAAAAAATAGAAAGCGGTAGATCCAACACTTTCAAAATTTTGTTTGGCGAGGGGAGTTGTATTATGGTTTAATATTCAGATATGCACTAAGAGAATTATATTGGTAACAAGTAACTGCAATTACAATTAAAAAGTGTACATTGCAAATGTATTTAAAATTGACTCATGTTGCAATTATTTTTTTTTTTTTTTGCAATTTGACTAAAACGAACGGTTAATAATAACTGCAATGTTAGTTATTTTAAATGAAATTATTACGTAGACTTTGAACTGCAATTTCAGTTAATTTTACTAGACATAATAGTACTAGTAACACAGTCAAAATAGCAAACAATACTATTGAAGTAACTGAAATTGTTTAAATTTAATTAAAATTTACTGTATACAAATTTTAATACCTACAGAAGTTGATTGAAATTCAACTAATGTTTGGATCAGAAATTTCAATAGGCTGAAATGGACTTGTGTTGAAATTTGTCTATAAATTGGTGAAACATTATAAAATCAATGCGAAATATTGATTTTGCTTAATGTAAGGTGTGTTAAAGAGAAAATAGTATATATAGTCCATATGAGCGTTAGATCCAAGTCTAGATCATATAAATCTAGGTACCAAATTTCATAAAAATATCGTCAATATTAATATTTACGATCTACATCATGCGAACAGCATATTAGGCAATTTTTGGCGGACCTTTATATGAGCACTAAAAATGGACCGATTAATATCGAACAGGCTTTGTCCTTGGGCTGATATAAATAGGTGTACCAAATTTCATCAGAATATCTTAATATTTGCGAACAATAGAAATATTATGAGTGTGTTCGATTCCTATAACCAAAATATTCTTTTGGCTATAAATTTAGTCACTCTAGCTAAAATATAACTAATATTGTACGAAATTTTCTTTCCCCTTAACCAATATTTTCCGGTAGTTTTACATAACTTTAATTATAACTACATCATAAAATTCATCTAAAAACTGTTGCATTATGCGTTTTAAATTACAGTTCATAGTAGCTAAGGATCATCTTCTATAATAACTTTTTGAGACCGCTTTTTTTTAAACATTTTAAATCTTCGTTAGTGAGTTATTTAATTTGTTAACACAACTATTAACCAACAAATGTTTATTACCTTAAAAAACTGGTTAAATAGTAATGTTTATAATTGTTACGATTATAGTTTATGTTGTTGATAACTTAGGTGAATTTTTATGCAATTTCTTTTAAACAAGAAAATTCATTAAATAAAAATTTTAATAAATACAAATATTTGTTAAGCAAGAATTTTAAGTGTGCTTAATATACACTAGACGTCCTCGTTTTAATAAACTCTTTACGATTTCCACAGTTTTTATTCTTTGTTTAAAACGATTTATAATTATTATTCAAAGCGATTGTTAGATTCTTTTTTTTTTTGTATTTGTTTAAACGAATACAAAGTTTAAAATCAATTTATATACTTGTTCATTATAATTTAAGCATGTCAAGGTATTTTATATAAAATCAAATTGTTATTAATTTAACAAAAAATGTAGTCTTCTAACAGGTGAAGGTAGTTATTGCTTGAGTTATGTTAATGGTTTATAAATTTAACTTCAAGAATATGTATAGAACTAAATACATAAGAATTTGTTAAACTCGAATTTTAATTAACTGCAACACTTTAAAAATTTTGATATAATTCTTTTTTTAAAGAAAATTTTGAAAGTTTAAGATTTGTTTTATTTGTTTAATGGTTGTATGTAAAATTAGATTTTTTTTTAAGAATACGTATCGAATTTTTGGAATTAAAGTTAATATTAGTAGCTAAAACGTTTTAACAAAAATAACTATTTTTGTGCAATTATAGCATTAAGTATCTTCCACTAAACTAAAATTATGTTTCTTAAAAAAAGACTTAGAAAACAAAATTTAAACAAATTTGCCTGTTAAAATGATTAAAACAAAATTAAAATTGATTAAAATTGTGCTTAACTTTAACACAGCAATTATGTTATTATTTTCATAAATCTGTATTCACTATAAACATTGTTTATAATTATAAAATCACAAAATTCCCCCTCTTATTAATAAAATCATTTAAATTGTTTTACAAATGTATGTTAGAAACGTACATATCATAAAAAATTTGCTAAAATGAAAACAAAGTATGTATGAAAATAATAGAAATAAAACAAAAAGAAAAATTACGTCAACAAACATGTTTATTATTGCATTAAATGTATTACACGCAATATTGTGCATGTATGAATAATATATAGTACGAAACATAGAAGAAGTACGACGAATGATATAAAAAAAAAATTGTTGTTGAAATTGTCTTTTACACAGCCACACTTATTTATCATACATGCTACCAAAAAAAAAAAAATATTTAATAAAATTACATGGTTAAGCACGTGTTAAAATGTGAAGACTAAAAAGAAGAAGCATTAACAACTAAATAATGCAGTAACTTTTTACAATTGAGTTTAAAAAAAGTTATAATAATTGTGAAACAAGGCAGTTTTAAATGGAGTGTTATTAATTTTAAAATAAAATATAAAATCCGAGGTGGAAATTATGTGTGGTAACAAAAAAGAAGCACTGGCAAAGCGCAAGTAGACCGCGGTCTTACAAAAAGAAGTACTGGCAAAGCACTAAATTTGGACGCTTTCCCAACGCTTGAAAAGGGTGAATTCCCAGCGCTTGTTTTCCTATAACATTATTTTGTTTTTGAAAAAGAAACTCTATGAGTGGATATTTAAATAATTTTTGACTCCACAATACAATAACTCCAAGAGTCGTCTATTTTTAGAGTAATTTAGAATTCTTCAGTGATGAGGGCTCATAATTTGGTGGCAAGGAAAAAAACACTTGATTTTTATGTTTTTTGGTGCTATCATTTGGGTGTCAGGAAAGCACTTTAATTTTTTTATTTGAGCGTTGGCAAAGCATTTGATTTTTATGTTTATGGGTGCTTTCCCAGGGCTTGGTAAAGAATTGGCACCACCGTGGAACGGTGTTATCATTTGGGCGTTGGGAAAGCGCTGTTAATAAGATGTGTGTTCCCGTACGTTACCGCGGGTACCCGCGGGAACCCAAAACAGCCCAAACAACAATAATTTACAAGCAATTTTGAGTACGGGAACGCCTTTGGGCTAGTTTGGGTAACTTGGGTAAAGTACGGGAACAGACATAAGCACTCATACCATCTATTTCGGTGCTTTGCCAGTGCTGGCCCCTTTGTAATTTTCTACCTGGGATGTTTGCTAACTATAAAATATGGGATTTATGATAAATGAATTTGTGTCTTATGGATTTTGTTTTATATTACTACATTACATATGTTTATGTAGTGATTTAAAAGACTTCTAATATTTGTTTTGTTTTTTTTTTTAAATAGTCAAAGACTACTAAAAATCATGTTTTATTTTGGTATTCCCCTTACAAAAAAAAACTATCACTATTATGCTAACAATTTTTTATGACTTGTTCCAAAACAAAAATTAAATTACTTTAAACTTTTAAGTTATGTAAGTTTTGTGGTCGTATCTGTTTTTATTTACCACAAACTTTATGTTTAAGAAACATTTTTCACACTTGTTGAAATTATGTCGCACTTTTTGTTGTTTTATTTTTTGTTAAACAATTAAACCAAAAACTTAATTACTTTGTTAGCGACCTCTTACAAGGTATGGAAGATAAAATTGTTTATTTATAGAGAAATTTAGTTTACGGATGTTTTCTCAATGATTTTATATTAAAATTCGATAGTTTTTATCTTCATATGAATGTGTATATTATTACGAAATGATTATTTCCAGTGAAAAGGCCAATGCATTGTTAGCATTATAGTAACAAATAGTAAAGCTAAAAAGTTTGAAAAATTGTAAAAAGTTAATTTCTTTATAAGAGGGATAAGAGAAAATTCTATAAAAGTTAGAACGAAGTCATATAAAAGAATATGTTGGTAACACGCTGTTTTATTTTTGTTTAAATTTACCTAACTTATAGTAGGAAACTGTACTGCTACTATAAATATGGTAAATTTGCTCCCAGTGCGTAAATGAAAAAAATTACACACATTATGCGTAGTTTAATTCAAACAAATTTTGTAAATTTACTTCATTGAAAATGCGTTAAAAATTATGAAATTTTGTGTAATTTTACCATTTTCATGTGTAACTTTACCAAAAACCTTCTACAGTCCAAAAAATATAATCATTTTTGAAATACTTTATTAACAAAAAAATTTTTGTTTAATATTTATTTTTAAATTTAAAAATAAAAATAGATTTTCGACCTTTAGAATGGGTACGTACTGGCTAAATAAAATCTAAACTAACTTCTTAACCTCAAACCTACTAAATTAAAATTAATAAAAATATATAATCATTACAATATTAATTGTATTTGGTCTATACGACGCGTTTGAAAAAACAAAATTTACTATATAAACTAAATTCAGAGTTCCAAATTTCTATGGAGTTTAAAAAAATTTCAAAAATGTTTTAAAGAAATTTTAAACCCTTTTGTCGATTTGTATTTAGTTAAGAATTTATTTAGCCACCTCGCACAGGACCTTAATTCTACAAAGAAAAATGTATTTATTCTTGTTCGAGGCCAATTAGTTGGAAATAATCTTAAGAAAAAACTTGATTATTTTCGGTTTTAATCTAACGCCCTTATTATAAACTTTATAACAATAAGAAAATTGTGGCAACACAGACCATTCACCTCAGTGTTGTCACAATTTTGTTATTGTTATAAAGTTTAGAATAACAATGCCTTGGTGGATTCTTAAATTTAATTAAATTTTTAGAGAAACTGCACGAATAATATTTTATTCATTCAAAAATTATTTTGTAGATAATTAAATAATTATTAAACTGCTTTTTAAATAATTATTATTTATACTCGTAGTTCTATGTGTGAAAATTAACCACTTTACGGAAGATCGCCTAATAATATTTTACGATTTTGGATATGTGATAAGAACAGAAAAACCAAGAATCAGCTGCACTGGATTTTGGGGGCTGTTGGTATGAAAATGGCAATATATTAAAAGTAAGTACAGTTAAATTTTCCAAAACCTCTCTTAAGCGAACACTTAACATAAACAAATTTTGTATTATTGTAAATACACTCAAAAAAGTTTGACATATACTGTTAAACAGAAAAATTTGTTACTTTAACAAAATTTATTTCTGTTTTTTGACATAAAATAAAATTTGTTGATTTTAAAACATGTTTTGTTAAATTTAACAAATATAAATTGAAGTAAAAAATGAGTAAAACTACAGTTTTATCTGTAATTATACGAAGACGTAAAATTTGTTGAGAATTAGGGTCTCGGGACCCTCCCCGGGCCTAGTCCATATCATCTAAGGGCATGTAAGAGCATTCAAAAGGAGCAAAAATGTTGTCCGTTTTGCTCTATCTGGCTGAGTTTTCGAGATATGGGGCACTTTATGAAGTGGACAATTTTTATTAAAAATTTCCGAGGGTCCAATGCTCCACCAAGGTCCATTTTTGGATGAGATAACTTTCGCGGAGGTGGTACACGGAGGTGGGTAGTCGAAATTTTCGTCAATTTTGCTCTATCTCTCTTGGTTTTCAAGAGTCAATCGATTTGAAACCTGTTTGACAGATTTTTCTACTGACGTATTATTTTAAGTGTACATGACAGTTATTTGTATAGTAATCCGTCGTTGTTGTTTATAACTGTAATTACAGTTGTTTTTCTATGAAAAATGCAAAACACTTTTATGACAATTATTTAAAAAAACAACTAACGAAAAGTTTTTGTAATTTCGTAACAATTGTTTAAAGCAGTCGTTTTTAATATCATAATAAATAACTACTAAAATAATATTTTTGCAGTTGTTTTTGCTCATTATTTAAAAAATACAAAAATTCGTTGAATTTCGTTGAATTTAAAAAATTCTTTTGTTTATGTTTGATACATTTCTAGTTTGCAAATAAAAATCAGAAACTTGTGTCTTTAATGCATAAAAGCATAATAACTGGAAAACCGTTTAGAATTTTTATTTCAAATTTTAAATACTTCAAATTGTAATAGAAATAAAAAAATTGTTTTTTTTTTATTAAAATATACATTTATAATGCCAAAAAAAACATTAGTTTCTAACGATTTTGTCAGTTGTTTTAAAATTTTACTAGTAAAAATTTGTCAGTTAATTTTAACATTGTTAGTTATTTTTCAACAGTTAAAAATAACAAAATTTTTAGTTATTTGAAAGGTAAATATGCCTTTGTCGCCTTTTCAACTGCATATACCTTTGTTTTAACTGTCATTTTCAGTAGATTCTAACGACAAACTTTTTTGAATGTAGAATGAAAAAGTTACAATGAAACTGTTCATTTTTTAAAACAAGTTTTCTCCTTTATTCTTTTATGAAATACGCAAAAAAGGAAGTTTCCAGATTTTTAGAACCTTTTTCGATAAATTGGAGATAACTCAAAAGAATAACAATGGTTGTAAAGGTTTGTAAAAACTTAAGAAGATATCTGGTGTAAATACGTGGCTATTTTAATAATAATTGCACCATGCTGCACATTGGGGTAAGAAATTTGTATATTTCAAAAAAAGTTACAACTTTGGATATTTTCCTGTTAGTAAGAAATTTCCACAGAAAAAAAATCTTGATGCTGAAATTCTACATAAAGTCTCACAGTAATAGAAGAAAGTTTGTACAAATCTGAAAAAACTACTAAATATCAGTAAACTGGCTACTAAGTAGAAAAAAAAATACAAATTTAAGGGAATTGTGTGTATTGCCTTTTTGATACAATAACAAAATACACACATATCCTCTATTCCCCTCGCTTTCTGAAAACAGTTAATTAAATTGATTATACTATTATTTGAATGCAACTAAGCTTTTTGTCTACTAATATTTAGCATTGCTATTTTCAATTAACTAAAATTTAACAAAAATTTCGTATATTTTTTAGTTTTACACTTATTGTCTTACTAATATTTAGCAAAAAAATCTTCTGGTTTCAGCAGTTTACCTACAAGCGTATTTTTAACTAAATTTTAGTAGCTTTTTCTGCTATGAGGGTAGTTAAAAGTAGTTTGCTGGACTCTGTTGCATGTTCAAGCAACTTAACTATGCTAAATTTTAAAAATACAGCAGACCACATTTTAATTCACATCAAATATAATTTTTCTGTCATTTCAGCATTGTTACAAATATTTTGCTTTACACGACGAATTCTATTGCCGGTTAATGACACAGACAACAGTCAATCGTTCGCCCTGTCTCAATTTAACATAAAAGTTTTGGCGTTTACTCTAAATCGTAAAGGAGTGCTATTTTTGAATCCTAATACACATGGAGCATTTTAACATTGGCCATGTATGAAAGTCATATCGACCCGCAAGATAAGAAATCTCAATACAAAATGAATAAAATGGACCAAATTTTAATTTTTCTATTTTTTTTATTTCAGTTTATTAATTTAGGTATATTCTGAGGATGGTGCTTTATATTTTGGAGCTAATGATGGTAATCTAAGTAAGCAATGTCTCATAAGGGTACAACAAAACTGGCTTATGGAATATCACATTTATTACATCAATATGCATATAACTATGGCTCAACTTAGTCAACGTGACAAAAGTGGAGTGGTATAAATATAATAAATAAATAAATTATAAATAAATTAATAATAAATTTATTAGATTTAAATTAAAATAATTTGTATTGTATTTTATATTTATCACTATTATCGAAGTATCTTATAACGAATGAATAAACCATTTATAAGAAATATGTATTTAAATAATTATATACACATGTTTTCTTTATTTTAACTTTGTTATATATGATTTGTATCAGAATGGTATTTAATTACCGAAATTATTACCAAAAAAATGTATTATTAAAATGTTGAAATTACTTCTTTTCTGTAAAAGTATGTGTAATTTTAAATCTTAGATTTATTATATTTTTTATACAACAAAACAAAAACAAAAAAATATTTTATTTGAAATTAAATACAAATATTAAAATATTTTTTAATACAATATATCTTAAAACTAATATTTTTCTATTAATTTTCTTAGTAAAAGTAAGTACAAATAGCTTTTTTTTTAGCAAAATTTTTTTTTTGCAATTTCCCCTCCCAATTATATACTGAAATGCATCTGAAGGTTTTTCTTAATTTCCCCCCAATATTACAATATTATACAATACACTAGAAAATTTGTCATTTTTGCTTGTCTCGATATTCATTAATCGTCATTTTCTCAAAAACTAAAAGGATCTTGGCACTGAAAGGCATGTTTTTTAATTGCTTTTGAAATTTCCTTTCGTTTGAGTCTAATTTTGACCAAAAGAAAAAAAAATTTTTTTTTGCCAAAATCAATGGACTATACACTGTCTTTTTTTTTTGATCGAAAATTTTTTTTCTCAATTTCCCCCCAATATTATACTCAAATGAACGGGCATTTCAAGGCCTATTGAACAGTATATAATTTTTTGGAAAATTCCGTGCAATGAAGTTTTCCTAATCGATATTCGTTAATTAAAAAAGGAACTTGGCACTGAAAACCATTTTTATTGGATGCCCTATAAATTTCCAATATTATACTCAAATGAACGGGCATTTCAAGGCCTATTAAAGAGTATATAATTCTTTGGAAAATTACGTGCAATAAAGTTTTCCTAATCGATATTCATTAATTGTCATTTTTTTGTCTCGATATTCTTTAATCATCATTTTCTCAAAAACTAAAAGGAGCTTGGCACTGAAAGGCATGTTTTTTAATTGCTTTTGAAATTTCCTTTCGTTTGAGTATAATTTTGACCAAAAGCAAAAAAAATTTTTTTTTGCCAAAATCAATGGACTATAACTGTCTTTTTTTTTTGATCGAAAATTTTTTTTCTCAATTTCCCCCCAATATTATACTCAAATGAACGGGCATTTCAAGGCCTATTAAAGAGTATATAATTCTTTGGAAAATTCCGTGCAATAAAGTTTTCCTAATCGATATTCATTAATTGTCATTTTTTTGTCTCGATATTCATTAATCGTCATTTTCTCGAAAACTAAAAGGAGCTTCGTACTGAAAAGCATGTTTTTTAATTGCTTTTGAAATTTCCTTTCGTTTGAGTATAATTTTGACCAAAAGAAATTTTTTTTTTTTTTGCCAAAATCAATGGACTATACACTGTCTTTTTTTTTTATCGAAAATTTTTTTTCTCAATTTCCCCCCAATATTATACTCAAATGAACGGGCATTTCAAGGCCTATTGAACAGTATATAGTTTTTTGGAAAATTCCGTGCAATGAAGTTTTCCTAATCGATATTCGTTAATTAAAAAAGGAACTTGGCACTGAAAACCATTTTTATTGGATGCCCTATAAATTTCCAATATTATACTCAAATGAACGGGCATTTCAAGGCCTATTAAAGAGTATATAATTCTTTGGAAAATTCCGTGCAATAAAGTTTTCCTAATCGATATTCATTAATTGTCATTTTTTTGTCTCGATATTCATTAATCGTCATTTTCTCGAAAACTAAAAGGAGCTTCGTACTGAAAAGCATGTTTTTTAATTGCTTTTGAAATTTCCTTTCGTTTGAGTCTAATTTTGACCAAAAGAAAAAAAAATTTTTTTTTGCCAAAATCAATGGACTATACACTGTCTTTTTTTTTTGATCGAAAATTTTTTTTCTCAATTTCCCCCCAATATTATACTCAAATGAACGGGCATTTCAAGGCCTATTGAACAGTATATAATTTTTTGGAAAATTCCGTGCAATGAAGTTTTCCTAATCGATATTCGTTAATTAAAAAAGGAACTTGGCACTGAAACCCATTTTTATTGGATGCCCTATAAATTTCCAATATTATACTCAAATGAACGGGCATTTCAAGGCCTATTAAAGAGTATATAATTCTTTGGAAAATTCCGTGCAATAAAGTTTTCCTAATCGATATTCATTAATTGTCATTTTTTTGTCTCGATATTCATTAATCGTCATTTTCTCGAAAACTAAAAGGAGCTTCGTACTGAAAAGCATGTTTTTTAATTGCTTTTGAAATTTCCTTTCGTTTGAGTCTAATTTTGACCAAAAGAAAAAAAATTTTTTTTTGCCAAAATCAATGGACTATACACTGTCTTTTTTTTTGATCGAAAATTTTTTTTCTCAATTTCCCCCCAATATTATACTCAAATGAACGGGCATTTCAAGGCCTATTGAACAGTATATAATTTTTTTGAAAATTCCGTGCAATGAAGTTTTCCTAATCGATATTCGTTAATTAAAAAAGGAACTTGGCACTGAAAACCATTTTTATTGGATGCCCTATAAATTTCCAATATTATACTCAAATGAACGGGCATTTCAAGGCCTATTAAAGAGTATATAATTCTTTGGAAAATTCCGTGCAATAAAGTTTTCCTATTCGATATTCATTAATTGTCATTTTTTTGTCTCGATATTCTTTAATCGTCATTTTCTCAAAAACTAAAAGGAGCTTGGCACTGAAAGGCATGTTTTTTAATTGCTTTTGAAATTTCCTTTCGTTTGAGTATAATTTTGACCAAAAGAAAAAAAATTTTTTTTTGCCAAAATCAATGGACTATACACTGTCTTTTTTTTTTGATCGAAAATTTTTTTTCTCAATTTCCCCCCAATATTATACTCAAATGAACGGGCATTTCAAGGCCTATTGAACAGTATATAATTTTTTTGAAAATTCCGTGCAATGAAGTTTTCCTAATCGATATTCGTTAATTAAAAAAGGAACTTGGCACTGAAACCCATTTTTATTGGATGCCCTATAAATTTCCAATATTATACTCAAATGAACGGGCATTTCAAGGCCTATTAAAGAGTATATAATTCTTTGGAAAATTCCGTGCAATAAAGTTTTCCTAATCGATATTCATTAATTGTCATTTTTTTGTCTCGATATTCTTTAATCGTCATTTTCTCAAAAACTAAAAGGAGCTTGGCACTGAAAAGCATGTTTTTTAATTGCTTTTGAAATTTCCTTTCGTTTGAGTATAATTTTGACCAAAAGAAAAAAAAATTTTTTTTTGCCAAAATCAATGGACTATACACTGTCTTTTTTTTTTGATCGAAAATTTTTTTTCTCAATTTCCCCCCAATATTATACTCAAATGAACGGGCATTTCAAGGCCTATTGAACAGTATATAATTTTTTTGAAAATTCCGTGCAATGAAGTTTTCCTAATCGATATTCGTTAATTAAAAAAGGAACTTGGCACTGAAAACCATTTTTATTGGATGCCCTATAAATTTCCAATATTATACTCAAATGAACGGGCATTTCAAGGCCTATTAAAGAGTATATAATTCTTTGGAAAATTCCGTGCAATAAAGTTTTCCTAATCGATATTCATTAATTGTCATTTTTTTGTCTCGATATTCATTAATCGTCATTTTCTCGAAAACTAAAAGGAGCTTCGTACTGAAAAGCATGTTTTTTAATTGCTTTTGAAATTTCCTTTCGTTTGAGTCTAATTTTGACCAAAAGAAAAATTTTTTTTTTTTGCCAAAATCAATGGACTATACACTGTCTTTTTTTTTTGATCGAAAATTTTTTTTCTCAATTTCCCCCCAATATTATACTCAAATGAACGGGCATTTCAAGGCCTATTGAACAGTATATAATTTTTTTGAAAATTCCGTGCAATGAAGTTTTCCTAATCGATATTCGTTAATTAAAAAAGGAACTTGGCACTGAAAACCATTTTTATTGGATGCCCTATAAATTTCCAATATTATACTCAAATGAACGGGCATTTCAAGGCCTATTAAAGAGTATATAATTCTTTGGAAAATTCCGTGCAATAAAGTTTTCCTAATCGATATTCATTAATTGTCATTTTTTTGTCTCGATATTCATTAATCGTCATTTTCTCGAAAACTAAAAGGAGCTTCGTACTGAAAAGCATGTTTTTTAATTGCTTTTGAAATTTCCTTTCGTTTGAGTCTAATTTTGACCAAAAGAAAAATTTTTTTTTTTGCCAAAATCAATGGACTATACACTGTCTTTTTTTTTTGATCGAAAATTTTTTTTCTCAATTTCCCCCCAATATTATACTCAAATGAACGGGCATTTCAAGGCCTATTGAACAGTATATAATTTTTTTGAAAATTCCGTGCAATGAAGTTTTCCTAATCGATATTCGTTAATTAAAAAAGGAACTTGGCACTGAAAACCATTTTTATTGGATGCCCTATAAATTTCCAATATTATACTCAAATGAACGGGCATTTCAAGGCCTATTAAAGAGTATATAATTCTTTGGAAAATTCCGTGCAATAAAGTTTTCCTAATCGATATTCATTAATTGTCATTTTTTTGTCTCGATATTCTTTAATCGTCATTTTCTCAAAAACTAAAAGGAGCTTGGCACTGAAAGGCATGTTTTTTAATTGCTTTTGAAATTTCCTTTCGTTTGAGTATAATTTTGACCAAAAGAAAAAAAATTTTTTTTTGCCAAAATCAATGGACTATACACTGTCTTTTTTTTTTGATCGAAAATTTTTTTTCTCAATTTCCCCCCAATATTATACTCAAATGAACGGGCATTTCAAGGCCTATTGAACAGTATATAATTTTTTTGAAAATTCCGTGCAATGAAGTTTTCCTAATCGATATTCGTTAATTAAAAAAGGAACTTGGCACTGAAAACCATTTTTATTGGATGCCCTATAAATTTCCAATATTATACTCAAATGAACGTGCATTTCAAGGCCTATTAAAGAGTATATAATTCTTTGGAAAATTCCGTGCAATAAAGTTTTCCTAATCGATATTCATTAATTGTCATTTTTTTGTCTCGATATTCTTTAATCGTCATTTTCTCAAAAACTAAAAGGAGCTTGGCACTGAAAGGCATGTTTTTTAATTGCTTTTGAAATTTCCTTTCGTTTGAGTATAATTTTGACCAAAAGAAAAAAAATTTTTTTTTTGCCAAAATCAATGGACTATACACTGTCTTTTTTTTTTTATCGAAAATTTTTTTTCTCAATTTCCCCCCAATATTATACTCAAATGAACGGGCATTTCAAGGCCTATTGAACAGTATATAGTTTTTTGGAAAATTCCGTGCAATGAAGTTTTCCTAATCGATATTCGTTAATTAAAAAAGGAACTTGGCACTGAAAACCATTTTTATTGGATGCCCTATAAATTTCCAATATTATACTCAAATGAACGGGCATTTCAAGGCCTATTAAAGAGTATATAATTCTTTGGAAAATTCCGTGCAATAAAGTTTTCCTAATCGATATTCATTAATTGTCATTTTTTTGTCTCGATATTCATTAATCGTCATTTTCTCGAAAACTAAAAGGAGCTTCGTACTGAAAAGCATGTTTTTTAATTGCTTTTGAAATTTCCTTTCGTTTGAGTCTAATTTTGACCAAAAGAAAAAAAAATTTTTTTTGCCAAAATCAATGGACTATACACTGTCTTTTTTTTTTGATCGAAAATTTTTTTTCTCAATTTCCCCCCAATATTATACTCAAATGAACGGGCATTTCAAGGCCTATTGAACAGTATATAATTTTTTTGAAAATTCCGTGCAATGAAGTTTTCCTAATCGATATTCGTTAATTAAAAAAGGAACTTGGCACTGAAAACCATTTTTATTGGATGCCCTATAAATTTCCAATATTATACTCAAATGAACGGGCATTTCAAGGCCTATTAAAGAGTATATAATTCTTTGGAAAATTCCGTGCAATAAAGTTTTCCTAATCGATATTCATTAATTGTCATTTTTTTGTCTCGATATTCATTAATCGTCATTTTCTCGAAAACTAAAAGGAGCTTCGTACTGAAAAGCATGTTTTTTAATTGCTTTTGAAATTTCCTTTCGTTTGAGTCTAATTTTGACCAAAAGAAAAAAAAATTTTTTTTTGCCAAAATCAATGGACTATACACTGTCTTTTTTTTTTGATCGAAAATTTTTTTTCTCAATTTCCCCCCAATATTATACTCAAATGAACGGGCATTTCAAGGCCTATTGAACAGTATATAATTTTTTTGAAAATTCCGGGCAATGAAGTTTTCCTAATCGATATTCGTTAATTAAAAAAGGAACTTGGCACTGAAAACCATTTTTATTGGATGCCCTATAAATTTCCAATATTATACTCAAATGAACGGGCATTTCAAGGCCTATTAAAGAGTATATAATTCTTTGGAAAATTCCGTGCAATAAAGTTTTCCTAATCGATATTCATTAATTGTCATTTTTTTGTCTCGATATTCATTAATCGTCATTTTCTCGAAAACTAAAAGGAGCTTCGTACTGAAAAGCATGTTTTTTAATTGCTTTTGAAATTTCCTTTCGTTTGAGTCTAATTTTGACCAAAAGAAAAAAAATTTTTTTTTGCCAAAATCAATGGACTATACACTGTCTTTTTTTTTGATCGAAAATTTTTTTTCTCAATTTCCCCCCAATATTATACTCAAATGAACGGGCATTTCAAGGCCTATTGAACAGTATATAATTTTTTGGAAAATTCCGTGCAATGAAGTTTTCCTAATCGATATTCGTTAATTAAAAAAGGAACTTGGCACTGAAAACCATTTTTATTGGATGCCCTATAAATTTCCAATATTATACTCAAATGAACGTGCATTTCAAGGCCTATTAAAGAGTATATAATTCTTTGGAAAATTCCGTGCAATAAAGTTTTCCTATTCGATATTCATTAATTGTCATTTTTTTGTCTCGATATTCTTTAATCGTCATTTTCTCAAAAACTAAAAGGAGCTTGGCACTGAAAGGCATGTTTTTTAATTGCTTTTGAAATTTCCTTTCGTTTGAGTATAATTTTGACCAAAAGAAAAAAAATTTTTTTTTGCCAAAATCAATGGACTATACACTGTCTTTTTTTTTTGATCGAAAATTTTTTTTCTCAATTTCCCCCCAATATTATACTCAAATGAACGGGCATTTCAAGGCCTATTGAACAGTATATAATTTTTTTGAAAATTCCGGGCAATGAAGTTTTCCTAATCGATATTCGTTAATTAAAAAAGGAACTTGGCACTGAAAACCATTTTTATTGGATGCCCTATAAATTTCCAATATTATACTCAAATGAACGGGCATTTCAAGGCCTATTAAAGAGTATATAATTCTTTGGAAAATTCCGTGCAATAAAGTTTTCCTAATCGATATTCATTAATTGTCATTTTTTTGTCTCGATATTCATTAATCGTCATTTTCTCGAAAACTAAAAGGAGCTTCGTACTGAAAAGCATGTTTTTTAATTGCTTTTGAAATTTCCTTTCGTTTGAGCCTAATTTTGACCAAAAGAAAAAAAATTTTTTTTTGCCAAAATCAATGGACTATACACTGTCTTTTTTTTTTGATCGAAAATTTTTTTTCTCAATTTCCCCCCAATATTATACTCAAATGAACGGGCATTTCAAGGCCTATTGAACAGTATATAATTTTTTTGAAAATTCCGTGCAATGAAGTTTTCCTAATCGATATTCGTTAATTAAAAAAGGAACTTGGCACTGAAAACCATTTTTATTGGATGCCCTATAAATTTCCAATATTATACTCAAATGAACGGGCATTTCAAGGCCTATTAAAGAGTATATAATTCTTTGGAAAATTCCGTGCAATAAAGTTTTCCTAATCGATATTCATTAATTGTCATTTTTTTGTCTCGATATTCATTAATCGTCATTTTCTCGAAAACTAAAAGGAGCTTCGTACTGAAAAGCATGTTTTTTAATTGCTTTTGAAATTTCCTTTCGTTTGAGTCTAATTTTGACCAAAAGAAAAAAAAATTTTTTTTTGCCAAAATCAATGGACTATACACTGTCTTTTTTTTTTGATCGAAAATTTTTTTTCTCAATTTCCCCCCAATATTATACTCAAATGAACGGGCATTTCAAGGCCTATTGAACAGTATATAGTTTTTTGGAAAATTCCGTGCAATGAAGTTTTCCTAATCGATATTCGTTAATTAAAAAAGGAACTTGGCACTGAAAACCATTTTTATTGGATGCCCTATAAATTTCCAATATTATACTCAAATGAACGGGCATTTCAAGGCCTATTAAAGAGTATATAATTCTTTGGAAAATTCCGTGCAATAAAGTTTTCCTAATCGATATTCATTAATTGTCATTTTTTTGTCTCGATATTCATTAATCGTCATTTTCTCGAAAACTAAAAGGAGCTTCGTACTGAAAAGCATGTTTTTTAATTGCTTTTGAAATTTCCTTTCGTTTGAGTCTAATTTTGACCAAAAGAAAAATTTTTTTTTTTTGCCAAAATCAATGGACTATACACTGTCTTTTTTTTTTGATCGAAAATTTTTTTTCTCAATTTCCCCCCAATATTATACTCAAATGAACGGGCATTTCAAGGCCTATTGAACAGTATATAATTTTTTTGAAAATTCCGTGCAATGAAGTTTTCCTAATCGATATTCGTTAATTAAAAAAGGAACTTGGCACTGAAAACCATTTTTATTGGATGCCCTATAAATTTCCAATATTATACTCAAATGAACGGGCATTTCAAGGCCTATTAAAGAGTATATAATTCTTTGGAAAATTCCGTGCAATAAAGTTTTCCTAATCGATATTCATTAATTGTCATTTTTTTGTCTCGATATTCTTTAATCGTCATTTTCTCAAAAACTAAAAGGAGCTTGGCACTGAAAAGCATGTTTTTTAATTGCTTTTGAAATTTCCTTTCGTTTGAGTATAATTTTGACCAAAAGAAAAAAAATTTTTTTTTGCCAAAATCAATGGACTATACACTGTCTTTTTTTTTTGATCGAAAATTTTTTTTCTCAATTTCCCCCCAATATTATACTCAAATGAACGGGCATTTCAAGGCCTATTGAACAGTATATAATTTTTTTGAAAATTCCGTGCAATGAAGTTTTCCTAATCGATATTCGTTAATTAAAAAAGGAACTTGGCACTGAAAACCATTTTTATTGGATGCCCTATAAATTTCCAATATTATACTCAAATGAACGGGCATTTCAAGGCCTATTAAAGAGTATATAATTCTTTGGAAAATTCCGTGCAATAAAGTTTTCCTAATCGATATTCATTAATTGTCATTTTTTTGTCTCGATATTCTTTAATCGTCATTTTCTCAAAAACTAAAAGGAGCTTTGCACTGAAAAGCATGTTTTTTAATTGCTTTTGAAATTTCCTTTCGTTTGAGTATAATTTTGACCAAAAGAAAAAAAAATTTTTTTTTGCCAAAATCAATGGACTATACACTGTCTTTTTTTTTTGATCGAAAATTTTTTTTCTCAATTTCCCCCCAATATTATACTCAAATGAACGGGCATTTCAAGGCCTATTGAACAGTATATAATTTTTTTGAAAATTCCGTGCAATGAAGTTTTCCTAATCGATATTCGTTAATTAAAAAAGGAACTTGGCACTGAAAACCATTTTTATTGGATGCCCTATAAATTTCCAATATTATACTCAAATGAACGGGCATTTCAAGGCCTATTAAAGAGTATATAATTCTTTGGAAAATTCCGTGCAATAAAGTTTTCCTAATCGATATTCATTAATTGTCATTTTTTTGTCTCGATATTTATTAATCGTCATTTTCTCGAAAACTAAAAGGAGCTTCGTACTGAAAAGCATGTTTTTTAATTGCTTTTGAAATTTCCTTTCGTTTGAGTCTAATTTTGACCAAAAGAAAAATTTTTTTTTTTTGCCAAAATCAATGGACTATACACTGTCTTTTTTTTTTGATCGAAAATTTTTTTTCTCAATTTCCCCCCAATATTATACTCAAATGAACGGGCATTTCAAGGCCTATTGAACAGTATATAGTTTTTTGGAAAATTCCGTGCAATGAAGTTTTCCTAATCGATATTCGTTAATTAAAAAAGGAACTTGGCACTGAAAACCATTTTTATTGGATGCCCTATAAATTTCCAATATTATACTCAAATGAACGGGCATTTCAAGGCCTATTAAAGAGTATATAATTCTTTGGAAAATTCCGTGCAATAAAGTTTTCCTAATCGATATTCATTAATTGTCATTTTTTTGTCTCGATATTCTTTAATCGTCATTTTCTCAAAAACTAAAAGGAGCTTGGCACTGAAAAGCATGTTTTTTAATTGCTTTTGAAATTTCCTTTCGTTTGAGTATAATTTTGACCAAAAGAAAAAAAAATTTTTTTTTGCCAAAATCAATGGACTATACACTGTCTTTTTTTTTTGATCGAAAATTTTTTTTCTCAATTTCCCCCCAATATTATACTCAAATGAACGGGCATTTCAAGGCCTATTGAACAGTATATAATTTTTTTGAAAATTCCGTGCAATGAAGTTTTCCTAATCGATATTCGTTAATTAAAAAAGGAACTTGGCACTGAAAACCATTTTTATTGGATGCCCTATAAATTTCCAATATTATACTCAAATGAACGGGCATTTCAAGGCCTATTAAAGAGTATATAATTCTTTGGAAAATTCCGTGCAATAAAGTTTTCCTAATCGATATTCATTAATTGTCATTTTTTTGTCTCGATATTCATTAATCGTCATTTTCTCGAAAACTAAAAGGAGCTTCGTACTGAAAAGCATGTTTTTTAATTGCTTTTGAAATTTCCTTTCGTTTGAGTCTAATTTTGACCAAAAGAAAAAAAAAATTTTTTTTGCCAAAATCAATGGACTATACACTGTCTTTTTTTTTTGATCGAAAATTTTTTTTCTCAATTTCCCCCCAATATTATACTCAAATGAACGGGCATTTCAAGGCCTATTGAACAGTATATAATTTTTTTGAAAATTCCGTGCAATGAAGTTTTCCTAATCGATATTCGTTAATTAAAAAAGGAACTTGGCACTGAAAACCATTTTTATTGGATGCCCTATAAATTTCCAATATTATACTCAAATGAACGTGCATTTCAAGGCCTATTAAAGAGTATATAATTCTTTGGAAAATTCCGTGCAATAAAGTTTTCCTAATCGATATTCATTAATTGTCATTTTTTTGTCTCGATATTCATTAATCGTCATTTTCTCGAAAACTAAAAGGAGCTTCGTACTGAAAAGCATGTTTTTTAATTGCTTTTGAAATTTCCTTTCGTTTGAGTCTAATTTTGACCAAAAGAAAAAAAAATTTTTTTTTGCCAAAATCAATGGACTATACACTGTCTTTTTTTTTTGATCGAAAATTTTTTTTCTCAATTTCCCCCCAATATTATACTCAAATGAACGGGCATTTCAAGGCCTATTGAACAGTATATAGTTTTTTGGAAAATTCCGTGCAATGAAGTTTTCCTAATCGATATTCGTTAATTAAAAAAGGAACTTGGCACTGAAAACCATTTTTATTGGATGCCCTATAAATTTCCAATATTATACTCAAATGAACGGGCATTTCAAGGCCTATTAAAGAGTATATAATTCTTTGGAAAATTCCGTGCAATAAAGTTTTCCTAATCGATATTCATTAATTGTCATTTTTTTGTCTCGATATTCTTTAATCGTCATTTTCTCAAAAACTAAAAGGAGCTTGGCACTGAAAAGCATGTTTTTTAATTGCTTTTGAAATTTCCTTTCGTTTGAGTATAATTTTGACCAAAAGAAAAAAAAATTTTTTTTTGCCAAAATCAATGGACTATACACTGTCTTTTTTTTTTGATCGAAAATTTTTTTTCTCAATTTCCCCCCAATATTATACTCAAATGAACGGGCATTTCAAGGCCTATTGAACAGTATATAATTTTTTTGAAAATTCCGTGCAATGAAGTTTTCCTAATCGATATTCGTTAATTAAAAAAGGAACTTGGCACTGAAAACCATTTTTATTGGATGCCCTATAAATTTCCAATATTATACTCAAATGAACGGGCATTTCAAGGCCTATTAAAGAGTATATAATTCTTTGGAAAATTCCGTGCAATAAAGTTTTCCTAATCGATATTCATTAATTGTCATTTTTTTGTCTCGATATTCATTAATCGTCATTTTCTCGAAAACTAAAAGGAGCTTCGTACTGAAAAGCATGTTTTTTAATTGCTTTTGAAATTTCCTTTCGTTTGAGTCTAATTTTGACCAAAAGAAAAATTTTTTTTTTTTGCCAAAATCAATGGACTATACACTGTCTTTTTTTTTTGATCGAAAATTTTTTTTCTCAATTTCCCCCCAATATTATACTCAAATGAACGGGCATTTCAAGGCCTATTGAACAGTATATAATTTTTTTGAAAATTCCGTGCAATGAAGTTTTCCTAATCGATATTCGTTAATTAAAAAAGGAACTTGGCACTGAAAACCATTTTTATTGGATGCCCTATAAATTTCCAATATTATACTCAAATGAACGGGCATTTCAAGGCCTATTAAAGAGTATATAATTCTTTGGAAAATTCCGTGCAATAAAGTTTTCCTAATCGATATTCATTAATTGTCATTTTTTTGTCTCGATATTCTTTAATCGTCATTTTCTCAAAAACTAAAAGGAGCTTGGCACTGAAAGGCATGTTTTTTAATTGCTTTTGAAATTTCCTTTCGTTTGAGTATAATTTTGACCAAAAGAAAAAAAATTTTTTTTTTGCCAAAATCAATGGACTATACACTGTCTTTTTTTTTTGATCGAAAATTTTTTTTCTCAATTTCCCCCCAATATTATACTCAAATGAACGGGCATTTCAAGGCCTATTGAACAGTATATAGTTTTTTGGAAAATTCCGTGCAATGAAGTTTTCCTAATCGATATTCGTTAATTAAAAAAGGAACTTGGCACTGAAAACCATTTTTATTGGATGCCCTATAAATTTCCAATATTATACTCAAATGAACGGGCATTTCAAGGCCTATTAAAGAGTATATAATTCTTTGGAAAATTCCGTGCAATAAAGTTTTCCTAATCGATATTCATTAATTGTCATTTTTTTGTCTCGATATTCTTTAATCGTCATTTTCTCAAAAACTAAAAGGAGCTTGGCACTGAAAAGCATGTTTTTTAATTGCTTTTGAAATTTCCTTTCGTTTGAGTATAATTTTGACCAAAAGAAAAAAAAATTTTTTTTTGCCAAAATCAATGGACTATACACTGTCTTTTTTTTTTGATCGAAAATTTTTTTTCTCAATTTCCCCCCAATATTATACTCAAATGAACGGGCATTTCAAGGCCTATTGAACAGTATATAATTTTTTTGAAAATTCCGTGCAATGAAGTTTTCCTAATCGATATTCGTTAATTAAAAAAGGAACTTGGCACTGAAAACCATTTTTATTGGATGCCCTATAAATTTCCAATATTATACTCAAATGAACGGGCATTTCAAGGCCTATTAAAGAGTATATAATTCTTTGGAAAATTCCGTGCAATAAAGTTTTCCTAATCGATATTCATTAATTGTCATTTTTTTGTCTCGATATTCATTAATCGTCATTTTCTCGAAAACTAAAAGGAGCTTCGTACTGAAAAGCATGTTTTTTAATTGCTTTTGAAATTTCCTTTCGTTTGAGTCTAATTTTGACCAAAAGAAAAATTTTTTTTTTTTGCCAAAATCAATGGACTATACACTGTCTTTTTTTTTGATCGAAAATTTTTTTTCTCAATTTCCCCCCAATATTATACTCAAATGAACGGGCATTTCAAGGCCTATTGAACAGTATATAATTTTTTTGAAAATTCCGTGCAATGAAGTTTTCCTAATCGATATTCGTTAATTAAAAAAGGAACTTGGCACTGAAAACCATTTTTATTGGATGCCCTATAAATTTCCAATATTATACTCAAATGAACGTGCATTTCAAGGCCTATTAAAGAGTATATAATTCTTTGGAAAATTCCGTGCAATAAAGTTTTCCTAATCGATATTCATTAATTGTCATTTTTTTGTCTCGATATTCTTTAATCGTCATTTTCTCAAAAACTAAAAGGAGCTTGGCACTGAAAGGCATGTTTTTTAATTGCTTTTGAAATTTCCTTTCGTTTGAGTATAATTTTGACCAAAAGAAAAAAAATTTTTTTTTTGCCAAAATCAATGGACTATACACTGTCTTTTTTTTTTGATCGAAAATTTTTTTTCTCAATTTCCCCCCAATATTATACTCAAATGAACGGGCATTTCAAGGCCTATTGAACAGTATATAGTTTTTTGGAAAATTCCGTGCAATGAAGTTTTCCTAATCGATATTCGTTAATTAAAAAAGGAACTTGGCACTGAAAACCATTTTTATTGGATGCCCTATAAATTTCCAATATTATACTCAAATGAACGGGCATTTCAAGGCCTATTAAAGAGTATATAATTCTTTGGAAAATTCCGTGCAATAAAGTTTTCCTAATCGATATTCATTAATTGTCATTTTTTTGTCTCGATATTCATTAATCGTCATTTTCTCGAAAACTAAAAGGAGCTTCGTACTGAAAAGCATGTTTTTTAATTGCTTTTGAAATTTCCTTTCGTTTGAGTCTAATTTTGACCAAAAGAAAAAAAAATTTTTTTTGCCAAAATCAATGGACTATACACTGTCTTTTTTTTTTGATCGAAAATTTTTTTTCTCAATTTCCCCCCAATATTATACTCAAATGAACGGGCATTTCAAGGCCTATTGAACAGTATATAATTTTTTTGAAAATTCCGTGCAATGAAGTTTTCCTAATCGATATTCGTTAATTAAAAAAGGAACTTGGCACTGAAAACCATTTTTATTGGATGCCCTATAAATTTCCAATATTATACTCAAATGAACGGGCATTTCAAGGCCTATTAAAGAGTATATAATTCTTTGGAAAATTCCGTGCAATAAAGTTTTCCTAATCGATATTCATTAATTGTCATTTTTTTGTCTCGATATTCATTAATCGTCATTTTCTCGAAAACTAAAAGGAGCTTCGTACTGAAAAGCATGTTTTTTAATTGCTTTTGAAATTTCCTTTCGTTTGAGTCTAATTTTGACCAAAAGAAAAAAAAATTTTTTTTTGCCAAAATCAATGGACTATACACTGTCTTTTTTTTTTGATCGAAAATTTTTTTTCTCAATTTCCCCCCAATATTATACTCAAATGAACGGGCATTTCAAGGCCTATTGAACAGTATATAATTTTTTTGAAAATTCCGGGCAATGAAGTTTTCCTAATCGATATTCGTTAATTAAAAAAGGAACTTGGCACTGAAAACCATTTTTATTGGATGCCCTATAAATTTCCAATATTATACTCAAATGAACGGGCATTTCAAGGCCTATTAAAGAGTATATAATTCTTTGGAAAATTCCGTGCAATAAAGTTTTCCTAATCGATATTCATTAATTGTCATTTTTTTGTCTCGATATTCATTAATCGTCATTTTCTCGAAAACTAAAAGGAGCTTCGTACTGAAAAGCATGTTTTTTAATTGCTTTTGAAATTTCCTTTCGTTTGAGTCTAATTTTGACCAAAAGAAAAAAAATTTTTTTTTGCCAAAATCAATGGACTATACACTGTCTTTTTTTTTGATCGAAAATTTTTTTTCTCAATTTCCCCCCAATATTATACTCAAATGAACGGGCATTTCAAGGCCTATTGAACAGTATATAATTTTTTTGAAAATTCCGTGCAATGAAGTTTTCCTAATCGATATTCGTTAATTAAAAAAGGAACTTGGCACTGAAAACCATTTTTAATGGATGCCCTATAAATTTCCAATATTATACTCAAATGAACGTGCATTTCAAGGCCTATTAAAGAGTATATAATTCTTTGGAAAATTCCGTGCAATAAAGTTTTCCTATTCGATATTCATTAATTGTCATTTTTTTGTCTCGATATTCTTTAATCGTCATTTTCTCAAAAACTAAAAGGAGCTTGGCACTGAAAGGCATGTTTTTTAATTGCTTTTGAAATTTCCTTTCGTTTGAGTATAATTTTGACCAAAAGAAAAAAAATTTTTTTTTGCCAAAATCAATGGACTATACACTGTCTTTTTTTTTTGATCGAAAATTTTTTTTCTCAATTTCCCCCCAATATTATACTCAAATGAACGGGCATTTCAAGGCCTATTGAACAGTATATAATTTTTTTGAAAATTCCGGGCAATGAAGTTTTCCTAATCGATATTCGTTAATTAAAAAAGGAACTTGGCACTGAAAACCATTTTTATTGGATGCCCTATAAATTTCCAATATTATACTCAAATGAACGGGCATTTCAAGGCCTATTAAAGAGTATATAATTCTTTGGAAAATTCCGTGCAATAAAGTTTTCCTAATCGATATTCATTAATTGTCATTTTTTTGTCTCGATATTCATTAATCGTCATTTTCTCGAAAACTAAAAGGAGCTTCGTACTGAAAAGCATGTTTTTTAATTGCTTTTGAAATTTCCTTTCGTTTGAGTCTAATTTTGACCAAAAGAAAAAAAATTTTTTTTTGCCAAAATCAATGGACTATACACTGTCTTTTTTTTTTGATCGAAAATTTTTTTTCTCAATTTCCCCCCAATATTATACTCAAATGAACGGGCATTTCAAGGCCTATTGAACAGTATATAATTTTTTTGAAAATTCCGTGCAATGAAGTTTTCCTAATCGATATTCGTTAATTAAAAAAGGAACTTGGCACTGAAAACCATTTTTATTGGATGCCCTATAAATTTCCAATATTATACTCAAATGAACGGGCATTTCAAGGCCTATTAAAGAGTATATAATTCTTTGGAAAATTCCGTGCAATAAAGTTTTCCTAATCGATATTCATTAATTGTCATTTTTTTGTCTCGATATTCTTTAATCGTCATTTTCTCAAAAACTAAAAGGAGCTTGGCACTGAAAGGCATGTTTTTTAATTGCTTTTGAAATTTCCTTTCGTTTGAGTATAATTTTGACCAAAAGAAAAAAAATTTTTTTTTTGCCAAAATCAATGGACTATACACTGTCTTTTTTTTTTGATCGAAAATTTTTTTTCTCAATTTCCCCCCAATATTATACTCAAATGAACGGGCATTTCAAGGCCTATTGAACAGTATATAATTTTTTGGAAAATTCCGTGCAATGAAGTTTTCCTAATCGATTTTCGTTAATTAAAAAAGGAACTTGGCACTGAAAACCATTTTTATTGGATGCCCTATAAATTTCCAATATTATACTCAAATGAACGGGCATTTCAAGGCCTATTAAAGAGTATATAATTCTTTGGAAAATTCCGTGCAATAAAGTTTTCCTAATCGATATTCATTAATTGTCATTTTTTTGTCTCGATATTCTTTAATCGTCATTTTCTCAAAAACTAAAAGGAGCTTGGCACTGAAAGGCATGTTTTTTAATTGCTTTTGAAATTTCCTTTCGTTTGAGTATAATTTTGACCAAAAGAAAAAATTTTTTTTTTTTGCCAAAATCAATGGACTATACACTGTCTTTTTTTTTTGATCGAAAATTTTTTTTCTCAATTTCCCCCCAATATTATACTCAAATGAACGGGCATTTCAAGGCCTATTGAACAGTATATAATTTTTTGGAAAATTCCGTGCAATGAAGTTTTCCTAATCGATATTCGTTAATTAAAAAAGGAACTTGGCACTGAAAACCATTTTTATTGGATGCCCTATAAATTTCCAATATTATACTCAAATGAACGGGCATTTCAAGGCCTATTAAAGAGTATATAATTCTTTGGAAAATTCCGTGCAATAAAGTTTTCCTAATCGATATTCATTAATTGTCATTTTTTTGTCTCGATATTCTTTAATCGTCATTTTCTCAAAAACTAAAAGGAGCTTGGCACTGAAAGGCATGTTTTTTAATTGCTTTTGAAATTTCCTTTCGTTTGAGTATAATTTTGTCCAAAAGAAAAAAATTTTTTTTTTGCCAAAATCAATGGACTATACACTGTCTTTTTTTTTTGATCGAAAATTTTTTTTTCTCAATTTCCCCCCAATATTATACTCAAATGAACGGGCATTTCAAGGCCTATTGAACAGTATATAATTTTTTTGAAAATTCCGTGCAATGAAGTTTTCCTAATCGATATTCGTTAATTAAAAAAGGAACTTGGCACTGAAAACCATTTTTATTGGATGCCCTATAAATTTCCAATATTATACCAAAAGAAAAAAAATTTTTTTTTGTCAAAATCAATGGACTATACACTGTCTTTTTTTTTGATCGAAAATTTTTTTTTCTCAATTCCCCCAATATTATACTCAAATGAACGGGCATCTCAAGGCCTATTAAACAGTATATAATTCTTTGGAAAATTTCGTGCAATAAAGTTTTGCTAATCGATATTCATAAATCGTCATTTTTTGTCTCGATATTCTTTAATCGTCATTTTCTCAAAAACTAAAAGGAGCTTGGCACTGAAAGGCATGTTTTTTAATTGCTTTTGAAATTTCCTTTCGTTTGAGTCTAATTTTGACCAAAAGAAAAAAAAATTTTTTTTTGCCAAAATCAATGGACTATACACTGTCTTTTTTTTTTTTGATCGAAAATTTTTTTTTTCTCAATTCCCCCCAATATTATACTCAAATGAACGGGCATCTCAAGGCCTATTAAACAGTATATAATTCTTTTGAAAATTTGGTGCAATGAAGTTTTCCTAATCGATTTTCATTAATCGTGATTTTCTTAAAAACTTAAAGGAACTTGGCACTGAAAAGCAATTTTATTAAGTGAAATTCCTATAAATTTCCTTTCGTTTGAATATAATTTTACCCAAAAAGAATTTTTTTTCGGTCAATATAATTTCAAGCCCCCGAGAAAGAAATAAAACAAGTTTGTTTCTATTATTTTCAGTTTTTATTATTTTCTGCTTTTTTTTTATTCAAAATCACACTACTTACTTCTCCGTTTTTCGAATAACTTGAGAAATACTGGGGGGTTATTACGTAAGCGGATTCGAAAAATATTGTTCGAATTTTAAAACTCTTGTAAAAAGATATCCTTTCTTGATAGTCTAATTTTTTTTATTTTTCTCTTTTACTAGACATTGTCTACACGTTTTCAACATTTTCCTTCACTAAAAACTATTTTCTGTTACTGAATTTTTAGTGCGAAAATTCTGTTCGAAAGCGTTTTCTTTTCGAATCGAATTACAAAATAACCCCCCCTGGTCCAAATAGGCTGGTTTGTTGCTGCTCTTTCAGATTTTTTTTAACCAAATTTGATTTGAAGCTTACCTGTTTTTTATAATTTCGAAGTATGGCAACCCCAGCGAGAGGTGACATTCCATAGGAAGTTTTTGCTCATATTATGATGATATTATGGCTCATATTGCTATAACTGTGAAAAATTTGAAGGAAACCTTTAACAGTTGATAGAATGGAATTTAGACTTTTTAATGAATGGTCATTGTTATGTCCAGTGATACGTAGTCTATTTTTATTCATTTATTGATTTTTATTCATTTATTAAGCAAAAAAGTTGCCACTAGATCGAAGAAATATCATAATAATTCTTTATTGAAATTGTTCTAAAAGCACATCTTCACGGAATAGAAATCTCGTAGAGTTTGAAATAAATTTGCCACCTCTACGATAATAATTTTTGCACTACTTTTTATCGCAAAAGTACCATGTCTAGTTGCCAAGGATTTGTCTTTATTAAATTTTTTTTTTTATTTCAAACAATAATTTTTTATTACATTTTGTAATCTTATACACAGCTGCATTTTTGTAACGTCTCTCGTGTTAATGTGCCTTAACAAAATATTTGTAATAATGGTACACAAAGAGAACTTCTGCATTCAAAATTTGTTAGTTGTTTACATAGTATTTCAGTTTTGTTGTTTTAAGTGAAAATAACATTTATTTATAAAAGAAGTGTAAATTTCAACCACATTCGTAGGTCATTGCATATATGCTTCTTGTTTTTTTCCATATAGTTTATGCCTTAAAACAAAACATTTAAGCAATACATTTTATTTGATGTAAACTTTAATAAAGATCCATCCATCATATAAACAATATTATAATATTTTGTCGCAATATGAATATTTCTCCTTTTTTTTTTTTTTTGTTATGGTCGACTGAAGAAATAGTTTATTTAACCGTTTAATAACCTCTTCTGCTCAATATTAATAAGGTCTTGTCTGATTAGTACTTTCAAAATAATGAAAGTAATTTGTTTTAAATATTGTATACAACGGCTTTTGTAACAGAGTTCAGTACATATTTTTAAGGCCTGATTAACTTTTGATACAAAATTTCTACTTGCATGAATTTTTTTAATTTCACTAATAAAATGTCAAAATGGAAATACAATTAAAAACAAATTTTAAAAAAAGTATCAATTTTGTAACATTTTATATTAAACTGAATTTAATTTAGCTATATTTCAAAAATTAGTTGTTAATTATGGCCTTAACTATACAAATCAATTGGGATAATTATCGAAATTTTAAAATCATAGATGTTTATGAAAAATTACATGAAAAAGTTAGAAAATTTATGGTGGCACATTTTTATTCTTATGAACTTTTCAAGGTCTTGAATATACAAGAAGAACCAGGTATAGAGGAAGATTTACAAATAATATTAAAGCATATATTAGAAAATGATTGCAGCATAGCGGTAATAGATAAAGAAACTAATAATATCCAGGCTGTGGCTTTACTCAAATGTATGTACAGTGAGTGGCGTTCTTGGACAAATCTAAGATTAATAATTAAAAGTGAACGTTTTATGGAATTATGTGAAATGGTACGTTATTGCTTGAAACAACATGCTAAACAAACTCATGACACATCCGTTAAAGATAGTTTGCATATATTTTCTTACCATATAAAAGAAGAATTTGAAATGGATAAATGTTTCAAGGCACGTTTCTTTAATGCCATATCTGAAGTGGCTCGTCATATGCATATGCCACGTGTTACTTATATGTGTTTGAGCAGAAAAAATCATAATATTTTACGAGAAGAGGGTTTTAAGGAAGTTGTAAGGATCATGTATTCTTTGTATCTCGATAAAGGACGAAGACCGTTTGATCGTTTAAGGGATATAAATGAAATGTATGGTAGTTTGTATGAGAAAACAGTGGAACCCCTAAAACCGTTTAATGAATTAATTATAAGACATGCAAAACCGAAAGTATCTAAAGATGGCAATAAAAAGAAAGATGGGAAAGAAAACAATATACCTGTTGCTAATATAGAACATGAAGACGATTAAAAGAGAAATTAGAAAGTAAAAATTTTATTAAGTATTGGGCCTGTTCAGAAATGATGTTAATACTTTCATTCATCACACTAATAGAAGAAGTATGTAAAAATTTAGTTAAAACTACTAAAAATTAGTTTAAAAAAATGCTGAAATTAGCAAAATAACACTTGTGCAACAAAATCAAAAATTTTACAAAATAACAAGGTTTTGACAACTGATTCTGGCAGAGGATACAAAAAAAATACGTGTATCGGCGTTTTAAAAGATTATGTTGGACCCTTTGTTTTTTGGGGGGTTAAAATTTCTACCCTTTTGCAAGTGTTTATTGTGAATCGACATAGGAAACCTTGTGAATCTTCCATTACAGGTATAGAATGTGTTCAGCGAACTTATATAAAACACTACGAGGAAAATTTTTTTTTTAATTTTTTTAATGCAAATAAAAATCTAGCCTTCTGAAATCAGCAGTTTACTTGCTATTTTATTAGCAAATAGTTCTGTTGATTTTTAACAGGGTAGACTGCTATTTGTATTCAACTAAACTTAACTTAAAAAATAGCAAGAACTTTGTGTAGATATACAGCTTATTTTTGCTATTTTTATTCTACTAGTATTTAGCAAAATTTTCTGCAGATTTTACAAAATAATATGTTCTTTTTCAATTAACTACAAGTTAACTCATTTATAACTAAAATTCTGTAAATTTAACAGTTATATTTTTGCTCTTCTTATTTTACTAGTGCTTAGCAAAAAAAATCTGCTTACTTCAGCAGTTTTTCTGCAAGGTAATTTTTAACAAATTTTTAGTAGCTTTTTCTGCTATTTTTACAGGTTTATTTCTATGAGTGCAGCCACTAATACGTGTTTGCCATCTGTGACAATTGCAGGGGCTCAATGTTTAATGGATTATTTGCATTAAAACAAAGACTTATAAATTTTAATTATATTTTTTCTTTAAATTCTGTTAATTGCTTATTACCTTAACAAAAAGTTTAATTTATTCCAATTTCACAATTATAACATTTAAAACCATATTCATAATAATTTTGTTGTTGAGTTGTTGAAAGCCATTTATAATAATGAGACAACAATCATATTCACTGTTTTTTTTTTTTTTTATTTTCATTCACAAATAAAAAAGTTAAAAGTCCATATAATAACCACATAAATTTGGCATTTTGTTGTTTTGTTTTTTTATTTTATAATAAAATAAAAATTTGTGAGTTATTATGAGGCCTCTAAAAGTTGTCTAAGGTCAAGCATAACATGTCGCTAAAAATAAAGCCACCTTAAACAAAAGAGTTGTAAAACAATAAAGAGAAATAAAGAGAATATTAATATATGTACATATTAAAAAATAACAAAAATCTCTTAAATTGATTAACACTTGAGATAAAATTATAACAAATAACGATTATGAAATCTATACATAACGTATAAACTTGGTTTTAAATGCAGTTTCAATGAAAAATATATAAATGTTCTAGTTTTTTTTGGTTTTATGTTTATAGATTTTTATGGAGTTGATTTCTTTGGACTTTTGGGGTTAAAAGTTTGTTTTATGTATTTTTAAAAACGGTTTTTTTTTATTAGAAAATCCAGTTTTATTTTTACATAACTGAAATCATTAATTTATAAAAATAGATTATATTTCATGATAAATACTGTTAGAATGAACTGTTGTTATTCTGGATTAAATTTCATAATAAAATTATTTAGGTTTTTTTTAGTATTTTTAGTTTAGAGTTTGTTTCTTAAGTCTATTGTTTTATTTTAAATTTTTTAATAATTTATTTAAAATCGCTGGTTTGAATGTTAATAGGTACTGTTACACCAGTCAGCATCTTTAGGTTACAGATTATTAGCTTCATGGCGATCTAAACCTTGAAACCATAAAGAAAATTACCTAAATCTTAACTTTAAACCCGTAAAGTCATCCAAAACTCCACCATAAGTCATATTAATCGCCTCACACTACATTGATATACTGATCTAAGAAGTCCATCGTCTAGTCTAGGGTGCCAAAGCGTTCTAGTCCTACGGGACTACCTGCTGGCTTATTTTAATATAAAAATTTTCTTTTTCAATTAAGTGAAATTCACTAATATGAAACATAAGTATCTTAAGTATCGATTTAAGATAATTTATCAATCCACTTGCGGTAAGACTAATGACACTCAAAAATTTTTGTCGGTAAAATCTACTGAAAATGACAGTTAAAACAAGGGTATATGAAGTTAAAAGCCTACAAAGGTATTTACATTTAAAATAACTAAAAATGTAGTTATTTGTACTGTTGAAAATTAACTAACAAATGCACTAAAAATAATTAACAACGTAATAAAATTACTTGACAAATTTTTACTACAAAATTTTTAAAACAACTGACAAAATAGGTAAAATCTACTGTTTTTCTACAGTTAATTTTTTTCATAATATAAAAGCATATTTTAATAGAAAAAAAAACAATTTTTTTCTTTCGATTATAAAAAAAAAATATGAAATTACTGCACAGATTGTAAGCAATTTATTGCACTGGACATATATAATGTTATCCGTTAATCAGATTCACGTCCAATTTTGGTTCACTTCCAATTAATTTTTTACAGCATTTTAAAGGCCCAAGAGTTCGAAAAATTTCGAAAATGTTTATGCTTTATCTTGTTTTTTTATTCTTTGGTATACAATTGTTGAATGAGTTGTACTTGCCATCAAAGAGTTTGTAAAATAAAAAGTATGCATGTTATTTATGAGCGCTCCGAAATTCCTGACTAGACTACACAATTTTCTAAAGGGGATTTAAGACTCTCATTCTATTTTCATTGAATATGTAGAAGTAAAAATGTTCTACTTTTATTTTTAAATTTTTTTCTAAGCTCTAACTGCTTAAAAAAAAGAAAACGTTTGAAAAAGTGGTTTCAACTTCAAGCAATCACATATCTTATCTATTAAAAAAACAAGTTTGGAAATCTTAATGCATATGTTCTAAATTCAATCAGATTTGTTTTTTTTTTATTAAACACACAAGATTTAAATTAAAAGAAAAAGTTTAGTAATGTTTTTAAATCCCAGTTTGTGTTATTTATCGTCTACACTAATATGTACATTAGAGCGTACCACCTTACAGGCAAAAAAAAAAAGTGCGCCGTACACCCTCCAATATGAAGTATTTTTGCAAGGAGGTTTCAAAAAAAAAATGTTATTTTTTTATGCCGAACGTAGGGGTCGCCATTTTACATTTTTCGTTATATCTTAGGTATTTACAGTCGGATCTTAAAGTATGATACATCGCTGTTTTTCTGTCGAGGAGACCAGTATTTTACTTTTTGACCTCAAGTATCCCGTTCTAGTAGTTACCCACCAGATCTCAGTTGCTACCACCCTAATGTACAACCCTAATGTCAGAAAATTAAAGCTCACAAAAAATTATTAAACTTTTGCTAAGGAAGTTTTTCGCTAAACCCAGTAGACATTTTTTTTATATATTGGGTCGCCTTTTAAAATTTTTTTAGTTGGATTTTTACTATATAGAAAAACACTGATCTCCTCGAGGCAAAAAAATTGATATATCACACTTTAAAATCCGATTTTAAATGCCAAAGCTATAACAAAAAATTAAAAATTGCGACCCCTACGATCGGCAAAAAAAATTTTTTTTTTGAAACCGCCTTCCAAAAATATATCATATTGGAGGGTGTACGCCGAACTTTTTTTTTTGAGGTACGGTCTAATGTGCATAGAAAGGTCTTAAAACAATTTGCTAAAGCAAAGTACTAGAAATTAGTTAAAAATTACTCATACCCTGCAGAAAAAAAAACTGATGAAATTAGATTTTATTTATTTTCTTTTTTTTTGCTATATTAGTAATATAAGCACAGCAAAAATAAAACTGTTAAATTTAAAACTGCTAATTTTATAGGCTTATTTCTACGAGTGTTTAAATTGCAGGAGTATATGCTTTCAAATCTGTATTAATATAAAGCCAGTTTCCATATTAAACAAACTTCAAGTTTGTTTCTTAATTCTTTTGTTTTTGTTCACACTTCCTTTCATAAATTAATAAATCATGTTTTTTATGAAACTATTATTAAAAAAAAAAAACACTTTGTCGTGTGTTTAAGTTTCTTTCTGAAGTCTTTTGTGTTTATTCCCACATCCTTTAGCATTAACTAGTTTGATATTATTATTTTTATTAAATATTTTTTTTTTTTATAAATCCAATGCTTTAAATTATTTTAACAACTCTTTATATTTAAGTCTTTTGTTTTTATTCCCACATCCTTTAACATTTAGTTGTTCCAAAGTATTTTAATTAAATAATTTTAAAAGAAATCCATTATTAATTTATAGTTTTTGTGTTATAAACTAGATATCTTGTTTATATGTATTTTTTAAAATTCCAATTATTTTTCCCATACAATTTGTAACACTTTAACATAATCTTACACGTTTTTATCACTATTTTATTTGCAAAACTACACAAAACGTTTGTTTCTTAAGTCTTTTGATTTTTTTTTTATAGATTTCCTTTAATTATTAAAATATTGTATTAACACAAAACATAAATAAAAACTTGTTGTGTTACTTATTAAATTAGTTTTTAATCATTTTTTTGTTTAGTTTTTTTTTTTTTATTTAAAGCTTCCATTACAAAATCCCGAGTAAAAGTGATTATATACATATAATCATAAGTATGTAATTAATTTTAATTTAAACTAAGTTTCTTTTAATGCAATTGTATGAGGTCAAAATTTGGATATAATTCTATATGAGTTATATATAATTGCATTAATTTAAATCAGAACTAATACAGAAAAATAAAATTATACAACTTCTAATACAAACATATCGCACTATTTCTCGGATATAATAATACCTTATATCTCAGCAAAAAATGGACAAGATTTTAGAAGCAATGCTCTCTTTTTTCCTTCCAAAAATGTAATAAAATAAGCCAGAGTGTTTGATGTTGTTGTCATTTTGTTGCAATATATTGCTTCTGAGTCATCGCGAACAAAAATCATGTCATTTATCCGCAACAAACAAAGTGCTACTTTTTGGTTCATTTTTTTTTCAGGACAAGCAACACTCTTCCAATTAATTAACGTGTTGCTTTCTTTGGAAAGTGGATAGAGGAGAAGTGAAAGATGAAGGGCTTCAAATATGGCAATACTGTAATTGCGCGAGATGTTGAAACCTACAACAGTTTTTTATTTTATATTTTATTATTTTAGTCTTATATGTTGGAAAAATATTCACTGCTGTTCTGAGTTTAGAGGGTTTTAATTTAGAATGGATTTCTAAAAGCACATGGAATTAAAATATTCGGAAATTTGCTGTTTTGGTATTCACATATTAAGTGCGTTCCCACCCAAAGTTAACGAAATTTACCCAAAGTTACCGAAGTTTACCCAAAAGCGTTCCCGTACTCGAAAATTAGGTAAATGAGAGCGCTAATGAGAGTGTATTAGTGTTTCTCTTTCTACCAAAATTTACCCAGACTTTTTCTTCGGGTAAACTTTGGTAACACAGCTGATGTAAATATAAACAAAAAACAATTGTGAAAATAAATTTGAAATTTTGATTAAACAATTTTTTCTTTTTCTTCCACTTTTTTTTTTGATTCCGAAAGAAAATGTTAAAATTTATAGACATTTTTTTAAAATAATCTTTTTATGTATTAAATGTTCTACAAATTTCAATATTTTATTGAAAATACAAAGAAAACATTTCAAAATTTTGTTCACAAATGTTTTTTTTAATAATTTAATAAATATTTCATAGAAAAAAGTGCATTCGTTTTCACTTCCACCCAGCTTTTTATACACGGAATATTTCACAAAAATTTTTGTGGATGTGAATCACACAACAGCAAAAATGTTCGGAATGTTCCACTTTAGAATTTCTTTATGTGGATTCGGAACTGAAAACAGCGACGATTATGTATGAGTTTTCTATCCCTACCGAAATAATATAACAGGGCTATGAACTAAAAAGCTTTAACAAAGTTCACCAAATTTTCATCAGATGGCGTGTAAAAACTGTTCTAAGATTTAGTACCTCGCGCAATTACAGTATTGCCATATTTTAAGCCATTCTTCTTTCACCTTCTTTCATATTTCCTCTATCCCCTTTCCAAAGAAAGCAACACGTTAATTAATAGAAAGAATTTCCCGAGTGTTGCTTTTCTATAAAAAAAAAAAAAATTAATACAAAAAATACAACAACATCATAAACACTGCCTTTTATTTTTTTGGAAGGGAAAGAAAAGAGTTCTCCAGTGCTTCACACAATTTTATCAGAATAAATCGAAACTAATACAATACGATTGAAACTGATATAACTAAAGGGCACACTACTCGAATGAAATTGTATGTATTCGCATTAAAGTATGATCGACTCCATAAAAACTTTTTTTTAACCGGGATGTAAAACAGTCTTTTAGTTATGCGTGTATTGGGGTTTTTTTATTAAATGATTTCGCAAGTGTTTATTTAAACCAAAAAAGTAGTTTTCTACTACTTTGTAAGCTACTAGTAGCTGTCACTTTTTAAAACTTTTCAAGCCGTTTGTAAAGACGTTGGCAACGGCAACGTCAAATATACTGATGATGAGTGTCTGCTGTATTATCAAAAAACAAGTTGTTGCAGTTTTTTTTTATCTTATTTACTGGTGATAAAAATTTTCAAAATAAAATTGTTATAATCTGGTTTACCACTTTACAATATGCGGATTTCCTTAAAAACCAACATGCTATACCATGTTTGCAAAAACATAGTCTGCAAAAAAACTCTTGTATTAACTGGAAAATTCTTTTTGCTAAAACAAACCCATAAACAGCTACTTTATACAATAAATGTGAATTAAATCCAGTTACAAGTTGTGGTCATTTTTCAATACTTTTTGAATGGTGAATGTTGTTTGTTTTTTATATATTATTGGTGTAATATCTTTTGAACGACTTGTTTTAAATTTTTTTGATTTCTTGTGGTTGCGTGGTCACTTTTTATTAATTTGTTGTAAAATTTATTTACAAAAAAAAAAAAAAATACATTTTTTGTTTTAATTTGTCTTATAAGGATATGAATCATTATTTTTAAACATGGTTGTTTTACAAAATCTGTGTTAACTGTTTAGTAAAAAAAATTTAAATTTGTGTAATTTTTTTTGTAATAATTTCTTAATAAAATATGTGTTACAAATATTTTATATATGGTTTTTATTGATTGATTTAATTTGTATTGCTTTATTTTTACTTTCACCTAGTTTTTTTTTTTTTGTTTAAATCTTAAATAAATAATATTACACATATGTACAAAGAAATGTTAACACCTTTTTGTTGAAATAATTGTTAACAAAATACTTTATAATTTTGGTGGCATTTCAAAATTTCTTTGTATTTTTTTTATCATATTCTTCATATCATTAAAACATTTTTACCATTTATTTGTAATCAATCAAATTTTTTTTGTTAAAAATTTCTTTTTGTTGACTTTATTATATTAAAATTTGTTCTCACTTTTTTTGGCAAATTTTCAAAACACTTTTTTTTTAGTAAACTATTCAATAACACTTTCAACGGTTTCTTTAAAAATTCGTTTAAATTTCAACAACACGCGCTTTGATATTTTTTATAACTTTACTCGTCTACGTTTACAACACAACTGTTTGTTAACTTTATACCAAAGTTATCAAGAGCTAGTTGAAATATAAGTTTTAACTCTTAAGTTTTTTTTAAACTTATTTTAAAAAGAGAAACAAAACTAAAATTCTGCTAATCATTTCTACATAAAAGTTGTATATAGTTTTAAATTGAAACTAATCCGTTTATAGCAGTTGAATTGGACTTTAAGACCCATATAAATAATTTAAAACAAATTTTTAATAAAAACTCTTCAAAAAGTGTCTGATAAAAGTCAACATTGTAAACTCATAAGGGTTTCCTTCTTACTTTTCCATAGAAAATTTTAAAATTTCTATGTTATTTCCAATCTGAGAAATTTGACAAGATATTTTTCTATAGAATAATTATTACACTGAGAGAATAACCTGCATGGTATTAATGAAGTTTTGCATAAAACACTGAAACTTTTTATTGAATTAATGAAATTTTTCATAAAATGTTATGAAAAATTTAATTTTATTTATTAAAAGTTTCATTCAATCAATGAAAAAGTTTCATAAAAACTAGATTCATAAAATATATGAAGGTTTTTCGTCAAATGTAAGCAATTTTCCATTTACTTTGTGAAGAAAACTTCCACAAAAAATTTTATTATAAGGTAGTGTTTTTCCACTAGTTGTAATTTTTTAAAATTTTCTATTTAAAAAATTATCATTTAAATAAATAATTTCTTCTTTAATTTAATTTATTAAATCTGCTTTTCAGTTCAATTTGCGTTTATTTTTACTTATATTAATACTTTTTTAAAACTTTTTCGAGGCTATCGTGTAAAAAAATTTATATAACAATTTTTGCCGAATTCGACAGAATAAAACGACACTCGCGAATCGCGATACCAAAAAATGCCTTTTGGCAAAACCGACAAATTTTTTTGTCATATACGACAACCGCAATATGTCCGTAATTTAACGAATGACTTATATTCTGCCTAAAATAAAATCGAAATAAACAATTAAAGTTGGGCATGCCGAATACATGATACCCTACAAAGCCGTATGATTTTAGGTTATATTCCGGGAAGGAAATTTCAATTAATGGTGCAGTAAACTGGAATATAATGGGGTGTAATAAAAATTGGATCTAAGTCAAGTATTTTTGGTAGCAACAAACATGAGCTCAAAGTCATACCCTACACTCATAGAAACAAACCTGTACAAATAGCAGAAAAAACGACTAAAAAAATAGTTAAAAATAACCTTGCGGAAAAAATTGCCGAAATTAGCAGATTTTTTTTGCTAAATACTAGTAAAATAAGAACAGCAAAAATAAAACTGTTAAATTTGCAGAATTTTAGTTATATTTGAGTTAATTGAAAATGGAAAATTATACTGTAAAATTTGCTAAATATTAGACTATAAACAGCAGCACATGATGAACATGGAAAATGTCGGCGTTAGCAAAACATTTGTCGACAGAGCCAAAATATTTTTGCGGCAACTTCTTAGCGTTAATTTTAATCACACTATTTTACCAGAAAAGTATTTATTTACACTTTTCACCATTAAACGTGTTTTTTTTTAATAAACTTTTATGGATATATAATTTTGCACTTTGATTTCAAGTGTAAATTAGCAAATTATCAAAATAGCAAATTATTAAAACCAGTCCAATTGCTAACAATTTTCCTAACATGTATTAATTAATTCAATGTTACACAATTTTTTTATCGATACAAATAAACTGGAGTAATTTTAAGTTTTAAATAAAAAAAAATTATAAAGTTCAACAACTTGCCATGGCCATACATACAGCTGTCATAAATAAAATTACTAAAAGTCTTCTTGAAAACCTCATTTTTAAAACTCTTTTTCTAACAAAAACTCTCTTTAGACTCTATAAAACAAAATGTAATACATACTCTTAAAACTAAGATTTTGTACTCCAAATTGTTATCATTATCAAAATGTTGTAAACACTAATCAAGACGGTAAATAATACCGCTTAAGTCTTTTGTTGTTGTTGTTATTATTAGTGATTGCTGCTTTATTAATATAGGTAGATTATAATTTATGTTTGTAGCAGACTATCTGCTTGGTTGCTCTTAATATTTATATGTACTGTGTTATTATTTTTAGATTGTATTACAAATCAATTGCATTCATATGCTATCACTACCAATATGTAATACTTATATGAACTATATATTTCTGCTTTATATGGTTTGTTTATTTCTTTCTTTTTTTTTGTACATTGCATAATATAAGAAAATTTCCATCATCAAAAAATTTGTACGGTTATGATTAGTGATTGTTAATATCATATTTTTGTGAAAGACAATGGAAATTGTTTCTGGATTTATTATTATTATTATTATTATTATTATTATTATTATTATTGGTATAAATAAATATTTACAATATTTAAACGCTTGAATTGTTGTATATTTTGCAGAATTTTTAACGAGTAATAAAAAAAAATATATAATAAAAACAAAAGACTTAAGACACATACTTTGTGAGAGTATTGAACACATGAAAGACTTAAGACGCAGCATATTCGATTATATTGTATAAAACACAAAAGACAAGGCTTTAACTTAAAACGAGTAAAAAGGTTAAAGTCGGGCATGCCGACTGTACAATACCCTACACCAGTCTGGTTAAAAGCCAACTAATGTTTGGATCCGAAATTCAAATGGGTTAAAATGGGGCTTGTGTCAAAATATTCTATAATGTGAGTCAGCGTACCAAATTTCATTAAAATATCTAAATATTTCCGACCTGCAGTTTGTAACCAAGCCAATTTTGGGGGGACCCTTATATGGGCACTAGGTCTAAACATGGACCGATATTCACCAAAATCAATAGGCTTCGTCCTTGGGCCGACATAAGTCGGTGTACCTAGTTTCATCAAAATGCATGGACAGACAGACGGACGGACAGACGGACATCGTTAAATCGAAATAAAAAAAATTCTGAGCCGATCGGTATACTATAAGATGGGTCTAGGACCAATATTTTTTGGTGTTACAAACATCAGCACAAACTTATAATACCCTGACCACATAGTGGTGTAGGGTATAACAAAACAAAAGACTTAAGACACATCCATGTTTGAAAGCTTTAGACGACTTATGATAGCAATTTTTTCTATAAACTTTATACTAAATAAATTAATCTACAAAAATTTTATTGTTTGATTTATTTTCAAATCGGATGAGTCCTTGATAAAAAGTTAAAGGTTAAAAATGTTTGATAATCAAATGTTTTCTTAAATGTTTATCATTAATTAAATAGTTAAAAACTGTTTCTTAATAAATTTAACTATTTTTTCTATAAACTTTGTACTAATGAAATTAATCTATAAAAATCTTATTGTTTGATTAATTTCAAACAATTCAAAGTTAACAATTTTTAATAATCAATTGTTATCTTAAATGTTTATTATTAATTAAATAACTTTAACTGTTTCTAATTAAAAATTATACAAAAGATTAACCCCTCAATTCATAAACGTTTAGTAAAGTTATAGGAGGTTTACAAAACGAAATTTTCATACAGAATTTGTTCAATACAAAACTTTTATGAATTTAGGGGTTAGGAAATATATTGCACACACAAACAAACAGGAGGAATTTTACTTAAGAGCTATGTAATTATACGCCTACATAATTTTCAAGCCAGTTTTACAATGTTCTAGTAAAATATGCACTTTTGTTTGTAAAATATATACAAGCCTTGCAAAATATATACATGTGTAGTGCAAAATATCCGAAAAAATACATATATTTTACTTGAAAATTGTAAAACTTACTTGAAACTTATGTTCAAGTAAGTAATTCCATACCACTTATATAATGTTCCCCTGCTTTTTTCTGCGTGTGGATTTAGTAAACGAAACAAAAGACTTAAGAAACATACTTGTTTGTGCAAAATAAACGATTTAAAATATTTCTTTAAAAAAATGTATTAAATTTTTTTTTTAAAACTAATCAATAAAAATTTTATCAATTAATTGATTTTGAAACACAATGTGTCTTTGAAATTTAAGGTTAACGTTTAACTAATCAATTATTTATTTGTAATCTTAAAGTTAGTGCTCTTGATCTAATCATTAAATATTGAAATGATTTTAAAAAAATTGATTAAAAACATAAAAAATTTGAAACAAGGGCAACTTAAATAAATCTTGTTTGTTTTTTTTTTTTTAAATAATGATAACAAATTCCAGTTAAGAAATCTATTCTCAAAACTATATGGTGAACATTACATTTAAAGCGTAAAATTAAATTAACTTTTTTCCATTTCACAATATGATAAAAAGCGAATGAAAGGGAGTTTTGTTCCAGGAAATGTTTCCCAGCTTCTCAGGGTACTTTTTGTAAAAATTTCTTGTTTTTTAATTAATTAAAAAATTCTCAGAAGCTGATATTTCTCTGTGAGAAAATATCTAAATATTTTTCTATATGTTCGAAGTTCGAAAAAGTATAAAATTTACTGAACATTTAGGCTTGACTAAGATTAAAAAAGAAAACCCAAAGTAGAAAAATAAATTTTAACAATCTTCCTAAATATACCATTAATAAAGGATAACAGAAACTATAATTTATAATATCAATTCCTAATAGAAAACTTATTCTACGTTAAAACCACAACAACTACATCATAGACGTAACCATTTAAACTACTAACAAACACTATTATTAACTATTAAATAACTTTATATATTTGCGTATTTGCGTAAAAATTTACATATTATGATGATTAGCAAATACAATACATGAATTTTTTATGACTAATCAAGCTAAACAAACCAGAGAAAAGAGTTTACAAATACATATTATATATGTTAAAAACCACACCAAGGAGAAAGTATTTATTAGTTTAAACTTAAAGCAATAATAAAAAATGGCAAATAATTATAGTGCGCGTATATACGTGCCCATAAAGTTATGAGACAAGTGGTCAAAAAAGTAATAAAAAAATGAAAGCATTCAATATTAAACGAACAAAAAAGAAAGATGTTTCAAGATGAGGTAGAGTCTGTAAATGATAGAAGATGACTACGGAATTTGCTTACTTTTAAACAAAAACTAAAAATATGTCAATATTGATGAGTAAAGAAGATTATTAAATAATTTATAAATTGGTAAATATGTCTATAAACCTCAAATCGTTAATGAATTTATGTTTTTTTTTAATTATGATGCAACTATATGTCTAAAAAACATCACAGAGATTTTCCATAAATGACAAAGCATATTTGAAAAAAAAAAATATTATGAAACTATGAAATTTTATTTACTACAAAACATTTTTGTTTAACTATCTACACACGTATTTACAAGAAATTTAAAATTTTATGCTTTAAAATAAAATGCTTAAAAACACACACAATTATTTTAATCATTGACATGATTTAATTTAAATGAGTTTAGGTAAATATATGAATCATGTATTGCAAAAAACGTAGGTAATGAACTTAATTGTTTTATCAAACTCTAATTATGGTTTTGTCAAAAGACAAAATCAAAGCAAAAAAAAATCTTAGGGTTTGTATTATAAATCAAGTTTAAAGATTTATGTTTAAGGCATTGCTATTGTATATTAGGAAGTGGTTAATGAATTGATTGAGTTTATGTTATAAAAAATATTTATTTGCATTTTTTCTTAACGTTTAAGTGAAAGGCTTTTTTGTTAAATCTTTTATGTTTTGATTTTGCAATTTGTAGATTTTGTTTTGGTTTTTAGTTTCTTATAAAAGCATACAGCTTAATTAGACTACAACAAACTCTAACTAATGCATGTTAAATGATTTTACACCTTGCATAATCATAAGCATCATTGGACATTATTCAATGATCAAAATACAAGCAACTAACTCCCGGCATTTTAACACAAATACATACATATTTTGTGCATGTGAGTATATGATTTTCTTTTTATTTATTTTTAGTTTTAAACATTCACAATTTCTGAAAGCTGGTGATAATAGATAACCAAGTTGTTTTGGTACTATCTTAAAATATACAAAAATTAAAATGAATCAAACGAATTTTGTCTCATGGCTATCAACGTTAAGTATTTAAAGCAAGTCTAGGTTAAACCGATTGTAGTATAAAAAATTTTAAACAGGTTATGTTTCAAAATTTTTCCGTTATAATCAAACGTATATCAGCAAGAGTTTTTAGGAAGTAACGCGAAAAAGTTACGTTAGATGTGAAAATGTATAAATGTTGAATTTTTACCGTTGATAATTATCCGTGTTGAAAGTTAACGTGCATACGAAAAGTAATGTGTTAGTTTTCGGCTTAAACGCGTTTTTATGCACTTCGAGTTTTTTTTATGACTTAACGGACATACATAGTTAAGTTGAAAACACAGCTATAATAGAAAATATGTATTATATTATGTCTGTTCCCGTACTTTACCGAAGTTACACAAACTAGCCCAAAGGCGTTCCCGTACTCAAAATTGCGTGTAAATTGTTGTTGTTTGGGCTGTTTTGGGTTCCCGCGGTAACGTACGGGAACGCACATATTATGTCCCTTAATATAACAGGCAGATAATGAGTATCGATTAGATTTAAAAATCACAGTTTCCAAAAGAAATAAACTTATTTGAAGTCAATGTAGAAGTTATCCTTATCATCTTACTTGTTTATTGATTAAATTTATCCTCAAATACTTGTTTAACTATATGTTTTTATTTTGATGTACCTTTAATTTTCAACCTGAAATGATAACGAAACTTACACAAAATAATATTAAGTAGGAAATTCAATATTATCTCTCAACGACCTGCTAACTTATCTATAAATAAACTGAGTTTAGTGCTTAATCATAGTTATAAATGTCAAATTTATATGCAAATATCTGTGATTAACGAACCTTGGTTATGTTGGAAATAAGTTACTCGCCCTAAATTTGTTTATTTTAATCCTATTTAAATCCCTCATAATATATTTCTGCAAAGGAATAAGAATAGATAAATCTTTTTATATATTTATAATTATACATTTAGTTTTAAACTACTTACTTGTTAGTGCTTTGATGATTTACACACGTTTTTTAAACACGTAATTATTTTGCATATTTCCTTTTTCTTTTCATTTATGTTTACTTAATAGTATGTTGGTAAAACTTTAGTGATTATCTTTTGCTTGTTGGCGTTAAATTGTTTTGATTGCGCACCTGTTAGTAAAAAGAAAAATATGTTAAGAAATAAATAAGGTTAAGGTTAAAATTGTTAAACAATTTAACAATTTAATTAAAAAAGAATATAACAACGATATCAAAAAAAAAACGATGTTCAATTTAATAGCAAATTATCTTAATTTACATTAAATGCGTTTATTACTTAAACATACAAATTGTTATAAATTTTTTAAATATACATTTATATGATTTTTATATGTTTTGTTTTATATGATATATAAATTTATTTAAATAATTTGTTATTATTTTTCAATTTAAATTCTGTTTAGTATTATTTTTTTACATTTTGTATTAAATTCAAGATTAATATAAAGTTTAATATTTTTTAAATATTTTAAAAATATTTAAATTGTATAGATAAGTTAACATAATTTTTCTAAATTAAAGGAAATTAAACTTAAACTGATATGAAATAAGGAATTAAATAGGAATTTTTTAAACAAATTTCTTTGATTTAATTTTTTTTTTTTTGTTTTTATACTCATTTCAATTTGATTTTGTTTTTGTATACATTTTACAAAGTTTGATAACTTTAATGCTTATTATCTCAAATATCACATATGTTTCCTTTAAAACAACAATTATGATGTTAATGAGTTATAATAAATTAATGTAAGGAAACATACTAAATTTTTATATTTCAAGTTAAACTAAATTAAACAATATTAAGTCCACAGAAAAAAAAATTAATAAAAGAATATCCAGATTTAAAAAAAAGGGTTAACTAAAAATAAATGCCACTGTTTTGATGTGTTATACAATGGTTATTAGGAAATATATAGGATGCTGTTAATAGTTTCAAAAGGAAAGGTTATAAAAGTTTACTTGAGCTTCATGTTTGATTTGCAAAAATTTGTAAATATGGGTTTTTTATAAATATTGCTTCATAACTTTTTAGCGGTTTCATTCAAATTGTATGTTGTATTTCTACTTTCATCCGAAAAGTGGGAGGGAAATTTTGTATTTTATTTGCGGTTGGTCTAGCTTATACAAGAATAGTGGCTGCTTTTTATATGTTTAAAGCTGCTTTTAAATATCATTAACTAAGTGACCTTCAACGACAGATGAATGGTGATATCTTCTTCTTTGTGAAAAGTCTTCATTATCTTCGTTAAGTTGTGTGGGTGATAAATCCACACCAGGACAGGATGGTGTTACTACGATTTGCTCATATTCATGCATGCGTTTACTAAAACCAGAGAAATTAAATTATTGAAAAAAATATTTCTGTAGACTTGACAAAAGAATTTATTATAAAACACACACCTTTGACGTTTTATGAAACGGTTTGTATAAATTTTCTAACAAAGCTTAAAAGCTTGTGTTATAAATTAGGATAATTGGAAACTTTATATTATTCACAACAGTCTCTTAAAATATTACTCCAAAAAAATAAGTTGTTTTGCCAAAAGAAAATTTGAGAAAACGTAGAAAAAGATGTATGGAATTTTGTAATTTATTACGAAGTAAGTTGTTTAGTCAAAAGATAATTTTACATTTTGAAAAAAATTAACAGCTTAAGTAAAATTTTATCAATTTATTACTTTCTCGTTAAAATTTAGTTTTTTGCATGGAATAAATCTCTGAAGTAAAAACGTGTAATGCTAAAAATTAAATAAGTTCTTCTATTGAACGCAAATGAATAAAATTTCGAAATAAGTTGGTTTGAGCTTGACAAGATAGAAAAAGGCGTGTTAAAAAGTTTTATTGACTTCAAAAATCTCGGTGAATCTTCTGAAGCTAAATTAAATGCTTTTGTAAAAAGCCCTTACAAAAATATTAAAAGGTTTGGATAAATTTTTCAACCCAAAGAAAAGTAAATAAAAAAATATTTTTGACTTACCCAAAGCAACGGAATATAGCACTTTTCAGCCAAACAAAGAAATTAAATTCGTATGTAACTCCTGGCTTAACGGCTGGATTGGCTGTACCGACATAGAACCATATAACGAAAACTACCAAAAAACAGGTTAAGGCATAATACCAGTTGACCAACAACATAACCAAAATTTTAGTGAAGGCCTGAAAACAACAACAAATTTGAACACTCAAAATTAAGACAAAAAAAAATATATCATTATAAAGGGTATTTCCAGATCACGTTTTGCTTTAGACGAACGAAAACAAAATACACTTACAGTAGTGGACTAAAGTGGATACATTAATTCAAGATTTTTCGAAATTTGTTATAATTTTTATTTTATTATAGAGACTTAAATGATTTTTTAAAGCATAAAATTGAAACATTCTTCTTCAATAAAAACCTAAAGACTATATCATTAAGAAGTTAATGAAAATTGCAAATTGTGACCGCTTTTATCCAGTATTGTTAATATTTGAAATTTTCGGCATGTTCTTTCTTTAATATTTTGTCGAAAGTCCTTTGTTCTTTAAAACAGATTTTATGCGAGAAGGAATCCTATCCACGAGATTTTTAATAGTTTGAGTTGGAATATTAGCCCATTCCGCTGAAACTACTGACCAAAGATCATCTAAGTTGGTCGGTGCCCGTTCGCATTGGGAGAGTCTTCTTTTGACAATTGCCCACCAATTCTCGATGGGATTCAAATCGGGACTCTGACCTGGCCACTTCAAAAACTGGAAAAACTACGCTTGGATATCACAAATTGAACAAAATTTATTAATACAGATTTAAAAATATTCAAATATGTATCCAATTTAGTCCACTACTGTATTCGCCTCGCGACAAACGTCTTGTGGAAACTTGCTATAAAACTTACTCCCAACAAAGAAGCCCATCTATTACAATAACCAGAATACCAATTTTTCGTTTTGGAATGTATCGGGGGTCTAATAGGAGCAATGGGTTCTTCATCTTCATTATCTTGTGTAGTAACAGCTTCTAGGTTATCTTCTGCATTTGTGCTATTAATACCTTGCCGATAATCAGTGGTAGATGAAGAGGCTACTTCATTTTGTACAATACCATTTTGTGTTGTAGAGATGTTAGCATTATTTATTGTTGTTGAAGGCACATGTAAAGGTGAATTTTGTGGACTTTGTAAATTTTTATGACGTACTCTATCGGGGAATAATAAATCCAAATCATTGCCTTCCTGAGTGGCACCATAACGTCGGGTTTCATAAGAGGGTGATGAAGCCTGTATGCGAAAACGTTCTTCTCTTTGTTCTTGTATATCAAAAGTTTGAGCCAAAGCAAAATATGAATAATCAATGCAAGCATAAGTAAGCAAGAAAGGCATGGTAACTATAGGAGCCAAGAAATTAATATCACCCACAATAATGAAAGTAACAGTGACAACTGCTACTACCCCCATAGAATATAAGGGTACCTTATTGGGACCTCTCTGCAGGTTAAATAACAAAATAAATTAATGCATGTTTGTTAACAGGCAATTTAAAATGGAAACTTACTCCTTTTCCTAAGATATCTATGCCGGGTATAACACTTTCCTTGGCTATACTTTGTAAAACTCTAGGTGTACCATACATGGCGCCCAAACATGAAGACATACTGGATACATAAATACCGGCAACTAATAAAAAGTGTACAGCTGACACTTTAACCGAAATCATAAAATCAGTCAACAAGGTAGCACGCTGACAAGTCGAACCCAAAAATAATATAAAAACCATATACAGGAAGGTTCTTTAAAAGAAAAAAAAAATAATAATAATGATGTTACAAAAATTTATGCGATTAGTAAAAAACTTACGAGGTACCAAATGCCGCCAAAGTACCATTGGGTATATCTGTAGAGGGAGCTCTTAAATCACCACTCATATTAATACCTGACAATATACCAGTGACAGTAGGGAAAAATACACCAAATACTCTGAACCAAGAATAACCATCCTCATACTTCGGCCAAAGATTTTCCACAAAGTTATTGCTAACCCAGCCCTCAAAACCATTTTCTAAAAGAAATAAAAAATACTTAAAATTTAATATTATAGCCACTAAAATTATTTTGTAACTCACCTGGATCCTCTCCTACAAAACTGCCTACCATAAAGTCCAATGCGGATACCAATAAAATCATTAATAATATAAATTGTAACTTTATAACCCATTTGACACCAGCCACGTTAATGCAACCCAATAACAAGACGGCTGCAGTGGCAAATCCTCTTATGGCCCATTTGTTGTCCTCCAAACCCACTAAACCAGCCATAGATTCACCAAAACCCATAACATTTAAGGCGCAACCTACAGCCTGGCCAAAACAATACAAAAGACCCAAAGAACCACCAAATCGAGAGCCCAGAGTATGTGCTATGAGAAAGTATACACCACCACTTTCTACACGACATCTTTCACAGATCCCCACTGCGGAGAGTACAGAAACTAATGCTATAACAACTGTACAAAATATAATGAGTATGGCGTTTAATATGCCAGCTTGGGCTACTATCCAACCCGAACGCAGAAATACAATAACACCAAACACATTAATGAGGCAGGATGTAAAGACACCATCCCAGGTGCCAAATAATACAGGTTGAGATATAAAGAAATTTGAACGCCACCTATGGTGGAATATGGGAAGAAAATAAGAAGTTATTAATTTGAAATAGAGTTTTTTAAATTTGTTTTTAAGGTATAACAAAATAAACTCAAATTTAATTTTAGCGAAAAATATAAAAAATCCATTAAAATTTTATTATTATTTTTTTGTATTTAGTATGATTCTTCAGTAATTTTTTCAATAGCGATTTTTTGACCGATAATAGGGATTTTTTTGAGAGATAATGCATGAGTCGTGCCAAGAGCTTGAAAAAGATAATTCTTTTTGAATAAACTGGCATTAAAATTAAATCATTTTATTAATCAGTGAACAATTCATTATCACTTTAAATAATCGATTTAATATTGAATAAAGTGAGAATGTGATTTATCCAAATTTCAACTGATTCAATTTTGATTCGATTGTATTATTTGTTTAATGATTTGATTCGCGAACTATAAATCAAGGCAAGCATTTTTTGTTTGTTAAAATTAAATCAATTTGCTTGATTCTATGAGAAGAATCAACAAAAATTAAATTGGTAAAGTGTTGTTTTTTCAAACGCGTCATATAGACCAACTGCAATTAATATGCATTTTTATTAATTCTAATTTAGTAGGTTTGAGGTTAAGAAGAATAAATTTTTTTTTCAAAAGTTATAAACACATTAAATTTGCCAATTAGACTAGATCCAGTTTCTGCCTTTTTCTATGGAATTGTATTATTGTTTATATTTTTGTCAGATTTTCAACAACCCGTCGGCTGTATAAATCGATCCCATGCACTCCTACATTACAAACGTAACTATACTAGAGTACAACAGCTTATCCATCTAACCCACGTACGGCCTTGCATATAGTGCAGCTAATTCATAGTTTCTTTTCCTATTCAGCTTTCTGTTATTGTTTTTTACTTTCAGATTGATCCTTTGAATAATATATTTATTGAATAAAGTAGGACATAATTCAATCAATAAAATGAGTTTTGCGAATCGTTTTGTTCAAAATTAAATCAGATTTAAAAACTGAATTGAGGAATTGTGTTTTAAAGGACTGTTCGAGTCAAACTTTCACGATATTTTTTGTTCAGTATTGTTTAACGTTTCATCATTGAAAGATTTAACACAGCACAGCGTTTACACATTATTCAGCAGTATTATGAAAATCATGTTTCCACGTGGAACGCTGAGGGCCGTTAATGGCTGCGACAATAAGCCAAATTGCTGTATTTGGAACTTACATCCATAGTAAATATTCATGAAGCCGGCGTTCGACTGTATATTAAATAAACTGAAAGTAAATTGCCATTTTAATCAAAATTAAAACCGTGGTTAATTTACGAAAAAAAGTGTTCTCCCAATACTATTTTTTGTACCGTTGCCAATTTTTATCTAGGATTTTTGGTTCCATAAAATAAAATTAGCTGTTCGTTGCTTTCATATATCTGTACTTCATGAGTTGTCAATCAGAGTTGATCAGAGAATTTGAATTAAAGTTCAAAGTAGAAACAGTAATAACAGAGAATAAATATAGCATTGTTAGAATTTCGTTGATGTTTGCCTAAATGAGTTGTTTCAATTTGCTTATTTTTTTCACATTCAATATAATAAGATCATCATCAATTATTATCCCATAAAGGCATATCATACTGTAGCGTGAGATACGTCATCCTCATGGCCTTATCGAATTTTTTGAATTTTTATTGTCTTTAATTTACTTCTAAAAATTAATTTTTCTTTACTTTGAAAATAATATAAAAGAAAATGTGATATTTGATTTCAAATCGAACGAAAAACATTCATTCACAACAACCAAATATTTAAGCTTAATTAAGATAGGAACTTTCTATGGTGTAAGTATGAATATGGATCGATTCTAACCAATTTTAACAGAGTTCGTCCTTCACCAATATATTTTCATGGATCAATTTCATCTAACGGACATCGCTAAATCTACTCAATAGATACCCTCTCCAAGTACTGGTGTAGGTAGAGTATAAAAATAAAAATTTCGGTCTGTGCCCTTAAAATATAGTAGTTCCATTTTTTTTTTTAAAGAAAATAGTTTAAAAATATTTTTAAGAATATTCATGCAGAGACCATAACATTTTACCACCATGTTCATTCTTGTTTATGAGTAGAAAAAGTGGCTTAAAACTTAAAGTTCAATTTCAATTTCTTTATTTATTGCAATAACCTAGCCAAAAGGCCCTAATCGGTTACAAATACTACTAAGTCTGCAAAGCAAACAATAAAATTTAATACAAATAAAATAAAGTGTTAAATAAAATTTAATTTAAATATAATAATCTTAAAAATAAAAAAAAACAATATAAATAATAAATAAGAGTTATAACAGATTTCTATTCAATTCCCAGGTCTTTGAAAAAATTTGAGAGAAGTTCGTGAAACAAAATTTGAAAATTAGAGGCTTTATCATTTCTTAAAAAAATTGTCTAACCAAACACTATCCACAGCTCTCATCTAAAAAGCTGAACTCGTTTTAAGAGATTTTCGGTGCAGAATTAGTAAAAACGGGAAAAAGGTGGTATTTTTAATTATTTTTATTGTTTTTAAGCAATTCTAATTTAACTGTAAAGTGCTATTGCATTGTTTGATGTATTCTCTGCATTAGTTTTGTAATATATGCACAAAATTATGTTTATTAATATTAAAAAATACGTATTAAAAAACACTAAAAACTGTTTCTCTTAAAACCAGTTGGCATATAAAATTAAACAGACTTCTGAACAGCGGTAGAGACGATTGGTATGTCTTTAGCCTATATGGTCATTGGTCTAATCAAATGAAATTGTTTCAAAGATAACAAAAATCAACTGGTAGGTGGAAATTCATGACAAGTTCTCTTTCGAATGAAAATGGAAGTTTCCTCTTATTTACAATCTTAGGAAAAAGAAAAGTGTACATATTTGACTACCTACCATGGTTTATCGCCTTGTTCCTGAGCAAAAATTTCATTTGCGCCTGAAGCTTGATGACCACCCGAAGCATATGTGTGCTCATTGCCCAAATCTATAAAACCGCCAGTGTTGTTGGCACGTTGTCTAAAATTTGCCACCACAACTTCGCCATCATCTTCACCACCTAATCCAAACCGATTCCAATCCACTTGTCTTCGGCTGGCACCTCCACCAGCAGTGCCATTGCCACCATTACTTGAATTACTCATACTACCTTTTATTCTTGCAATTGCTGATTACACTTTTTCTAATTAAGTTGTTGAGTCAATTTTAGTAATCTATGTGTTATATATATATATATTTAATCCTTTAATTCCCAGTGGAACATAGGGCCGCAATCTATGTGTTAGTTTTGTTATATTTTTTTGGTGTTTTCCTAATAAATTCCTCCCCATACACATCCACGCATGCAGTTGTGTTGTGTCCCCAATATTTTATTGCATTGTGTATTTATGTTGTTGTGGTGATTATCTTTTCACATTTGATATATATTTTTAAAATTGTTTGTTTTATAAAATATTAATTTTATACGTAAACTTGTTTTTCATTTATTTAATATTTGAGCATGAATTATATTTTTTTTAATAAAAAACATAAAACAATATAAAAAATAAAATTTTTCACTGATGTTGTCCTCCAGTATAAAAAAAAACACTGAATTGTCTAAGCAACTGTCAAATGTGACGTCATTATTTGCAGGCTTGCCAGATATTTTTTTTATCCCCAAACTTAAAAACCTCCCTAAAAAACTCCAATTAGAAAAAATGTTGAAAAAGGTATTCATTTCAAACTTTGGGTTTCATACAGAGCTTTAAAGAATTAATTCCTTTTTGAATGAATTCACTACCAATCGAATTCAATTTTCTCTAGAATTGAATTAATTCCTTTTCTTAAGTAATTCACTGAATTCGTTTAACTGAACGCGTTGATCAAACAACAAATTTAAAGAAATAATTCAATTGCAATATTTCTCTTTATTAAATCAAATGAATCAATTCACTGGTGAACGCGTTCAATTTTATAAATCGAACGAAATAAAGTGAATTAATTCACCACTGAATTCGTTCAATTTCATTTTCGTTCAATGAAATAAAACAAATAAAATTTCGTTCAGTGAATTAAAAAAAATTACATTCACTGAATTAAAAAAAAATACGTTAACTGAATTGAGAAAAAAATTACGTAACCATACGTAATGTACCCTAACGTAACTAGACGGAGTAGAAATTGTACAGATCCAAATAAACGAAAACTAATTATATGTTTTCGGTAAAAACTTTTAATTTTCTATCTAATTTTATTCAATATTAGTTTAGCACAAATTTTAAATTTTATCACTTTATATTTTTTGCATGGATGCGGTTATCATTAGGGTAACGATATTTTATATTATTTCGGTAACGGTATTTTAAGGGTAACGCTATTTCATTTATTTCGGTATCGGTATTTTAGGGATAACGGTATTTGAATTATTTCGGTAACGGTATTTTAAAGATAACGGTATTCCGGGTATTTCGGTAACGGTATTTTAGGGGTAACGGTAGTCAGTTGAAAGGGTTTTGAATCGATAACGGTATTTTAGCGGTATTGCCTGTCAACCCTGATTTTTTGTATTAGTTTTTCCCAATTATTTTAAATAAACAAATCATGCAATATCTGCTGTCACGTAAATATGTAAAGAATATTAAAGTTAAACGTTTCGTTTACGTGTTTTCTATAAGGATAAATCAGCTGATTCGTCACGTTGCGGAGCATTAATTCTACTTTAATTTTAAGGCTCCATAGTTAAATTCTATAAATTACGATGGAATAAAACCAGTTTTGGTATTTTCTTTATTTTATTTATTTAAAAGCTTAGCTTAAGCAATAGAAAATACATAAAAGAAACCTTAAAGTTGTTTAAACATTTAATAAAAATGCTAGTTAGTGAAAATTAAGCCTTAAAAATTGCAAAATAGTATTAAAAATAGTGTTAATACAAGTAATTAATTATACATAAAGCATAGTAAATTGTTCCCGTAAAAAAATGTTACTCGAACTTTAAAGACCTCAAATCATAATTTAAATTGCTAATTGTATTATTTTTTTTAAGAAAGACAATCACAACAAACCCTAAAGGCTTCGTTACTTGAGCTTAAACGTAACGTGACGAATCAGCTTATTCAATCTAAGATAATGAGTAAAAAAGAAGTAAACTGTCAGTTGTACTCTTTTAATTTATAAGATTTTCCAAAAGAAGATACGTCACGTTACGTTTACGTTCAAGTAATTTGGGCTTAATCGGCTGTGTTCTGCATTTCGAAGTGATTTGGTATCGCAGTGAAATTGAAATATAAGTCCTTATTACACTGTGTTCTAAAATTTTATTTGATTTGATTTCAACTTTTTTCCATATCATAATTTAATAAATTTTTAAATGAATCCAAATGAAATTGAGAAAAAAAAATTAAGAAATGTTCACTTTCACCCAAAAGTGAAATACAGAACAAGCCCGAATGTTGCCTTTTCTAAGGAAAATATAATAAGTCTTGTATATAAAATTTGCGTGAAAACAAATTGTACACAATTTCCACGTAGAACTCCTTATCGTAAAAAATAATTTATGTAGTAAAACAGTTTTTTCATGTGAAATCGAAACAACTTACTATGCTTAATTTCCAACAGAAATTGAGAACAACTTAAATAAACTTTTGATTATATTATATATTTTATTCTAAATTAAAATTTAGAAAAAATAAGCAATTTACCAAAGACCATAACATTTAAGACTTATCAACTCTCTCAAATCTGTCGAACGGTTCTCTTCTTTGTTCGTATTTACAAGAGTTTTGTATAAGCTAACATACGCCGATACAAAATTTTCATTTTCTTAAGGCACATCTACACGAGAGATAAAATTTCTAGAGATAGAGCAAAAAAAACCTCTAATTAGCTCTATTGTGAATGATTTAAGCTATTTAGAGGTGTTCTTTGCTCTATCTCTAGAAATTTTATCTCTCGTGTAGATGTGCCTTTAAAGAGCACGATGAAAACTCGTTGATATTGCTAATAAGCAAGGTTGGCAACCGAAACGGATAATGGTATACACCCAAAAAATTCCAGTGACATAGTCAAGAAAATCCGCAGTCAATTTAAAATAAATTTAAAACAATAGTAATAATACAACTATTTTTTAAATAAATATTAACGACCTGCAGCTACCCTACCCAAAATTAAAAATTGATAACCGTATGCCAAGCTATCAATACGATTTTTTAATACCAAAAAAACGATTAAGTTACAATTTTTGATATTTTGAATAAAAAGAATTGAAATTTATTATAAAAACTAAAACAAACTATAATTTTGTTCAAAAGCGATTGGCGGTACGATACCGGTATTAAGAGAAGCGGTCTAAGAATACCGGTGTTTTTAAAACTCCAGAGTTTTAAGGAGTTTGAACCGGATAATGGTATTATAAAGGTATCGGTTGCCAACCTTGAATCAAACTAATATTTTATATTCGTTACTAGAAGAATTACCAAAGCTCATAATATTTAAAAGACTTCCCAACTCTCTCAAACTCTGTTAAATGGCTCTCTTCCTTTTTTGTATTTACGTGTTTTACATAGGCTTACAAAGGTCAATACTTTTAAAGAGCACGATAAAGCAACGTTGGAATTACCTTTAAAGCCTGAGAGAAAACATTTCCAGAAACCTTCAATTGTACTAAATTTTAATTGGAAATGGTTTTGTTAAAGGATAGTTTTTTATAAGGGTCGCACAATTAATAGCATCAATTCTACAAATACTCTCTCTCTCTCTTCGCTAACAAAGTTCCGATTTTTTAATAGTTCAAGATCCTGAAATAAATTTTTATTATAAAGACAATGCCGTTGATCGCACCATTTCATTTTTCAATTATATAAGTTCAGCAGTAAAAAAGAATTGTTTAATAGACAAAATAACTACTTTAAAATTCCACAAAAAAGCTTTATATTCATTATTTCAAGAGTCTTTGAAATGAAAAAAGATCATTAAGCTTTTGATTAAAGAAAAAAAAAACAAGGCATTTTAGTTTACAACATTTAAGTTAATAGAGAAAATAAACACTTAGAGGACAACACACAATCAAATGGGATTAGGAGATTATTTTAAAACTTTATTTCGTTGCTTTCTGGTATTGAATTTAAACTTTAATGTTTGAGTTCAAATAGTTTGTTATTTCATTTAGAACCATTGAACCTATAACCATTTTTTCACAATTAACTTGTATAATCAATTCCTCCGGCGACTGAGACCAATCACAGGTAATCAATACTAAACTTTTTGAAGTCATAGTTTGTCCTGCAAAATTATAGATAAAATTATCGGTATTATTGGTAATAGAGGCCACATTAATGCATTCAAATAATTTCTGTTTTAACATGGTTACATCGACGGAATGTTTGCTAAATTTCAATTTAGTTTGATGTTCATTCATTCCTCTCAATTTAAGACGTTCCTCTTTAAACATAGACTCCGGTATTTGTATAGACCTAATAAGTTCCCCTATAATTGGTTTAAAAGTAACACGAGAATTACCATTATTTGAAGATATTTCGAAGTCTATGGCATGAGTAGAATCATTAAAATCTACACCCATAACACTGGTAGCACATTGTCCAGGTGCTAGCATATTGACGGGTGCAAATTCTTGCATATTCATGCCAGGCGGTAAAGATTTTTGACCCATTTGTATATTGGTAATTTCCTCAGAACTTTGATTGATGATTTGAAGCTCAATAGAAACCATGGAGGAAGAGTAGAGATGAGGAGATCGTGTGTACCGATAGCTTACTTGCAGACCATGACCGGAAAGTTTGTTTAATAATTCCTTGTGGCTATAACATATAAACGAAGGCCCAACAAGATCTATACGATTAGTCACATTTCGGGGTATTAAAGCCGAGATTTGAGAAGCTGTTAATGGAGTGCCTGCAATTTAAAAATTAATATTTGTTTAGTTATTTAAAAGTTGCCTATTACCTGGTGTTAGAAAACCTCCTAATGAAGGTGTCATTACTGGTCCTATAGGTGGTATGTCATCTAAATCCAGAAGCAAGTCTAAATTACTTTTTTGTTCTTTTTTCTTAATTTCTTCATGTTTTGCAGAATTTGTATTTTTATTATTCTTAGCTTGAGCTTCGATACTTGATTTTGAGTCCGAATCAGAAGATGATCTTGAATTTTCACCTTCACTTTCTGACGAAGAAGAAGCATATGAAGAAGAAGATTCGGAATCTGAGGTACCCGAACCATTGGCATTGTTAATTAAATTGTTATTTGTAGAATTAACATTTGCTTTTTTATCATTATTCAAATTATGTACTTTTGTTTCGGTTTTAGTAGTGTCATTTACTTTTTTATTGTTGTCGTCATCATCGGAATCAGATTCAGAAGACGATGATGAACCCGAAGATGATCCACTTGTTGAGGAATATTCTGAAGATTTCTCTTCTGATTCAGAGAAAAAAGAGTTGTCAGTTCTCTTATTTTTCTTTTGTTTAGAAGAATTACTTTCTTTTTGTGGTGTTTCGTAACCTTGATTATTAACCAAATTATCTGTCATTTTACTAATATTTTCCTGCATAAAACCATCCACATTACGTAACGTAGGATCTGAAGGTTGTTCGGGAAAACCTGGCAAATCATTATAACCCGAACAACGCATGTTCAAATAATGCGACAAAGAGCCCAATTGATAGTTATTTCGTGTATGGTATTTGCTTTCCAATGTTGGAGCTGGTTTTGACGAAAGAAACACTTTTTTTGCTACTTCCGGTAAAACTTGACCCTTACTTTCGTTTGTGGGAAATATAAATTGTTTTAAAAATCTAGCTCTATCGCGTATATCATAGTTGACATCATAACGAGCCAATGTGAAGACATATTGGCACAACAAAGAAGTTTGTTGGGGATTTGTAAGATATAACTTCACCGACAAGTTCAGAACTTGTAACTTGACAGCATCTTCTTCGTCTACAAAAGTTTTTGCCATCTTTCTTAAAACATCTGGTGCAATTTTAGGTACTTTATCATTGTATTCTCCTATCAACCATATAATGGAAGATCTGGCTGCAGGGACTTTAATAAAGTCCAAAAGTTTAGCCATTTGAGAAATTATGTCAAAATGTTGTGCCGCCTTAGTTTGAAGCAATTTCTTAATGACCACTACACTTTCGGCCACTACATGTTCATCACGATTGGAAAGCAAATGAACCAACCCGCTAAGGCAGGTTTCAGTTACTTCCTTTATGGAACCAGCACATCTGCCTATGGCTTGTATGGTAGCAGCCACAAATGGGCGATCACTGCTAGAAATGTAAGTTTGGAATTCCCGTAAAATCAATGAAATACTAGCAGCTGAGGCCAAGTTAGTAAGAATTTCCAATTTCAACAGCTTGATATGAGTAGGATCACTTGTGCGTACAAAAAACGACTTAATATGAGACTCGAAAATAGCCCTACGTTTAGTAGACATTGAGGCAATACAGGTTAACACTACACTTTGTACCTCTTTGTGTGACCGCAATAAACGTATTAATGCTTTAGCTATAATATGTACTTCCTGTCTGGGAGCTACATGGTGATATAGTTGAGCTACAGCCATAACCACAGAAGCATTACGAGATTGTAACAATGGTTTTGTTTGCCTCAATAGTAAACGATGATCAAGATCAACATGATAGCTTGATGATGGTGATGATGTTGAAGATTGCTTTTTATTTGCTGGCTTTTGATTTGACTTTTTGTTGCTGTCATCTTCATCAGTTGTGATTGAATTGTCACTGTCCTCAGAATCATCATAAAACTTTTTATTATCTTCGGTATGTTGTGCGTTTTCTTCTTCAGATGGTTCATCCGCATTTGGATCAACAAATTGAGTGCGAGCATAGCGGGTCAACATATTGATAATAATCACTTGACCCCATTCATCAACATCAACCAAAAGATTGCAAAGTTTACGATAGTTTTTGTGGATTAAATCAACACGTTCTGGGCAGACCTAGATAGATAAAAAAAATATAAATATTTAGGTTGTTCGCAAGGGGTGTGCTTTTTGTAGTATTGTGCTAACAAAAAGTATAGTCGTAAATATTTCCCGCGGGAACCCTTATTTACCCGAAGTAACAATTTACAAATAATTTTGACAATAGAAAGACTTTTTGGTAATATTGGTTACCCACGGTAACGTACGTGGAACTGAGCTATTTTTATTTATATTTAAGTGTGCAAACTTAGAGAAACTCTAATAGACAATCGTTTTTAAAGTATTGTTTATTTTATTTTGAGCAAAAACTACCTAGTCTTGTACAAAACAAGTTTTTGCTTGTTTTTTATAAATACATTTTGACAATTAAAATTAAATTTTTTGAAAACTACTTACATATATTTACTTGTCATATTCTATACAAATCAAAAACTAAGTTTTTAAAAACTACTAGTTTTTAAAAACTACTAGTTTTTGAATGCGTTTTGACAAGTTAAAAACTACAATACCCAAAAACCAGGAGTTTTTGCTCAGAAATAAATGTAGTATAATACTGCATTTAGACTGAGCAAAACTACCTAATTTTTGTAGAAAACTAGTTTTTGCTTGTTTTTTATGTATGCGTTTTGACAATTAAAAACTAGCAAGAGCCAAAAACTAGGTAGTTTTTCCTCAGTGTAAATTGGGTTTTAAATAAAATTTTTAAAAACTTCGTTTTCTAATAGGATAATTCAACACATATGACACTTACTACATATTTTGAACTCCTTTAATATAATTAATTAAAAAAAATTTCGTTTTATGTACGTCCCGTTTGAAATTTGTACAAAAAACTGTTTAAAAATATTTAAATTTCATGCTCTAACGCATAAACTTTTCTTAATTTTGCTTTAAGGTTTACAATTGCTAAAGTATTAATGTTCCATATTAAACATTTATTATAAAATGCCAGCATAATCGTTAAATAACAGTTTGTTAATAAACATCATAAAACAACTTCCTTTACATATTTTTTTATATGTAATAGTGTAAATAATATTTTTAAGACAGTTTTATACTATGAATACTGAAAGTATTGGAATGGCAAGTTTTGATTAAATCAGCATCACTATTTTGCTAATTTTTCATTTGTACATCAGTTTAAGAAAGTTTAATGAAAAAAGGCTTAAATAGTGCAACTGCTCTATATGGACCAAAAAAGGTAATCGTTTATTTTAACGAAAATTTCTTGTTGTTGGTGATAGATAAACAAATTGTAATTTTATTTTAATTTTTTTTTTCAATCTTGATTTTGAGTTGTAAAAACGATTTTATAACTTTTTATTTACCGATTTCCTTCACATTTCTTTCGATTCTTTGTGTTTTCTCTCATTCGCGTATGAACCACGCGTGATCGTGTGTAATATTTAATTACTATAATAATTTAAAATCGATGACAAAAATATAATATAAAAAATAAATTTCTAATTAATAAAAAATAATTTGAAATTACCGTGAGTTTCTTGATCGTAACTATTTTGTAATATACTCACGTGAGCATGAGAAGAAAAAATGCTCGTGCGTGATTCTTTTATTTTGTTCCTGAGCGTGAGTCATAAGTCAATCATGCTCCATCTCTAAATAGGTACCATTATTAATTTTAAGTCTGATTTAGCAATTTTTTATAGAGAATTAGGCATCAATTTTTTGGCAGACTCCCAATTATTTGATGTACGAATACTTTTCAGATTTATTTTTAGATTTAACAAATTATTCAAAATTCTTAAAATTAAGTCCAAATTTTTATCGGTATTATTTGAATGCTTCAGTTGCCAAATCTATTAACTCCACTTTGCGAATCCCACAAAACTTTAATTTTAATGCCTAACTGTTTAATATTAAAATTTCTCTGATAATATTAAACTCTACTAAATGACAAAATTAATAATTTAACAGGAATTTTAAAAAACATATACTATTTTCTCATTGGGACTCATTAATTTTTCGTCGAGTTAATCGATTTGGCAACTGAAGTATTCATATAGTTTTATATATGTTTTCAAATATTTCTTACCTCTTCAAATGCCATTACAGCTGACCCCACTACCAAAGTAGTTCGATCTGATAGCAATTTCTCAATAACAGTCACCAGTTCGTCCTTTTGTTCTGGATCTATAGAATATAACTTCGGTATAGCATGAGCAGCAGTCTTTCTAACATAAGGACTCATGTCCGAGGCACTATCTCGAATTGCCAACATTACTATAGGCACTATCATGGCCACTCTAACAGACGATAGAACCCTCAAAGCAGAAGCTCTAATCAATTGATTGGGATCTTTCAGAGCCCGTTGGAATGTAGAAATGGAAAGTAAAGCCAAATCTTGTTGTTCTTCTGCATAACGCACGAGATAGACGTAAACCAATTTCTTTACTTCTATATTTTTAGACACCACATTCTTCACCACAGCTGGAAACAAATCACCAGCATCCCGTCCACGAGCTATCATACCAATAATACGTTTCATAGCTTCCAATTTTAAACCATCTTTATTGCTATCCAACATTTGCTTTAAGTCATCATGTTTGCGACCCTCATATTTGAAAATGGCTCCACTTGCGGGATCTGTGCCATATTCGATGTCTAAGCCCATTTGGGCTTTATCACCATAAGCGGAAAAGGCATTCGATTGTTGTTGCATAGCTGCAGATGTTGTGCTATTAAGACTCCCCGCTAAAGTAATGGGAGAACTTGAAGATAGCATACGAGCAATATAAGATAAGGATCACTTAGCAAAGAAAATATATACGACAATAAAACAATATTTTTACACACACACTCACACAAACCAATAAATATGCAAAATTGTTTTTTTTTTGCTCGGATTTGACCTTTTAATTTATTAAAATTAAAGGTGTACTAAACTGATAACATTTTAGTGATATCTACTTGTTTATAGACAAATTGTAATACTTTCTATAAATCTTTTAAAAAAAATAGTTGATTTTGCAAAACTTTCTACAATATTTCCACTTGGTTGCAACTACAAAGAAATTGGTGACGTACTTGACAGGAATTTATTGAAGGGTGTTACCAGAGCTTAGTAATATGTTAAAACTTTGAATACAATAATATGGCAAGTACACGAAAGTATGAGAAAGTTGAGAGATAAACAGTGTTGCCACAAAAATTTTAGCACATCTCTAAATTTTGTATGTTGAAATCCACAATAATCCCCCAAAATATTGAATTGGTCGTAAATTAATAACTTAATCCAATTTCAAATATTTTTGTGATGGCTGCCTATCAATTATATCACGAACGATTTTGACAGTTTTACAATATATTCCCAGGGGTATGGCATCACCAAAAACAAAAGTTATAACGACATCGTTATCACTAGATAGCACTTTGTTAAAAAAATTGACAATTTTGTTTTTTTATTTAAATTGAAATTATAACAAACAAAAAAGCAAAAAAAGGAATTCACAAATTTTATTATTTGACCATATTTTGCGCTTGATTTTTTCTTATTATTTATTTATTTACATGATATTAGCATTATATAAATATAAGCCTAATATAAACAAACTAGCGTTAGCTGCCAGGGCCATCAGCTATTGATTTTTTCTTATTTTGCGCAGTTTTCAGCAATTTTTGAGTTTTTAAACATAGGCTCAGATGATACTAAATATTTGCTCAGGTGATACTAAATTTCAGCGCCCCCTACCGGTGAGTAGTGTAAGTTTCGATTTCCTATCTCTATAATTAATAGTCTCTGCGATTCCGGCTTTCTACTGTCTCAATTGTTCGAGATAGCATTGACATGCATGCTGCACAAACAGAGCGTCTGAAATTATAATTCATAACAGAGTTTAAAATAGAAGGATTTAGTAACAAGCTTTCATTTGAGGTATAACAAGAAACTTAACTTTTTAAATAGCAAAGTTTTTTTAAGTGACGTCCCCACGAGACATAAAATCAATGTTAAGCCACGAAAAATGCATGCAACAACTGTCTTTTTATTTAGTTTTGCATGTATTTTTAGTGTTTCACCATTAATTCTATGTCTCGAATAAACGACACTTCGACTTTTTCCATTTTTAAGTTTTGTTGGTGTATTCGACTTGTTGTAGACGTACTTTTACCGAGCAGTTTTTCTCTGTGTAATATGATTATGGATTTTCTCATTTGAAAAAAAACTTTTTAAAAAGGCAGCAGCAAAAAGTAAAAAAAATTGTTGGAAATAAAATTTCAATTTGAAAAAAATATTTTTTTTTATAAATTCTATTGTGCGTGGCTAATTTTTTCTGTAGAGTATAGTGGCTTCGCTGAATTATAAACTTAGGGGGTTTCTCCTATGTAATAGCTATTTAGTATCTTCCCTTAGCAAAATTTTTCTGTAGAGAAGCTTTATATGTATATACAAAAAAAAAACAGGGGAAAGTCCAATTTTGAACTTTAATAACTTTGGCACTAAAAAAGCTGTCCATATTGAGTCAATATATGGAGTCGTATTGGACTATAGTGAAAAAATATTTCAGAGACCTTTCCTTTGGTGTATATTCTTTTCTGGCCGGTCAAGTACTTCCAGACTTGTTTGAATTTACATTTTCAACTTTAAATCTCCGCCCATTCAAAAGTGTGCATGGCCGAAGAAAAATTTATTTTCGGACACAAAAAATGTATACTTATGATAAGGGACGTAACAGTTATCAGTTTTATTCAAAAAAGTGATTGATTTCTTGTTTCAGTATTTTTAGTTTTCTGTTTATTTGCTGTTTGATTTTTATTTTTAATTCAAACAAAAACAATCCAAACATGATTTTTATTTTTTCAAAAATAATAAACGTTATTTTGTGATTTTTTTTCTTTATCAAAAAATAACAATTAAGAATATAAGCTGCGTTTGTGCGGCATTCCTATCAATGATATCTCGAACAATTTTGACAGTAGAAAGCAGGAATACGTTGAAAAACTGTCAAAATCGTTCTTGATAACACTGATAGAGAGTCACACAAACACAACACAAACAAAGCCATAGAACCAATGACTTCACCAATTATAATATCCTGATGATGTCAACTAGTGTTAATAAAAGATTGAACAGTGATTTAAAGTGAGTAAATATGTATATTCCAGCAACTTCCAGCATTCAATTTAGGTCAATTTTTAATTTTTACTTTATTAACAAATAAAAAAGTTAGTGCTTAATTTTTTCAAAAAAATCATTCCGTAACTTTTATAAAAAGTTTTAAAATAAAAATCAAAAAACAACAGAAATTTATAGAGTGAAATATAAAAATTGAAAAAATGAAAATCTTTGCCAAACTTTGTGATTTTTCTGTGCAATATGATTTATAAAATATAGTGCATTATTGAAATATTATAATTAAATAAATTTGGATGGTATCTTTTTTTTAAAAATATAACAGTTATTTTGGGTCTCTGCTTATGATACAAGTTTTAGAGTGATCGGAATTATTCCCCTAAACTACAATTTAGCCAGAAGAGCCATTTGTATTATCTAAATACATTTCTAAATTATCTAAAGCAATTTTCAACCATTTAAATTTAACTAATTTAATAAAAATGCAGTTTAACGTACTATCCGAGTATTCTCTAACTAATATTTGGTGAAGTCCCCAAATTACACCCCCCTGAATCTGAAACAAACCAGATTGAAATCCCCAATTTGGCGCCAAATCCCATTACCTGAAAACACTGGTGAAAATTTTCGGCCATTTGTTGTTTTGTTATCAGCTGTTGGTTGTAGTTCTTTTATCATCAATTAGATTTTGTTTATTTTAAAAACCCACTTTAAAGCAATAAATACAAGAAATTTTGGCAAAAATCAGTGTTAATATATAGGATTATTAGGGGAATTAAGGATTTTGTTAAAATGAGTTTTCCTTTAACAAATCCTAATAAGGAGTCCGCCAGGGCAGCTTGCAAAAAATGTGGTTATGCCGGCCATTTAACATTTCAATGTCGAAACTTTCTTAAGGTGATTCAAGGAATGACAATTTATAAAAGTGTTTAATTTACTTTATATTTAAAGGTCGATCCTACTAAAGAAGTCTTGTTAGATGTAGAAAGTACCAGTTCAGATTCTGAATTGGATTATCTCACTCCCCTGACTGAATTACGCATGAAAGAACTGAAGGAAAAAGAAGCGGAACTACTAGACAAACAGAAGAAGTCGAAGTCGGTGAAAGTTAAAAAAGCCAAAAAGAAAAAGTCTAAACATAAGAAAAATAAGAAAAAACATAGCAAATCGAAGAAACATAAGAAACGTAGCTCATCATCCTCAGCATCAACCTCTTCCCTAACCTCATCTTCCTCCACTGATGAAACCACCGAATCTGATTCTAGTGATAATGAAGAGTCTTCTACAAGTGAATCAGATGAAAATGGACGTAAATTAAAAAAGAAGGGTAAATACAAGCGTAAAGCTAACGATACACCCAATATGCGACGCAAGAAAAGTAAGGTTAAGCGTAAACGTTATAAGACTAGTGGGGATACAACCTCAGACTCAGATGAAGAATCTTCCTCAGATTGATGACAATGTGAACAAAAACATTTATATTAATTAAAGAAGAAAATAGTAAATATTTTTTCTAGTAGCTTTTAAGGATAATTTAAAGTATATAGTTTGTAATAGGAAACATTTTTAGTTTGAACAATTTATTTTAATTCAGGTATAGAAAAGGAATACTTTCTTTTTTTTCTAATTCTATTTAGTTCTGTAAAACACATATTTACATGAGATTTAAAAGTTAGTGTATAACAGTTTCCGAATTTAATTACCCACCAATAATAGTCGGTTATATCCTACAATTTTGTAGAACTTTTGGTAGCTTACAAAATAAATACTTAAAGTCATAGTTTTTTATAGACATAAACAATATATAGTTCCTCAATCCTTTATATAAAACAAATTTTTTATTAAAACACATAGTATTGACCAAAGTATCAATAAATTTTCGTTATGTATCAAAATTGCACTAATCAGTTAAATTCAACATGGTATTCGTATAATACTATAATTTTCCTTTTAACAAATATTTCAAAATATACAAATGCCCATTATTTTCCTTAAAATAGCAGTATACATATTATGTCTGTCCCCGTACTTCATCGCGGTTACCCAAACTAGCCCAAAATCGTTCCCGTACTAAAAATTCTTGTAAATTGTTGTTGTTTGGGATGTTTTGGTTTCCCGCGAGCACAAGCGGTAACGAACATATTTTTGTGTACCAGTCTTGAAGTTTATTTTAACTAAAAAAAATTTCCCAAATTCATTTCCCAATTTTATTAAAATGCATAACAGTTAAATTGAAATTGTATTTTTAACCCTCTGCGACTGACGTGGATTTACTTGACAATGCAACTTCATGTTATTGATGTCTGTTCGACTACCACGTCAGTCTCAGAGGGTTAATATTTTGCTCCAGCTTTTTAATCTAATCATAAACTATCGCAAATACATATAACAGCTATAAAATATAAAACCAATTTTTCTTAAAAAATACAAAAAATGTTTTTGACTAAATTTAACAATATAACAGTTATAAATAATAAAACCCCATTTTTCTTTATAAAAAACTACTTTTTTGATTAAATATAACAGTTTAGTCAAATGTGCAAAGCTTGTGTATAACAGTTATAGAACTTGGATTAACCTTAAAATACTTATAAAATTGATGACTTTTTCAAAATTCGAAAACTTCTGTTTTTAAATCCTTTTAGCTTATAATAAAAATAATAACAAAATTTTATTCCGATTTTCTACAAGTTATCGTCATTGACTCCAATATAGCAGTAAACTAAAAAATTTATAAGAGTTGATTAATCCAAAATCATAACGCAAATTTACAATAGTCTTACATTTGTACCAACGATACAATTCAATTTTCAATTCAATAGTGTTCTTTATTTAACATTTCTAAGTTAGTATACAATATAACAATATTTTTTAGAGTTTAGGAAACTTTTTCTTTTCTACTAAGAAATTACATAACAAATTATAATTTATAAGTATTATTTCAATATGTAAGCGCATAGGGCAAACATTTTCAAAAAACCCTCTATAAACCTCTTTTTTGAACTTTCCTGCGCAATTATTTAGGAATTCAATACAAAAAGTACACAAAACTTTCCCATTCTAGTAAAAGTAGTAGAGATTCGAGTAACGAACATGATGTTTTTTAATTAATTTTATTTTTATTTAATCTTTTGGCATCTTTTAGCTAAAATTTTGTATATATCTAAACAACCATAAATATTGACCAACAATATTATAAGTAGGCTTGTTATTTTAAATAGTTTACGAACATTCTCAACTTAATTGTAGTGTATTTCTATTACATACTATATTTTATCTCTTCTTAAATATAAGAAATAAAATATATACAAAATTTTATTCATTTGTTTTAGTTTAAATCGCAAGGGTGTAAAAGATTCGGCCAATAAATGGCCCAAAAAGGGCCATACAAATCTAAATTTAATCGAAATTGAAAAGTTTAAATTGGACACTTGTTTATTATTTTTTTTGTATAAAAAACACTAAGGTTACCATGACTTGCTATAACATTTTAAATGTTAGAGTTCTGGATAAAACTTACGCGAGATTTTTTCAAGATTTTAATCTGAAGAGAAATATAGAGAAGTGAATTGGCCCGAAAAAATCACAAAATTTCGTACTATTTTTTAAATTTTTACCTTGATTTTAAAAGTTCACATATTACAATTTGTATGGAATAAAAGTTGATGAGGGACCACCAAAATTGCTGTTCCAAAGAATCGATTTGTAAACTTCTTTTTCTATTTAACCATTCTACTGTCGGATCTAACACCGATGATTGTTTTTTACTTGAAATTGTTACAAAAGCAACAGCTTCTATAACTCCAAAGTGGAACTAACTGTTTGCACTAGAACCAGTTTTAGAACTGATTTTCAATCAGTTATACCTTTCATTTAAGTTAGATGGGGAGGGTTCCGAAATTATTTGCATGGACTCAGTTCTAGTATGCTTTTTTCAAAATTTAACATCTTTAAGGTTTTCTTCATTTTATCAGTGGTGAATACCTAAATCTCGAGATTTCGATGCAAGTGTAACCGCAACCTAACAGTTTCACATTCTGTGTACATATTTTGATTTTATGAATTAAAGTTTTAATAAATTAACCAATCAGAACATTTTATTATACCCTACACCACTATGTGGTCAGGGTATTATAAGTTTGTGCTGATGTTTGTAACACCAAAAAATATTGGTCGTAGACCCACCTTATAGTATACCGATCGGTTCAGAATTTTTTTTATTTCGATTTAATGATGTCCGTCTGTCCGTCCGTCTGTCTGTCTGTCCATGCAATCTTGTGCGCACTCTACAGGTCGCAACTATTAAGATATTTTGATGAAATTTGGTACGCAGACCTATGTTGGCCCAAGGACGAACAAGTTTGATTTTGGTGAACATCGGTCCATGTTTAGACCTAGTGCCCATATAAGGGTCCTACCAAAATTATATTGTTTATACGCTGCAGGTCGTAAATATTAAGATATTTTGACAAAATTTAGTACACAGACCTATGTTAGCCCAATAACGTAGCCTATTGATTTTGGTGAACATCGGTCCATGTTTAGACCTAGTGCCCATATAAGGGTCCTACCAAAATTATAATGTTTATACGCTGCAGGTCGCAAATATTAAGATATTTTGATGAAATTTGGTACATAGACCTATGTTGGCCCAAGGACGAAGCCTATTGATTTTGGTGAACATCGGTCCATGTTTAGAACTAGTGCCCATATAAGGGTCCCCCCAAAATTGCCTTGGTTACAAACTGCAGGTCGCAAATATTAAGATATTTTAATGAAATTTGGTGCGCTGACTCACATTATAGAAAATTTTGACATAAGCCCCATTTTAACCCGAATTTCGGATCCAAACAATACACCAGACTGGTGTAGGGTATTGTATAGTCGGCATGCCCGACTTTAACCTTTTTACTCGTTTTTAAATACATTGATCTGATTGGTTGATTTTAAAAAAATTGATAAATACTACGGTTGCGTCAATAAGCTTTTCTTCATTGTTTTATCTAATTGATGAATATCGAAATCTCGGGATTTCGATGCAATGCAAACGCAGCTTAATATTGAACGTGTATTCCTGTCTTAATACTTATTGCATAAAAATTTAAGTATTTTAATTTATTTTTTATCTTTTTTTGGCGAATGTCTTTTTTTATAAGTTTTTTAAATAATAAAAAATAAGTTCAACAGCATATAATTTATAAGAATATATATTTATAATATGACAAACTTTACATTAAATAAACAACTATACATAAGAATTGTAACAAACATATAATCAAATAAATACTAGAGTTTAAATCCTTTTACCCTTTTCAAATTGAAAAAATCATATACTTATTCTTCTTTTGCTGTAGATTGCTGTAAAGATTGTAAAGTTTGTTGTCTTATGGCAGAAGCTATCAACGCTACAATATTATCTGTATTGGGTATACTGGAATTGTCAAATTTTTCGACTATATCGGTATATAAATTATTCATTATGGATTTTACTAAAGAGTTGGCAGTATTTTCTGAATTCTCTTTTGGTTTGAGTTCCAGTTCCAGTTTCAGCTTTAAATCATTTATTTGTTGTTCATATTGTTTGATTGTATTTTCATTTGATTGTATTTTTGCTTGCAATACTTGTTCGTGTTCTTTTAGTGATTTTAATTGTTGTTCATTATTTTTAGTTTTCAAATTTTCAGAATCTAATTTACTTTGCAAATCTTCTAGTTTTGTTGTATTATCAGTAAACATATCTTGATTTTCTTTAATTTCAATTTGATAATGTTTTAGTTTTTCTATTAAGGCTTTAAGGATAGCTTTCAGATCACTATTACAATCTATATTAAAGTGTTTGAAATCTTTATTAAACTCTTGTAAGATTTCTTTAACTTTTCTTTCTTCAGTATCTCTATAGGATTTGTCTTCTATTGCTTGTTTTAATTTTCTATTTTCCTTTTTTAGCATTAATACTTTTTCTTCCAATTCTAATATTTCATCATCTTTATGGCGTTTTTCTTTGCTCTCATCATCTCTATCAAATAATTCTAGTTTATCCAATACTTTTTCTATCTTATTTTCCAATTTATTCATATTCATGCGTAATTCTGAACCCTGTGTACGTTGTTCAGTTAATAACATATTCATATACTGGGATTCTATCGGATTTATGGGATAAACAGCTCCAGCATTAGCTAAAGTAGCCGCATTATATGTTAGAGTTGTGGGTACAATTTGTTGATTAGTGTTAATAGTGGATAATTTATTTGATCTGGTAGCTATAGCAGGTTTTTGTGCTAAAAAAAGTGGGGTATTTATAACTTCTGTATCCGATGAATCACTAAACTCAGTAGTAGTTTGTTGTGTTGAGGAAGATAAAGTGGGTAAAGGTCTGCCCATTTTGGCCATTCGTTTAATTAAAGAATTTTTAGATTCCTTCATACTAACTTTAGCTAATTGAGTTTTAAAATTATCATGATCCATAACACTTTGAGCAAGGTTTTCTTGTTTTGAAACTTCAACTTCCTTGAAGTCATTCCGATTTCCTTCGCCATCTTCAATATCTCTAAAAGTTAATGTTTTACTTACTAACCTTTCCCTAAATTCTTCTTCATCTTTTAAAGAATCAAAGCTAAAACTCCAATATATTGATTCCTCATCATAAAATTGCCAATATTTTGTGTGTTTGAATAATACATCCAGGCCAGGTTTCAGTTTTATAGTGGCCAATATATAAACTTTCGTTTTGTATATTATCAAGCTAAAAGTATTATCCGGATTTTGTATTAACGCTAAACCCACTTTACCTAAAAGTTCTCCTTTCTTATAAGCTACTACTACTTTAGCCATTAAAGTAAGGCTACCTTGGCTAGAGGAATTTGCGGTATCTGTGGTGTCATTATTAGGCGAATGCTTCAAATCTGTTGCTTTTGGACGTTGATATTTTAAAGATTGTTGTTTTTCATCTTGTGGAATTGAGTCTTCACCAAATAATTGTTCAAGTTTAGATTTCCTAAAAGGCAAAACAATATTTTTTCCTTTTCGGATGCTTTCAAATTTTTTTATCTTACCCTTTCAATGCTCCAAAAAAGTCTTCATCTAAGCTATTTTCTAAATCAAAATTAAAGTTATTCATGTTTTTTATACATATTTTTTATATAAACAATTTAGTTAAACAAATAAAACTTCTGCAGGAAAGTATATAAACTAAAAACAATTTGTCAGCTGTTTCTTATCACAAACACACAGAGTTGTATTAAAAAAGTATTATGTTAGTGTCGCTGTTATTTCTACTGTATGGTATAACTGAATAAAATGTACAAAATGCACATTACTTGTATCGGGCATTTTGACAGACCTTCGAAAAATTAATTACATTTTGAATGAATGCCCTAAAACCGTTATCGTTATAATGCCGTTATCGCCAAAATACCGTTTCAAATTGAATACCGTTAACGTTACCAATACCTCTAAAAAAGTTTCCAAATACCGTTATCGTTACCGATACCATTATTTTTATGGGTAGTTACCGGTATTTTACCGGTATTTAATTTATATAAAAAATGCAAAATTTCCAAGTTTTTTATAATAATCTTGAGTTCTTTTCATCAAAAAATTTTGTGAAGAATAATTTCAATTATTGAAACTACCAGCATTGAATTTAAAGCTTATAATCTGGGATTTTAATTGCTGTTTTGATAACGGTATACCGTTACCGAAACAGTCTTAAATACCGTTACCGTAATAAACAAAATTCGATACCATTACCGTTATTCGTTTCGGTAACCAACATTGCCTAAAACCTAAATTCGATTTCCATTTAAAGCGCATGAATTTGATTTTAAATAGTCGCAGAGAATTCATTCGAACGAATTCACTTCTAGGAATTCAATTTTAATTTTTTTTTGTAAAATGTTTATTAAAAAATTTTAATTTCCTATAAAAACGGTTTTGGAAATATTTTTCAAACTATAGCTAACTTAAAATTTCTAGGTCCATATTCGTTATCTGCGTCCCAAAGTTTATCAGAAATGATATGTCGCAATACTGCGCTCTTATTAACCCTTTGAGGACCATACATTTTTGAAGTTTTTACGATTTTCATGATCTCTGACCTAATAATAGTTATGCCAAGAAAAATTGGCCCAGTTGATCCCCTCCTTACCCCTCATTTCGCTTGCTAAAAATATTTCCAATTTCCCTGCCGTTCCGGACGAAGCAATTTTTATTCTTATTTTATTTTTGTGATCTGCAACTACATTATAGATATTTCACAAAAAATTGGTCTCCCTCCATTTCGCTTTTTACCCCTCGTATGAAGAATTCTAGTTAACCAACTTCGTGGGCTCGCAATGGGAAAGTGGGACCAGGTAGGGATTTACTGCCTACTACACTTTTGTTTTCTCAACCCTCCTCCTCTACAAATCGACTTCGGACATATTTACCCTATCTTTTTTCTGGGCAGTTATAAAATATTTTTCACCGCTTCACAACTTCACAAACCATTCAGAATCGGTACTCAGAGAATTTCAGCATACTTTTTGTCATACTTGTTTGAAGAAAAGTATAATCCCTTGTGTGATAATGTGAACGGGGCTTAAAAAAGTTAATCAGTATCAATTTTTCCATCCCTGATAGCTAACCAAAAACTATTGTTTTGATTATTGTTTCGTGAGTATGTCGGTAATACGGACAATAGATTATCATAGATCTCTTACTCTTTGACTTTCGCTATCAGTGAACGTACGAGTACCTCATGAGAATGTGTTGGAATACGTCCCATACCTGTACAAAAAATATTTGAATGCGCGTAAAGTTTGTTGACAAAAAAAAAAAGTAAAATATCTATGTATGCACACACGACTCACTTTGATTTTGGAATGTGGGTAAAACAGATTAAAAATTCCAAACTGGTTTTGAGTTTCCAAAAGACACACTTATACGAGTACTAAATTTAATAACTGTAATGGATAAAGGCGATTTCCTAAAATATAATCTTTGCCTTAGACACTAAAAAATTTAGTAACGTCATTTACGAAATGTTTCATAAAATAAATTTTCAATTATTCCAAAGGTTTTGAATAATTTTTATTAAATTTTTATAAAAAATTGTACTGAAAAACAGGCAACTTTTTTGTAATATACTGCATTTAGACTGAGCACAAACTACCTAGTTTTTGGCCGTTGTTAGTTTTTACTTGTCAAAACGCAAACATAAAAAATAAACAAAAACTAGTTTTGTACAAAACCTACGTAGTTTTTGCTCAGTCTAAATTCAGTAATACCCAGATTCATAAAAACTTATGTTAATACACTGATTGAAACAATAAAACATTTTAAATACATTTCATAAGATTTAAAAACAATCAATCATTCATTGAGAATTTCAAAGAGATCTTTTTCAATACAATGCCTTTGTTTATTTTATTGTTTAATATTTTCCACTTATCTAAAGTGTGAAAAATATGTTTCCGTTGTTTTTTATAATAAAATTAATCAGATAACACTGTACAACAATTTCGAACTTTTCCAAATTATGGGGTTCTGAAAATGGATTCTGGTAGAGGAGAAAAAAAACAGGTGTGTCAGTGTTTTAAAAGATCACATCGGATTTTTATGTTAGGGATGAGTGTTTTACATAAGTTCGCTGAACACATCCTAAAATGGAAAATACATATGGTTTCCAATGCCGATCCACAATAAACATTTGAAAAAGGGGGGAATCTTTAACCCCCTCTAAAATAAAATTCCGATGTGATCTTTCAAAACGCCGACACACGTATTTTTTTTTTGTCAGAACCCCGTAATTTTGGAAAAAGTTTGAAATTGTTGTACAGTGTTATCTTTATTTTTTTTTCTGGCATTGAAGTTAAATTTTCAACTTTGATGTCTTCAGAGACTTATAGTAGAATTTGATGACAAATATTTTTGCGGAACATTTTAACCGTCATATTCTTCAACTTACAACTTCCATTTCTAAAAAGGAGGAAATAGTACCTTTAAGAGTTAAAATGTTCCACAAAAATGTCCATTAAATGTTTTACATAAATTTGCTGAACTCATCCCACACCTAAAATGGAAGCTTCACATGGTTTCCTTGTCGATTCACAATAAACATTATAAAAAGGGGGAAAATTTTAACACCCCCTAAAATAAAATTCCGATGTGATCTTTCAAAACGCCCACACAAGTATATTTTTTTCGACTTGTTGTACTGTGTAATTAAACGTTTCATTTTCTTTAAAAATCACATAAAAATTATTCAATGAACTTGAGCCTATGTCATTGAAACAAAAACTTTTCCAATTTTCAGATGTTTGCAGGCAAACATATATATGTTTATCATTGGATACGTTCGGCAGATACACTTTAAACCTTAAATGCATGGTGTAGCCATTTGGCAACATACCGGTTTTTTAATAAAAAACCTACTTGATGCACAAAACTGCATTTTTGGGCATTAGGGACCCCTTCTGTACATAGTGTTCCTATAGTTTAGCGCAGAATTTTTAAACAGTTAGAGTAAAAATCTTGGTTTTGGTCTGTATATTTGTGAAAAATCTAAAACACGCGGTTTTTACAAAAAGTGTAATATTCAAAAATATTTGTTTAAATATTTAAAGTGGTATTATCGCAAAAAAATTCATTTTGGTGACAATGAATGTATAAATTATAGTTTATAGATTTTTTTTTCATTGCTTAAAATAATCACAATTTATCTATTTGGCAAAAAAACATATTTTTCAATAAAAATCACCTTTTTTTAAAATAATTTTTTTTTGCTATTTTTCTTGAAATGTACACACCTTTAGAAATCATATATAAAAAAATGGTTAAAATCGAAGAGATCATGTACCTATTTAAGGGTTAATAGTCAACAGTTCCACAACAGTTGTAAAACTACTTATCTGCTGAACGACCTGATCACTAACCACTCAGTCTGATCGCTCAGGTAGCGCTGTCATATTTCGGTAGCGTAAAAAATGTTTGCTACTTTTGATCAATTAGTGATACATTTGTTGTTGTTGATTTTAAAAATATTTTTTTTGTAAGAATGACAAATAAAAACATACAAATATAATTCAAACACAAAAATTTAAAGAAACCAAAGAAAAAAATAGAAAAATTGTATTTAAAAACAAAACAAAGAAAACATTGGTAGCATTCGGCAGAGAAACATTAAACTGATACCGGTGACTTGAAGCGATTTGTGATTTCTTACTCTGCTGAACGATGTTTTCTTTGTTTTGTTTTTAAATACATTTTTTCTATATTTTCCCTTGATTTTTTAAATTTTTTGTTTTTGAATTATATTTGTATGTTTTTATTTGTCATTCATACAAAACAAAATTTTTTAAAATCAACAACAACAAATGTATCACTATTTGTTCAAAAGTAGCAAACATTTTTTACGCTACCAAAATATGACAGCGCTACCTGAGCGCTCAGACTGAGCGATTAGTGATCAGGTCGTTCAGCAGATAGTTGCACAACTGTTGTAGAACTGTTGACTGTCAAATTGTATCTGCCGAACGCACCCATTGTTCAGCAGAGTTACTAATCACAAAACGCTACAAGTCATCGGTATCAGTTTAAGGTTTCTCTGCCGAATGCTACCATTGTTATGTTTGCATCCCACAAACATTATAATGATAAAATAGAATTGCAAATATATCTTTGTTTAGGTTTGCAAATAGGACTCACATAAAAACATTACAATGTTTACCCGGAAACATATGTATAATAACGATAAAAATAAAATAATTAGGATCTGTCAAAAAACAGTGTGCTTAAGATTTTTTTTTGACAGTCATAAGACTTGTTTGGTAGTAATTTGGTATGACCTCTTATCGCATTTCTTATTTTTAGAAATTGTTTTCACACACACAGTTATCTCTTTTGAGCAAACTCTCTCACATTTAAAGTTTATAAGATTCTAATTAGCATCATATTCCTAGTGCTATGATTTCTTTCACTTACATAGGGGTTACACGTTCAATTTTTGCCTTTCAAGTTTCAATACACTCACATTTTTTTTAATAACACTCTAACATTTTAAAAATTGAACAGCAACTTGATATCAATTTTTGCTTTCAAGTTTTGAGAAAACAAGTTTTAAACAGCTGATCAAATTTCGTGTAAATTTGTTTTTCTTTTTACAAATATTGTGCCGCAATAAAACACGATTGATAAAATACGGAATGTGAATATTTCGGTATATCGACGAAATGATTTAAAAATAAAAATAAATAAAAAATCAATTTCTGAAAACATGAAAATGTCTGTGGAAGATGTGAAGAAAAAAATAAAGTCTTTTCGAACAGCCTACAGTGGGGAAACAGCCCACAGAGGCGATCATTTTTAGTTATTTCCTTGAAAGCAAAATTGACTATCAAGATGTATGCAGCCTACGTCACAGCTTCAAGCTCAACTGAATTTGACAAGCAGTATGTGTTATCAACTTGAAAGCAAAATCTTGATCGTGTAACCTCAGTGTTAAAATCTTATAACTCAATCCTATAATGTAAACGGCTCTTTAACATGTGCTTAAGATTTTTTTCGGCAGTCATACGATTTTTTTAAAAGTCATACGAGGGTAACTATCTACATTGTGAGCCTTAGCCACTTTAACACTTGTTAGGTGCCAGCTGATATTTTCACTAGAAAGTTTAACATTTTTGACAATAACCTTGATCAGAACTTTTTTTCATTTGAGCATTTGAGTGTTGTTTACAAAAAAGTGAAAGTTGTTTGTCAGCAAGAAAATGAAATTAACACGTGAAAATGTTTGGGCTAATGATTTATTACGATTTTCGATGTGGCTCAAAATATAAATAGTTACCTTCGTAAGATTTCTTATCGGATTTTTTATTTTCAGAAATTTTTGAGTAAGCTTTTGAGTAAGCTCTCTTTCACATTTAAAGTCTTTAAGATTTTAATTAGGATTATTTTCTCAGCCCAATGATTTCTTTTACTTAAAATTGTATGACTTAAACCTATATTGTAAACGGCACTTAAGTGAATAGAAAATTATACTAGTACACTCACAATATTATATTGTTAAAAACAATCTAAAATACATATTAAATTAATTGAAAATACAATTAAAAAGAAGACTACTGATTTTTCATTATACTCAAACCATTTTGCTATTTATTTTCAAACAGCCTTACTATCAATATTTTTCAAAAGTATATTTTTGTTAAAGTCGACTTTATTTTAAAACAAAGGTTTTGTTTTAATCGTACTATACAAAATATTTAAAATAGAACTTTTAAAATAATGCCAAACTTATACATACATTCAAAAATTTTGTTTATTTCTATAGAAAACCAAAACAAAAAATTCAAAAATAAAAAGGAAATTTGTAAATGTAAACAAAATCTGAAAATTTCAAATTTAAAACAGAATTTTAAGGTATATTTTAAATATTTTCTATGGTACGAAAATTAAAATATTACATAGTCGGCTTTTGTGATTTAAAATCGACTTTTTCTTTTTTATAGTAAAGGTGAAACATTATATAAATAATCTATTAAAGAAATAAAAATAATCGAAAAGTCTGTTAAAAAATCTTCAATATTTTACTAACAAAACGTTAGAAAAAACTATTTTGTCTGTTTTTTTCATACATAAAAGTTTTTTTTTTTTTATTTGAATTTTCAAAACACTACAACACACAATACATAGGTTCATATTTTTATTGGCTATGCTCGCATGTATGAGTGAAGAATTTCTTGCAATTTGAAATAAAATAATTTTGTATATAAACAAACTATTTTGACCAAAAAACAAACCGAAATTATTTAAATTTTTGTTTTAAAATAGGAAACTAAAAAAATCAACCCCTGAAAATATCAAGCCCTACAGAAGATAAGTACATATTTTTAGTAGTTTGTTTTTTATTGACTGATATAAAAAGTCAAACAATATGTTCCCATGTATTTTAATTTTATTGAATTCTTCAATTGAAAACAAACTTTATCTATTACTTTTTAAATAAACATCAATCGCTTACGGAAAATATATTGTGAGTGTATTTAACCCTTTAATGCCCAAGGCCGACTGAAAGCGGTCTTCAGATCTTAAATAGTTTTTGGCTAAATAACAATTTTTTATTAAACAAGTTCTATTATATCAGCAAAAAACACAATTACATACTTTTTTGTCTTCAAAATTTTTTCGTATAAGGAACGATTTTCAAACGAGAAGGATGTACCTAAAGTGGAAATTTCGTAAATTGTAAAATGATTTACAATTTTTGCTCCAGGACTCACAGGTTAACGTCAGGATACGTCTTACGTATTTATCTATAACTCAAAAACTAGCTGACAGTTTTTTTTTTTTTTTTAATTAGACACAGATTATATACTCAGAGCTAGTAGAAAGCAAAACTAATTTCGTCATTTATTGATGTTTAGTGCCAAATTAGTCCAATTTCGTAATTTTCGAAAATCGCTATAACTTCTGAAATAACAACACTAGATCAACAATTTCTGGTATACAATTTTATTTTACTCATAGGGCCATTAACAATAAACAAATTAACCTAAAGTTTGAGCTAACTTAGAGTTACAGATGTCAAATTCCATACAAATTCGAATTTTTTAACTTTTAGTTTGTGTTAACTTTAGGTTATATGTTTACTGTTAATGGCCCATAGTGTTATTTATAGCAAAAACCGAAATTATTTGTTTATTGGATTTCTTGATTCGTCTTCAACCTTTGTGCTATATCGCCTAAACAAAGCGATAAATTAAAATTTTAATATTTTTTCCATAGCAGATTTTTAATGCCAAATATACACTTTAAATATTATCGAAATCAGAAGAAAGATCATTAGAGGGTTAAAATGCGAAAAGAAATATGATGTAATAATTGATTTAGTATAACTATGATTTTCCCTCTCTGTAGGTATTTGAAAGAAAAAGTTCTCACAATCTGAGAATTTTTAATATAAAAATACTTTAAGTAGGGGGGGAAGTTTGAAATCTGAAGCATTGACAATTAATAAAAGGAAAAAGTCCATAGAATTTGAGTGGTTTTTTATGAAAAGAAGTGCTTAGAATATCAAAAAACATATTAAGAATTTAAAGTAAATACCCAAGTTTTCAATAGGAAGTTAAAAATTCTACAATCGAAAGGAAACATTAAATATACCGCCATTACTTTAGTATAGGGTACCGAAATAAAGTATTTTTACACAAGTAATATTTACATGTAGATCATGGGGTAAACGTGAGTAAAGTCGCCTAGTCACTAACACCACGATCATCATCCCCAACAACAAAAAACTTCATGATGATAAACATTGTATTCTCAATTTGAACAATGCGCTGCAGCGCCACACGTTAATATTTATATTATCAATTTAAAATTTAATTGAAAACATAAATATATAAGTATGTATGAATGTGTTTGTTTTCAAAATATTTTCTGTAAATATATACTCGACTTATATAAACATGATTACATCGATACGATATATGACTGAACTCAATAAAATTTGTCGGTAGAATCTACTGTCAATAATGGTTAAAACAAAAAATTTGAGAGCTTTTTTCTATAAAAAAAATAATTTTTCAGTACAATTGAAATATATATTTTAAAATTTATTTCAACTGCTAACAAAAATGGACATAAAGATTAAAATAATAAAGATAAAATCTATGCTATGCCGAAATCGGTGTCGTTTTAAAAAATACATTTTCAAAACTTTGCAAGAATTCCAATTTGTTTTTCCTATTACAAAGATAAATTCAAGTCAAATGTCCATAGACTCTATTCCCACTGTCCGCCTTCTCATAACCTATTTTCCTAATATCAACACAATGCACTGTATTAACAGGGGCATACTGTTTTTTTTTAAAGCAAAAAATTAACCCCTAAATTCATAAACGCTTTGTAAAATTAGAGAAGGTTTATTGAACAAATTTTGTATGAAAATGACGTTTTGTAAACCTGCTTTACAAAGCATTTATGAATTGAGGGGTAAATGCCCAGAATTTCCGAAAACAGTGTTACAAACCCTAGAAAAAAAACGGAATAGATTGTAAAACGGAATATTTTATTAAAAAAATAATTCGGTAGCGAAAAAAAGTTGGTATAAAAAGTGTTTTTTTTCTAAAAAAAAAGTACAAGAATAAGATATTTTATTATTATTAAGAGCGAAATATTCTCCAAACAAATCGATGCCTGAATTCGTCAATTGTTCTGAAACGGGTAAAAATCGTATCTCTTTTTCAATACAACGCACAGGAAAAAACATGATGCAGCATATTTCTAGTTGCCCTGATACTCCAAACAGTACTCCAGTTACTAAGTTTTTAAGCATTGTAGATATAATAAAATTTTCCGATGTTTATTTGCAAAATAAGAATGTATCAATCACAGATTATACACAGATAGGAAAAAGCTGATTTGGGCAATATGTCGGATAGAAAATGGGCAAAATAAAATGTAAACATTTAATAAAATGCGGAAAAGTCAAAAAGAGACAGATATACATATACAAAAAAACTTTAACAAAAAATGTATGTGGATTTTATATTGCCATCTCCCTCTTCACATTATTTCCATGTAAACAAAATCATATAGTTCGAAAATACTTTCTTGGCACCTGTGATTGGTAATATATCTGTGTATAATTTGTGATATCAATAATAACAAACTAAAACTTAACAAATACTTTAAGAAACTTAACGAAATTTTTTATTTTTTTAATAATTAACAAATATAAAATTACTCCTGAAATACTGTTTTGGTAGCTGTTATTATAATATTACAAATAACGATTTTAAACTGAATACAGTTCTTTTCGTTAGTTGTTTTTTATGTACCCATAGCAAAACCGCTGTACTTATAGTTAAAAGTAACAACTACTGATTACCACGCAACTGACTAACTTTTTTGAGTGTAATATATGCTACTTGGCGTTTTTTAAGAAGCTCTAAAAAATACCGCATTTGGTGTTCTAGTTTTTTCATATAAAATTTTCTAATCAATCTCATTATGAGGGAAGTAAACAAACTTATTTTTTCTTTATTTGTTTATGGTATTAAAAAAAATAATATTAGTTAATTTAATTTTTGTTTTTAAAATTTTTGTTTATTGATCCACATGGAAGGTCAACATGTTTAGGTGTTTTTAACATAAGAACTCTTTATAAGTATGTAGTAATATTGTAAACAATATTATTTACTATAGTTGTATAATTTTTTGACATTTATGAAAATTGTTTTTACTTAATACTCGTATTTCATTACTCTAATAATAACCACGAACAAAATGAACCAAATGTTGTTCGAAGCAAACATTCGCAATAAAATCGGTTAGTCTTTAAAAGCAGATGACGTTTTATGTAAAATGAAGTCTTTAGAATCAGACAAAAAATTTTTTTCTGTAGGAAAAGATCCTTGAAATCTGAGAAATTTTCAGTAGGACAAAGTTCTGCAAAATTAAAGATTCCAAGCACTGCTAAAATTTTATTTCCCGAAACTACGAGCTTTATACAATTATAGGAAAAAGAAATCACAATGTAACCTATAATAACCCTTTGAAACTTCACGAACAAATTCATAATAACTGGTTTTGACATTTGAAGGCCAGACAGTTAACCTCAGAAGTAACCTTAATATAAAACATGTAATTTATATTGACTAAAATTCTTTTTCATCTTCCTTATTACATAGTAGTTGTTATGGCAGTCAGGTAACATGTTATTTCCTCATGCATTGACACCAAATGACATCAAACTCTTTAAAATTCCATTGACTGCACATTCCACTTTGTGCTCAACAGAAGTGGAGTTTGGAAATTTTCATAAAATTGCTACGTAATTTCTTCTCCTTATATAAGGGTTAGTTTATGTTCGAAAAAGTACTGGAGTTTGTTATTATTCTCGCCAATTTTGAGGGTGTACGTGCTAAAACGAATGCTTCTATTATTGTTATTTTTAAGCATTGAACATTTTGCTAAAACGCAAAATAATTATAAAAGGAAAAACATATTTATTTGAATTTAAATAAAAAAAAAAAAAAATATTCTCCGATAATCTTTACAATTTTTGCACATATAAAGTAATAATTTTCAAAGCATTTTTTAATATTTCTTATCAGTTTGTGAACTAATTTTTTTTATTATCATTTTACTTTATTTTAAAGGCATAAAATTATACGAAATTTAATTTTTTCTTTCAATATTTTTTAAAAATATTTTTATAATAACAATACCATATTTGTTGATATATTTATGACTGTTTTCTACTTAGTTAAGAATTAAAAACTCAGATCTTACAAAAAAAAAATTAATCAAGCAGCCAGAGCATAAAATAAAACAGAAACAGCTTTCAAATCAAATTGGTTTTTCCTTAATTTAAATATAGCTGTGTGTTTTCGATTTAACACATGGCAAATGAGTATCTGTCCACATCGTTCCGATACCAACCGGATCTAGTACCGTTAGAGCAGCGGTTCCCACTAAGTTTTGCTTCACGGACCCCTTGAGACATTTCTACTAGCTCACGGACCCCAAACCAGTGTTGAGCGAGAGGTACTTTATAAATTATGGGGCAAAATTAATAAAAGCACCTGCTTATTTTAAATGATGGCCAATTTTAAGCAGGAATAAGGACAAAAAACATTTTTCAAATCAATATTTTGTTAAATAATTTAAAAATTATAAAAAAAAAATTGTTTTTTTTAAATAACTTGTTTTATGTTTTTTTGTCGGATCTCTTCGCGGACCCCCTAGAATTCTGCTACAAACCCCATTTGGGAACCGTTGCGTTAGAGGTACTAGATCCATCAATGCAGTAGTTTAGTTGGATTACCCCAGTATTCTCTAATCGGTATGATTACACTCATAGAAATAAACCAGTAAAAATAGCAGAAAAAGCAATATACCACACTTAAAATAATACGTCAGTAGAAAAATCTGTCAAACCGGTTTTGAATCGATTTGACTAATTTTTAACAAATTTTTAGTTGAAAAACTGATTTAAGCAAAGATATTAGTTATCTTCATTTAACACAATACTGAAAATCCTCCGTACTTTAACTAGTTTTGAGTGTTAATATTCAAAATTATTTAAAACTAAGTTTTAAGAACCCATTAGTTAAATTTTACAAAATTTATTGTTAAAATATATTTTATGTTATGTTTATTTCCCAGTAGATGGCGCCACCTATGTGTCCGAAACTTTAAAGATGGCGCTATTTCTTTCCCTCCCGATTTTTTAAAATGGCCCACATCTCGAAAACTAAGAGAGATAGAGCAAAATTGATGAAAATTTCGACTACCCCTAACCGTGTAACAAGCGAAAGGGGTTAGCTCTATCCAAAAATGGACCTTGGCGGGGCCTTGGACTCTCGGAAATTTTTAATAAAAATTTTTCACTTCATAAAATGGCCCATATCTTGAAAACTAAGCGAGAGAGAGCAAAACGGACAAAATAATTGCTCATTGGAGTGCCCTTATATGCCCTCACATGATATGGACTAGGCCCGGGGAGGGTCCCGAGACCATAAATTTGGATAAATCTTACGACTCAGTATAATTACAGATAAAACTGTAGTTTTACAAATTTTTTACTTAACCCTTAAATGCATGATCTCTTCGATTTTAACCATTTTTTTATATATGATTTCTAAAGGCATGTACCTACAGTTCAAGAAAAATACAAAAAAAAATATTTTTAGAAAATGGTAATTTTTATTGAAAAATATGGTTTTTTGCCAAATAGCTAAATTGTGATTATTTTAACGTGTATGAAAAAAAAAACAAAAAAATCCTTCTATAAACTATAATTTATATATTTATTGTCGCCAAAGTGAATTTTTTTGCGAGAATACCACTTTAAATATTTAAACAAATATTTTTGAATATTACACTTTTTGTAAAAAAAACGCGTGTTTTAGATTTTTCACAAGTATACACAGCAAAACCAAGATTTTTACTCTAACTGTTTAAAAATTCTGCGCTAAACTATAGGAACACTATGTACAGAAGGGGCCCCTAATGCCCAAAAATGCAGTTTTGTGCATCAAGTGGGTTTTTATTTAAAAACCGGTATGTTACCAAATGGCTACACCATGCATTTAAGGGTTAAATTTAGATTTGTTAAATTTAACAAAAGAATTTGTTAAAATCGACAAATTTTATTTTAAGCCAAAAAACAGGAATACATTTTGTTAAAGCAACAAATTTTTCTGTCCAGCCAACAGACGTATTATTTTGAGTGTATTATTTGCAAAATACTAGTAAGATAAGAACAGCAAAAACAAAACTGTTAAATATACAGAATTTTAGTTATATTTGAGTTAACTTTTAGTGAATCGAAAATGACAAATTATGCTGTAAAATTTGCAGAAAATTTTGCTAAATATTAGTAGACTAAACATATCAGAAGGCTAGATTTTTATTTGCATTAAAAAAATCGCAAAAAAAACTTGGAAAATTAAAATTTTTTTTGTTATTTTTTAGTCTACTAATTAGTTAGGAAAATTTTGTTGCTGAGTTTAGCAGGTTAATTTGTTATTTTCTATTAACTAAAATTTAACTCAAATATAACTAAAATTCTTTATATTTAACAGTATTATTTTTGCTACTGCTAATTTCAGCAGTTTTTTCTGCAAGGTCAATTTTATATCGATTTCATAGCCTCGCCCTATACATGAAGGCTCATGGGTAGCATGTCCAATAGACCGTACCTCAAAAAAAAGTTCGACGTACACCCTCCAATATTTTTTTTGCCGACCGTAGGGGTCGCCTTTTTTAATTTTTTGTTATAGCTCTGGCATTTAAAATCGGATTTTAAAGTGTGACATATCGATTTTTTTGCTTCCAGGAGGCCAGTGTTTTGCTATATAGTAAAAATCCAATTAAAAATAATTTAAAAAGGCGACCCCTACGTTCGTCAACCAATATATAAAAAAAATTTCTACTGGGTTTAGCGAAAAACTTCCTTAGCAAAAGTTTAATGATTTTTTTCGAGCTTTAATTTTCTGACATTAGGGTGGTACATTAGGGTGGTAGCAACTGAGATCTGGTGGGTAACTACTAGAATGGAATACTTGAGGTCAAAATGTCCTTAGAGCAAAACACTGGTCTCTTGGAGAGAAAAACATCGATGTATCATACATTAAGATCCGACTGTAAATACCAAAGATATAACGAGAAATGTAAAATGGCGACCCCTACGTTCGACATAAAAAAATAAAATTTTTTTTTTATGAAACCTCCTTGCAAAAATACTTCAAATTCGAGGGTGTACGGTGCACTTTTTTTTTTGCTTGTAAGGTGGTACGCTCTAATGTCCAACATAACATAAGGAGTGAGATCATAAAAATGTTAACACACATTTTTGCCTATAACTTTGGTTTAAAGCTTCTCATATTTTTTTTTCGGCAGTTTACATTTTAAAAATATGTCAGTTAATAAATTAATTTACATCATGAGTTTTAATTAGCAATTTTTTACAGAATGGACGATGAAAAAAAAGTGCGTTCAAAAATAATTAAATATTTTCAACAAAACCAAACATGGACATACAAAAAAATTGCAAAAAAAACTAATGTATGCCGCCAAACAGTTTCAAAAGTGGTAAAAAGGTATCTGGAACACCTAACAATTGAAAGGAAGCCGGTAACAGGAACAACGACTGGTTATCGTAACATTGGTAAGGCATGTAAAGTTAAAAGCATCCTTAAGAGAGCTCCTAACACATCTGGCAGAAAAAAAGCTCGGTTAGCCCAATGCTCGGACTTTTTTGTACGTAAAGTGAAACGTAAGGCAGGATTAAAATCCTACAAAGTTCAGAAAGTTCCCGATGGAAACGCTTTTAAAAATTTGGAGGCCAAAACCAGAGCTCGAAAATTGAATTCAAATTTTATACAAAAATACAACTGTTGCGTAATGGACGACGAAACTTATGTCCAAACGAAATTCCCTAAAAAATTCCTAGTATGGCAAGCCATATGTAGCTGCGGCCAAAGAAGCCAGTCATTTGTGACATCTGGCTCTATAAACAGCGAAATTTATATCAAGGAGTGTTTGCAGAAGAGACTTCTTCCATTTCTGAGTCAGCACAATGTATCCACTTACTTTTGGCCCAATTTAGCATATTGTCACTACAGCAAGAAAGCGCTGGAGTGGTATAATGCTAATAATGTGGTTTTTGCACCAAGAGAGTCAAATCCACCAAACTGCCCAGAGCTCAGGCCAGTGGAGAGATATTGGGCTCTTGTTAAAAGAGAATTAAAGGGCAAAAAAAGGTCTCCCAGGACATGCAAGATTTCAAACGTAGATGGACCACCTGCTCTAAAAAGGTGACAGATACTACCATAAAAGCCTTAATGGGAGGGTTTCGGGAAAAAGTCGATAACTTTGTTCGTAGTGGTTAGAATTCCATGCGGTTTTTTTTTGTTTGATTTTGTATTAAATTTCATTTAATAAAAATTTGGTTTGAAGTCTTAAAATTCAGTGGTTTGTTTTTTATTTAACGTTATGTGTTTTAACATTTTTATGATCTCACTCCTTAAGTGTATAAACTATTCCTATTGATCCCCCAGACACTAAAGCACAAACATCATCCGCATAAGCCTGGATGTGTATACCCCAAAAGTGAGTCGACCACAAAACACCACAGCAGAGGAGAGGGTAAATACACCTCCTAGAGGACATCCTTTACTGTTCTCAACTGTGACCCTTGTAGCCTACTGACTCTCAGCGGTCAACAGCCTTTTATATAACATAAAGTAAATTCATTTACCAGGAACTATTTCCACTCCATGCGTGTCAGTCGCATAATTTTGGTGCTAATTTTTTTTATTAAAAGATCTTGAAATCTAAAATTAGTTTATATTATAAACAACAATCAATTTAAAAAATTTAACAAAGCGTTTATTCAATTAAAATATATTGGCATAATCATGAACGCATATATGCAATTACGATGAGCGTTTTTGCACGTAGTCTTTATTTACCGAACCGATCGCTCGCTTCTCTTATTGTTGCTTCATACAACCAATTACTACTCGTACGTTCACAATTTTCCATGATGATTTGGAAAAATAAAGCCAGCATTGAATTTTCTGGTTTGAATGTAGTTTTTGTTTGTTGATTGTATAAGTATTGCATTGGGCAGGTTCTACAACTGACACCAATAACGGTCATTAATCCACACCACATGCTTGGTTTAAAGATCACGATGAAGTAGAGGGAGCGACTGTTTTTGTGTATGATGTTTATGAGTGTGTTAATCACTTAAGATGAAGAGAATTTGAATGATTATTTGAAATGTATGAAACAAAGTCTATTAAATGAGGTGCACTCAAAAAATATTGTTGGTAGAATCTGCTGCAATTGACAGTTAAACAAAGATATATGTAGTTTAAAATAACTAAAATTGTAATTATTTTTAACTATTGAAAACAACTAAAAATTGAAGAAAAGGAACTAACAATGTCGTAAAAATAACTGACAAAGGTTTTCTGCAAAAATTTTCAAACAATTGTCCAAATCGGTTGAAACTACCTGGTTTTTACAGATAATTTTTTCGGTACATATTATAAAAAAATACAGTGGTGGAAAATATATTAGGGCTATTCAAGTTTTTTATAATTTTATTCTCACTGCCTATATTTTTAAAGATCAAAATAGTGGCTAAATTCGCCCCTAAATGCGAGGAGATGGTTCATAAAATTGTTCAGAATTTTAGCATAATGCATGTTTTTTTATTTTGTCACTTGTTTTAAGTGGGCGTGGCTTTTAATGAAAAATAAGCGATATCGACCTTCTATCAATTTACATAGTAAAATTTAGCGAGCACTTATCGGATCTATACAAACTGTATATTTTTGGAAATCCTATAAAATTTATTTAAATCTTGCGTTATTTTTATTCACAAATGGTCTCCAGACTTAACATGACAGTGCCTAATTTAACTATGCGAGAACTTTCTCTCATCGAAAAATGCGAGTCTACCATATTTAACATAGGGCGAGTCACATAATAATTTTTTTTTCATATGTACTTCTACCTAATTTTGGCATTATGCGACTCTTTCTGTTTTAAATATGGTAGATTTGCAATTTTTATGAGAAAAACTTCTCACATAGTTACGGAACACCGATATAATATAGGTACTACAGATTTTTAAAACCAATTTAAAACAATCAGCACTTCCTAATTAAAATGCATTTAATACCATACCTTACAGTTTATTGACTCTACAAACATGTCTGTATATTCCTCAGCCAGTAGCTGAAATTCATTAATGTGCAACCAAACATCGTAGACAGACAATAACAAAGTTTTGAAAAAATAAAAAACACATGTAAAAGAAACTTCTGTTAAAGTCTAAGCGAAAATTGTGAGAGTAAATTCCATATGAAATAAAAACTAAACTCAGCGAAAGAAGCACTGGAAACAAAACAAATGCTTTGGGAAAATATTACACAATTGTAAATTGAGCATAAAAAACAAGTTTTTCCTAATGTTTCTTTTATAGATGTTTAGTAAGTATATACTAGAATTTCCAGCTTGTCTAAAAGGAAGACCTACATGTTCTTAAACATGCGTTTTTTCTTAATGACTTTAATATTTTATAAATCACCCCCCATTGTGATATGCGACATACTCCTACACATTTAATGACCATTCGACGACATATTCAAGATATGTATTTATCTGATAAATTTAACTACTTTATTCAAAGTGCATTTAAACAAAACAATAATGTCAATGTAGCTGTTTTACTTCTAAAAATTTTATGGTTTTTCAAGGTTGGTTACCGTTATCGTTATAATACCGTTATCGCTAAAATACCGTTTCAAATTGAATACCGTTATTTTTATGGGTAGTTACTGGTATTTTTTCCCGGTATTTATTAATTCATATAAAAATGCCCATTTTTTACTTCTTTATTTTATAACACTGCATGACAAAATCTTGACTTTTAAAAATTAATAGAGCTCTGACCATCAATTCTATATATTTCGGACATGCTGATTACAATGGAAAACTTTATTTTTCGATCTAAGGTACAGATTTTTCGCTAAAAGTCTTTAAAGTTTGGCGGTTTTCCATTTAATTTTTAATATACAAAAATTTTCAAATGCAATCAATATAAATTTTTTGTGGTGAAATGTAGGCATAGGACCTGTATTCATATTTAGGCTTAAAATTGTATGCATATAAATTGATATTAAAACCACTGTTCGCGTTTTATATGGATTTTTACGGTTTTTAGCCAATTGAATCGCTGAAAACAAAATCGGCCTTAATAAATTTATATGGCTTAGTAAAGAAGCAATTAAAAGGAAAATATTTCAACAAAAAAAAAAATGTATTCAAAAATTTTATATGGCAGCAAGCTTTCCAAGATGTCTAAAAACTGTTATTGCAAAATTTCAAGCAAAAAAGTTTCCAATTGCAAAAGTTATGGCAAAAAACATTTTTTACTAAGGTTAGTATCGTACTAAAGACACTTTAGTATCTTAAAATGTCTTTAGTATTTATTTAATTTTTTGAGTGTCACGCAGTGTAATCTTGAGTTTTATTTTACAAAAAAAAATTATAGATAATAATTTTGCTTATTAAAACTACAAGCATCGATTTTATAGCTTACAATCAGCCAAAGGTTTAAAAGGCTTAATTCTTTCATTCACTTTTTAAAAATTAATAAAATTTGGGTTAAATTTCATTCCTTAATAGCATTATTATGGAATTAATTCGATAGCTTAATTCCCTATAGCTTTAAATTATATGAATTCATTCTATTTTGATTGAATTCTAACTGAATGAAACTCAATTTACTTGAATTCATTTAATAAAAAGGTGAATGAAAAATGACTTGTTTTCATTCACTTAATCAAATGAAAAATTTAAATTTGCATGTAATTGCTGAAATATTAGCATAATACAATGAAAAACGTTTAAAATTCATCTAACAGAAATAAATAGTATGGTATGCTTTGTTACAGCTTGTATGCTTTGGTTTTGATTATATGTTAGTTTCAAACTACACTGCACTAAGTGAATGGTAATAAAATTTCTTCATTCAATTAGTAAAATGGTGAATGAACATGCGATTTGAATGATTCAAGTTAGGAATTCATTCAATTCATATTAAAGCTTTGGGAATGAAGCTTATGAATGAATTCTTTACGAATGGTTTAAGGGAATGGTACATGAATATTTTTAAAATCTGAATTTAATTTTTCGTGAATTAAGCTTAAATTGAATTAAGTTTTTCGAAGCTCTGCAATCAGCTAAAAAGCAGATGTTTTATTGTTTTTGTGCTAAAAAATGTTTAAATCTTTTCAGCCGTGTTAATCCATGAAAAACCCTGGTAATTTGATTTTTAAAACAGTAAAAATTTCCCAAAATTAAAATTATTTGAAAAATAAAATTTGTCATGAGCACTCACTTTTTGGAGCAACTGTACACAGGGAAAAAAATTAGGTACACAAAGAGAAATATGTTGGACGAGTTTTAATGAAAATTTTCAGTAAATGGAAAATTTCTTAAATTTGATGAAAAAGTTTCATATCGTCGACCGGCCTGCAAAATGTCACATGTGTTTTTTAATAGATTTTCAGGAGAGCGATTATGATACTAAAGTGTCTTTAGTACGATACTAAACTTATTTAAAAATGTATTTATTGCCACAACTTTTGCAAATGGAAACTGTTTCGCTTGAAATTTTGCAAGAACATTTTTTAGAGGTGACCCCATATTATACTAGAAGTTGGACTATGGGGACATCTTGGAAAGCTATGCTGCCATACAAAATTTTTGAAAAATCGCGATTTTAATGTATAGGCCGCTATAGATGAATACATTTTTTTATTGAAGTATTTTCCTTTTAATTGCTTCTTTACTAACGCATTACATTTATTGAGGTCGATTGTACATTCAGCGACTAAAGTCGCTGAAATAGCAAAAAACCATAAAAACATACATAAAACGCTAACTAGTGGTTTAAATATCTAGATTAGCACATCCCATTTATATCGTAATAATGGCCACAGGTCCTGTGCTTACATTTTAACACAAAAAAAATCATTTTAATTGAATTTGAAAAATTTTGTATATAAAAAACTGAATGGAAAACCGCCAAACTTTAAAGACATTTGGCGAAAAATCTGTACCATTGATCGAAAAATAAAGTACGCCTTTGTAATCAGCATGTCCGAAATATATAGAATTGATGATCAGAGCTCTATTAATTTTTAAAAGTCAAGATTTTGTCATGCAGTGTAATTTATAAAGTTAGTAGTTATTAGTAGGGCAACCAAAAAAAAAGCCCTAAAAGCAATGTTTTAAGCTCTTAAACAAAGCTCGAAAAAATAGTAAAATAAGCAGTTAAAATGCAAAAATAAGCCCTTAAACTTCATCACTTCTTCATTAAAATCCTCATAGAATTTAAATTTTTTATTTAATACAATGCTACATTCCTTGGAACTTCAGGAATCAGACAAAGTTCCGACATTCTTAAATTTATTTTCATCGGGAAATGCATTAAAGAATTAAATGTGCTAAAATCATTTTTGCCTAAGGAAATCGTCATTGCCATATTTTTACTATTCGAATTCAGGTTGAAAAAATAAAAAGTTTATTTTAAGAAGAGATTTTTTAATTTAAAAGAAATTTAAAAAAACAAAATTAAATAAAAAAATTTATGTCGACTTAAAATAATTTTAAAAATTACTGATTTTATGAAAAAAAGCAAAAATATGCTCTATTTTCGCATAAAAAAGCTAAAATAAGCTTATTTTTCAAAGAAAATAGCAAAAATAAGCCAATATTTACAAAAACAAGCAAACTTAGATAAAATAAGCAAAAAAAAAAAGCTCTAACAAATATGGCTTAAAATTCTTATATTTTTAAGATTAGAACTTGTATTTAATCTAAACTGTTCTATCTCTTCAAATAAAAAACATGCCCTGGCTTCTTTTTGGTTGGCCTAGTTATTAGTAACTCATTATTATATATGTTAAAGTAATGCAGGAATTTACTTCGTATAATTACTTGTATGGAAGACTTGACCAACATGATTCTGGTCATAATTCCCAGTCAAAAATAGGGACTATGACTGCTTTGTAAACGATTATTATTCGCACTTGGGATTATGTCCGAAAAATTTCAGACATAATCCCTAAAATGGAAATGTGGATATTGTACGAGGGGTTATGACTTGTCATCAAAAAAATAATGTTGAACGAAGTGGAATTGCTATTATATTAGAATTTGAAATAACAAAACTAATTAAAAAAAACTAAAAATTATAGCACAAAACATCTGAAAATGTAGTTCATATAACCGCATTTAAGTTTTTTCCGCTTTAAATTTCTACAGTAAAAATAAACAACTACAAATTTCAACTGTCACTTTAATAAGTAATAGTTTTTTAAGTGGATACAAAAATTTAATAATAAGTGGTAAAACAACTGTAATTACAGTTAACAATGACTACTAGTGTTTACTGCAGGCATAACTAACATTCAGTATGTTCGTTTACTCGAATTTCTTACTAGTTTTACTACAATTGGAAAGTTTTGATTTTTTCCAGCTGTAGTAAAAATTGTAACTTGTAGTAAGTAAACGAACAAGCTTAGTATGTTCGATTACTCAAAATTCTTACTACTGTTGCTACAACTGGAAAGTTTTGTTCACTTTTTGTATAGAATTTTTCCAGCTGTAGTAAAAGTAGTAACTTGTAGTAAGTAAACGAAAATTCTTATTAAGAACATTCGAGAGGTTAACTATGAGTATTTAAAAATTGAATTAGATTTTTCTTTACCTTTTTTAATCCCAGAGTTTTGACATTACTGGTACATTGCATACGGCATTGTTCATTTACATTGAATGTGATTTAATGTAAAGGGTATGTATTTTTTTTTGCGTTCTGGAAGTCTAGCAGACTTATGGCCTTTTGTTTGATTATTTATGTTTCTTTTTATGTTTTCTTTCTTCTACTTTTCGTTGTTTCTGTTATGCCGGTTTTTTCTGTTTTGTTTTCTCGTTCAAAGCCTCTACTTTTATCTTTTAACTTGTTGTGAACTAAATACAACGGGTATTGTAAAATATAAACGAATGTTGTAGTATGTGCTCATTCGTAAATGTATTTGTAGGTGATTTGTAGTGTATACTACGTGATGATTTTGACTCTGCTGCTGCTGCATTTGCTTTCCATGCTGTGTTGAATGTATGCTGAGGACGCGCTCAGCTTACTTCTCCACTCAATATGTTTTCATGGTGTACAATGTTCCAGCCTTAAATCAAAACACATTCGAACGTTGCCGCGAACAGACGTGTAACGCTGAAATTTAAAATCGTATTAAAACGAAATAAAAATTCAAAGACTTTTTGTAATCCTGGTGATCTTCTAAATTGAGAAGAAAAACTGAAAGAGAAAAAAAATTAAAAGAACCGAAGTGTAAAACAAACATTAAAAAAAAAAACTTTTTGTGATATTTTGATGTAAAATATCTTTTTTATATAAAACTGTAATTTGTGTTGTGTAAATAAAAATACTTAAAATTGACCCCACCTTTTATAAAAAAAATAAAAATTTTCAAAACGTCACCCCTAAATTCCTCACGTCGTCATGTCATTTTCAATGATTAGCCGTGGCCTCTTGCGTACTTCCAGAGAACTATTGGAACGCAATATGGCTGTCTGTGCTGTTAATGTTATAAATGGTTTTGTGGATATTGATATTAATGTAAGTTAAATTATTTCAAAATTAAAAAATTTATAGTAACACTTATTATTAAAATTTTTTTGACAACTCTAAAAAATTTATTAAAGCTGGATTAACAATGTTTGAGTACTCCACGCTTAAGAGTGGATTGTACTAAATTGGATATGGCATGATGCAAAAAAATATGTAAGTGTGGAAAAGAAAGAAACAAAATCCACTCTGTAGAGTGGCGTACTCCAGCATTGTGACTCAAGCCTAAGATTGTTTTAAATTAATTTATTTGAATTCTTTTAGTTAAAGAGATTTTACAAATTAAATAAAATTTAAGAAAAACTTCTATAATTTGTTAAATTCTAATTAAATTTCTATATTTATTTCAAAAAAGGTTTCAAAATTGCTTCTTGTTCTTGTCGTTTTGATCTAGGCCAACATTTCAGGATTTTTCAAAAAAGTCAGTGTCAAAACAAGTTTGACCGATTTTTTTTTTTTTAAATGAGTTCATTTTGAGAACTACTAACCTATTACTCTCTATTCTTTTTGGAAGCCATAAAACAAATAACATTGCCAGATATTTTATCGTTGTAATGTAGGTACTTAAAAGTTCTGAAAACAAAGTATTTAAAAAGAGAAAACGAGAATTTTAAAGCAAAATTCAACTGTTACTAAAATGCAGCAGTTTTTGCTAGTTATTTTCCATAACTAGTAAAATTTGTTACATATATTCTAGAGCTGATTTATAGGAAAAGACAATTTTATTGAAAAATTTAACAGCCACAAGGGAATCACCAGACTGCCACAGTTTCGTCTCACCCAAAGACTCGTTAACTTAAATTTTGAGCCAAATTCAACAGAAATTTTACCTGATGTAACAAAATTTTCTTGCTAAAATATCGCTTACAAATTTGGGTTTTCGGATTCTCCGGATCCAACCCGAGACAGTCTATATTAATTTACATTTTTTACAGGGACAAATTTGTAAGGCCTGCATTAATGAATTTAAGCATTCTGTGAAACATTCACTACGCTTTTTGCAATTCAGAAATCTTTAATTGAAATTCAGAGAATATCAATTGAAATATAGAAATCATAAATTAAGATAGATATTATGTTTCCTGAATATTAATTGATATTTTCTGAATTTCAATTGATGATTTCTGAATTGCAAAAAGTGTAGTGAATGTGTCACAGAATGTTTTAAATGCATTCATGCAGGCCTTTAGTGGGTATGGAGTTACGAATTTTTGTCCACTGCTCCATCTCGCTTAATTTCCGAGATATTGGGTATTTTATAAAAAAAGGAAATAGCGCCACCTATATGTGAAACTGATTTGAAAACATTTGTGGGTTAAATTAGCTTGCAGACTTTTAAAATTAAGAAACACAAATCACTAAATTAAGAAACACAATTCAAAATTAGTTCATGACATTAATTGTTAGGCTAAATTGGAATTACAAAAAATATAAGTTCAATCCTAAATTTTAATACAATATAACGATAACATAAAAATTGGAAGATGACAAAGCAAATTGTGGTAAATTTTTTGTGGTTGGTTTTGTTTTTTCTTTGATATTTTAAATGTTTAATAACGCTCCTAGAAGAGAACAAGAAATTCTCATTGAGTTTGTAATTTAACTTAAGAAATATTCCTGACGATTTCCTTAGGCGTTTGGGATTTTAGCACATTTAATTCCTTTAATGCTAAAAATTAGTTAAATTTAATCAGAATGCGTTTAACAGAATTTTGTACCAACTTTTCTTAATGAAAATTTGTAATAATGAAAATTTGTACATTGACTCCACAGATTAATACCAGATGTGAAACCAATGACAGGTGTCAAAAAAGTATTCTCGAACCGTATGGTTTTGTTTACATGGAAGTCAAGTCAAGAGGGAGATAACAATATAAAATCTCCATACATTTTGTATTGCGCATTTTTTGTATACATATATCTGTCTCTTTTTAGATTATTGAGCTTTATCTTTTGTGTTTTTCTTTAATTTTTGCGATTTGTTTTGCTCATTTTTGTCGGCCATATTGCCCTAATCAGCTAATTCATATCTGTATATTAATCTGTGATTGACTCATTTGGGCCAAAGAACAAAGCCTTTTGCTTTTAGTTATAATCGATACATCTGTGGGCCTAGCGCCCATATGAACTATATTTCAGACTTTCTCTCGAATATTTACACCTTTACATTAAGGAAAATCAAAATTTCTAACTGATTTTCTAATTTATTACCATTTTATAGACTCATTTTGACACAAGTCTATTTATTCAAATTTCAGATACAAACATTAATTGGCTATCAACCAAACTAATGTATGGTGTCATATAGTCCGCATGCCGGTCTTTTTTACTTTTTAACTTTTTACTCGTTTATATTCTACTTTGTAGTAGTTATAAATTGAATACTCGTATGAAAAATATTAATGGTCCATGTTTGGGCGCCAAAAATTCTTTCACAAACGTTGAATAAAAAAATAACCTAAAAAGTCTGTTGGAAAGAACTAAAAACTTTAAAATGCTATTTAAATTTGCAATTTTATATTACAAAATCCATATGTACATATTTGAAAAATTTCCAGGCCATTACTTTGAAAATTATGGATTTAGTAACGAGTCTGTTTTTTTTTTTTTTAATTTAGTCAGTAAACAATTAAACAAATGCTATAAAAAATTTACTTAGGTTAAAATTTTTATAAATATATATTTCCAGGAAATATTTTCACAACCCGTTGCCAATTACACCATTTCTGCAACTGGTGGCACTAAAACCGATTCCACAAAACTAGTTCCGGAACTTAAATGTAAGGTATAACTGACGGCAAATCAGTTCTGGAACTAGTTTTTGTTAAACCGGTTTTACCTTGCAGCTGTAGAATCGGTTGTTTTTGTAAAAATTTCAAACAAAAAGGTTATAAAGGAAAATAGGCTATTCTACAATCGATTCTTTGCAACTGAAATTTTTCTGAGTTAAGGGTGGGTGCAAACTGGCTAAATAATACCTAAACTAAAATCAGGTTTATAAATTTCAATGAAATTAAAAAAAAAATTAAATAATTTTCCAAAAAATCTTAAACTTCTTGTCTATTCGTAAATAGTTTAAAATTAGTTTAGTTCCCTCGCTAGGTTCTAAGTACAATTTTATTTAGTTCAACAAAACCTCTTAAAAAAATAAGATTTTATATAGAGCAAAATTTGATTGTGATATCGTTATGAACAATTGCTTTTGTTATTATGTAAGGTTATAAGTTTAGCTTTAAACGGTATTATTATCAAAACACGCTTATTTTTTGTATTTCCAAACAAAAACAAGTCTGCGGTCAAATTTGATAACTTTAAAAAAAAAAAAAAACAACATTTTGAATTTCATTAAAACGTGTATAAATGAAATTTATATAAAATAATATAATTTGCATAAACTTTTGGCAAAACATAAGTACGAGGGCGAAAGCAGACTAAAAACATATATGAAGAAAAAGAATAACAAAAAAGAAATTAAAATAAAAAATGTATATAATTTTTTTACATATAAAAAAAGACTTTGAACTCCAAAAAGGAGAAACAAAACAATTGGTAGAGAAACTTTTTGAAGCAGAAAAAAAAAAAAAATAAAACGCAGTTTATAAAACAAAATTAGAAAAAACGACACGCGTTTTATTTTTATTTAAAGAATAAGAAGAAATAACTCAAACACAAACCTTGAAATATTCATCAAAACTTTGTATCTTATTTACTATCGGAACTGGTAATTATTATTTTTTAATTTCCTTTTAATGTTCATTTCAGTCATTCAAACATTCAAAATTTGATATATTTAGATTAAGAACCAAAATATCATATTTTATGTTTGTGAGTTTCAAATAATATTGATAAACATTTTGTAATTTTTGTTTAACAATATTGATTTTTTAACCTGTTTTTATGAACGCACTAACAAAACATTTACATATCGTTTACATATTTGATTACAAAACATCTTAAAAAGATGAATTTCAAGATAAATAAACAAATAAAAAAAAAATTTTTTTTAAGCGTGTGTAAATATTGAATAAAATATTATGACTTAACATTTTTTTTGAACACAAAGGTTTAAAATATTGGAATAGATACAAATTAAAAAAATCGAAATTTAACAAAAGGTTGAAAATTTATAAGAAAATAATATAATTTTTTAAAACATTTTAATTTTTCCATATTGTAGTTGTTGTCTTTACAAAATTTTATTCATATATTATTTTTCTTTTTATTTATATTTACAGAATTCCATTCACTTCCGTCCCATAACATTCTCATCTCCTGCATTAATTAGAACTACCTCGCAAGCTTTACAAACAAATAATCCCACCAAGAAAGATTTGGACCAAGCCACACGTATTTATAATAAAAAAGTTCAAAATTTATCCAGACGACAAGAAGATGTTGAATCAGATTCAGATTCTGATGATGAATATGAACGTAAAAGAAAAAGATCTCATCAGAAATATAGTCAAAAGGTAAACATATTGATAATATTAAAACAAAAGAATATAAAGAATATTTTTGATGTATTTAATTGACTGAAATCCTTTATTGAAATATCACTGTCTTTATAAATATTTAATTTGTTTTTCTCTTTAAACAATAACGGTGGGTCTCATACTGTACACTAATAGAAAAAAGACCGTAAAAAATTTAGTTAAAACTACTAAAAATTAGTTAAAATTGATGCTGCAGAAAAAAACTGCTAAATTAGCAAATTATTTTTGCTATATATTAGTAATATAGGAACAGCAAAAATAAAACTGTTAAATATACAGAATTTTAATTATATTTGAGCTAAATTTTTGTAAATGGAGAATAGCAAATTAACCTGCTAAAATCAGCAAAAAATTTTGCTAAATAATTAGTAGCCTAAAAAATCATCAAAAAATTTTCGAAGTTTTTTTTTGATTTTTTTTTAAATGCAAATAAAATTCGAGCGTTTTGAAAACAGCAGTTTACAATTTTTTAGCAAATATTTCTGCTGATTTTAGCAGAATAAACTGCTATTTGCATTCAACTAAATTGAGCTTAAAAATAGAAAAAATTTTGTAAATTTTACAGTTTATTTTTGCTATTTTTAGTCTACAAATATTTAATTTAATTTCTTTATTTATTACAATAACCTAGCCTATTTAGCAAAATTTTCTGCAGATTTTACAGTACAATTTGCTATTTTCAATTAACTAAAAGTTAGCCTAAATATAACTAAAATTCTGTAAATTTAACAGTTTTAATTTTGCTGTTCTCATTTTACTAGTATTTAGTAAAACAATCTGCTAATTTTAGCAGTTTTTTCTGCAGTATCATTTTTAATTAATTTTTAGTAACTTTTTCTGCTGTTTTTACAGATTTATTTCTATGAGTGTAGGTTTAACTTTAACTTAACTATTAAACATAAGAAAATGTCAAAATATTATACACAAAACAATAACAAATTTTTGGGATAATTATTAGTTAACTCTAAAACCTTGAGTATGAGACCCACCGTAAAACGTGTTTGTAGTTACTTTAGGGCGTTGCGCGTGTCTAAAACATGTTGGAAATTTAACAACTAATTTGTGAGATGATCACTTGAATTTAAATTAATTGTACTTAAAAATTGAAATCAATATTCTTAACACAAAATTTAATGACAAAATTTGTTAAAAATCTTTGAAGCAAACAAATGAAATTCAACTTGAACAACTTTGTTGAGGTTTTACATAATTTCTAAAGAATTTTAATTAAAATGTGGATGAGAATATATAAATAAAAAGATCATCTGCTTTTATTATAAAATTCAAAGGGGGGAAAAACGGAAATTTTCTAAGTTGAGGTTAGGTGCGAAAAAGTTTAAATTTTAAACTGAATTTAGTTAAAATTAACACTCAAGTAAATTCATGCCTCAAGAAAAATTCTTTGCAATTTAGCAATAAATGTTTAGAATTTAGGCATATTTAGTTAAAAAGCGACCAAGGTATTTCCCTTTAAAATAACTAAAAAGTTAGTTATTTCCAACTGTTGAAAAATAACTAACAAACTTATTAAAAATAACTAACAATGTCGTAAAAATAACTGGCCAACTCTTATTCCAAAAATTTAAAAAACAACTGGCAAAATTGGTACAAACAACTATTTTCTACAGTTCATTTTTATGTTACAAAACATATTTTAATAAAAAACATTTTAAAATTTTTTTCTTACTTCAAATTTGCAGTAAAAATTTTAAACGGTTCTAAAGTAGGGCGTACACGTTCAATATTATTGATCAATTTTTGATTGTTTACAAATTAATTGAAGGTCTGTACGCTGTATTGAAAGTTTATCAATTAAATTGAAAAATTCAAACTGTTTTGGATTTTTCTTTTTCAATTTCATATTATTGAAAAGTGTTTGGTAAATATTGAAATGTTGGTTTTTTAAATTTGTTTTTTTGTTGTTAAAAAAGAAATAAATAAAATTAACAAAACATAAATTTCATTTATATTTTTCTAATAACATTGAAAGTGTGTGTGCAAATATCAATAAAATTGAAATAAATTATATTGACCGCGTGTGCTCGGCTTAAAGTTATTACGTATTTATGCATTGGTGATACAATAAAAATTTCTGATTTTTTGTTGCAAACTTGGAATATATCAATAATAACAAATATAAAATTAAATTAAATATTCGAGCTCGAGGTCAGTTGTTCTTATTATAAAAATTTATTTATTTCTCAATATTTCGAATCATCTAAAAGATTTTAGTAAAAACAACATAACTACATTGAAGTATATATAACAAACAAAATTCCATCATACGAAGTATTTACATATATGCACCCACAAACTTACATTTAATCTTTACATATAAAACAGCTTAAAACTCACTTATTATTACCCTGAATATATTAGACCAATTATTGCACAGTACCCCTTGTTCTTCTTTACCAATTGCCGGTAGCTCTGTACGCAACTTTCTACATCTGTTTCAAAGTTCATTATCTTTAGTTGTTGGTATGTTTACGATATCTCCAACATGTAATGGCGTCTGTAATTGTTTTCACTTTGCAGTTCTCTCACATTATAAAAATCTGGAGTGTTTTCGTTGTTTTTGCAGTGGTTGTCAATGCTGTTTTTTTATTATTAAGGCCAAAGCAGATAGTGAAAATGCCAGTGAACTGTGCCAGTATTATCAAAATTTGTTCTTGAATTTCTCAAAAACTATTCAATATTTTTAAGAATTTTTTATTAAATTTTGTTTGCAGACAGCTCATGTTTAAGACCAGTATTTTGTTCACAAGAGCGAACAAATTTCGCTCTGTTTCAATAAAAACTCTTAAATGTACAAATTTTCTACATCCTATGAAAAGCTACAATCATAACAAAGCCAAATGTCACTTTTTCGCTACTTATTAAAATGGTCCTGTCTGTTAAATTGTTGCGAAAAAATTCCACCACCGCAATTTCTCAACAATTCCATGCAAGTCAAAAATCATTTTTTTTATAAGGACCAGAACCTGGTCCATATTTAAATAGAACATGTATTGTAGAACATGTATCATAGCATCAAATGGGCTTTAAGTTTGTTAAAAATAAATTGGATTAAAACTCTATCCTAAGGACACAATTTCTCGAATCTAAAGTCCGATGTAACAAATAATTTTTTTAGAATAGAAACTAATTATCTTGTATAGAATAGAAACTAATTATCTTGTCCAAATCTTGTTCCTGCTTTAAAAAAATTCATAATCAGCCTTTTCTCTAGAAATAAGTTTTCTGAATCTTAAGATTTTCTGTTAATATAAAAAACTGGTTTAAAGGAAAAAATGCTTTGACTTAAAGAATTTGTCCACTGCAAAAATCTGAGCAAAGGAATTTTATATTCTAACCCAGCAGAAATTCGGAAGCGGTAAAAATGGTTACCAATAATGCAAGGGCTACACTATTTTCCTTCCCTGACAAACCTGCTTCCAAGCAAGCAGAATTTTTTGCTGGGAACCTTTTTCTACAGTGAAAGCTTAATATAAATTCTATTGAATAAAATTATTCTGGATCCAATGACTTTTTTTAAAATCTTTTATAAATAATATAAAAAATAGTTTGCTTTACACCTTAATTATAATTAATATGATTCTTTTTTAATTTTAACAAAAACTTACCATTATTCTTAACTTTTTTCTCCATAAACAGGGTGATTCAGAATTTTGGCGCCGTAAAATGCGTACTTTGCATCGTATTTTAGATGTTAATCGTGATGGCGTTGTATCATTTGACGATTTTACTTTAATACACAAGCGTTTTACCGATTTGGGTCATTTAACACCAGAATTATCAACTGAATTTATGGATGTTATGAAAGAAACATGGAAAGAACAATTTGGTGAAGTTACACCCTATAATTTAGTAACAGCTGAACAATTTTTAGCAGATCTTCATCACCGTCTCAATGATGAGAAAATGTTTAAAAGAGTAGGCCGATTCTTGCCCTACTTGTTTAAGGTAATTATTACAAATTCTTTGAAAACTCTAAAATTATTAATTTCTATCTTTTACTTTTGTTTATATTCCAGGCAGTTGATTATGATCATAGTGGTCATTTAGATTTGGATCAATATAAATTATTCTTCCGCTGTTTGGGGCTGACCGATGAAGATGCCGCCATTTCTTTTGCTGTGATAGATATTAACGGTGATGGCCAAGTCTCACTCAAAGAGTTTGTACACTTGGGCCGTCAATTCTTCCTTACCGAAGATGAAACGAAAATATCAAAAATGTTTTGGGGTCCCCTTATTGATCACTGACTTGAAGATCATGCCCACGAGGCCATTTTAGCTCTATTAGCTCGTGGTAAATGGCAAGATTTGCAACATTGTGTTGCCATTTTAACTTATTTAAGCATGAAAGCCTTGTACGAGAGTTTCCGTGATCATTTTTGGGGCAGTGGAAATACAGACGATGAATATAATTATTTAAGATTATTTTTTTATGCTAATTCCTTAATTTTACTAACATTTACGTGGCGTAAACATAAACGTCAAGAATTGAAACCGTTTATAATTTCGCATTTAAGAAAATTTAATAAAATACGTAAACAGGCAAAAAAGAAGAAGAAAAGGAAACGTGTTTATGTATTGTGATTAAATTTTATTTAAGAGAATAATGTAATTTTGTAAGAAAATTTTAATTAAATGCCCACAATTTTATTTATACGTTTTACTTCCTTTATTTGACCATCAATTTCAGCGGTCCTAGAAAAGATAGAAAAAAGAGAGAAACATTTTGGAACATTAGTAGAATAATCTGAAAGTTAGATTTAATTGAGAGAAAATGTTCTTTTTTAGTACAATTTCTAAGATAAAGCCACAAAGAAAAATAGCAGTTCTAAAATCATTTCCAAAAAATGTCTTATTTTTAGCACAATTACTAGGAAGTGAAAGTTTAGTACCATTCCTTAGAGGTGCTGTTAATTGTTATCCATGTACAAGGAGATATTTTTAGTATTTAAAGTTCTTTGAATAGAATATTATAGAGTTCTAAGGATTTGACATAAATACGTTAAGAAAATTTGTAGAATTTTTTTTTTATTTTTAGTTCAAATTATTTTAAGAAGTACATTTTTTTAATTGAAAAGTAGTGTTAGATGAATTTAAGGTTTTGTAAAATTTCTATTAATTGATAAGTGGTTAATTTTTTATACTTTTTAAGAAAACATTAATTTTTAGTGAAACCAAAAACTGTATTGAAATAATTTTAAGAAAAATACAGGTTTTTAGTAAAATTTTTAGTACAAATTATAGCTAGGAAAATGTTAAAGTTTAACATTAAGGGTATTCACATTAGAAATAATAAACTTGCAACCTCAATGACGTGGCGCCCATTTCAAAATTAAAACGGAGCAACATTTTTTATAAAATCATCCGATTAAAGCAATGCCATACGAATTTTAGTTAAAACTACCAAAAACTAGCCAAAAATTACCTTGCAGAAAAAAACTGCTGAGATTAGCAGATTATTTTCACTTAAATTTTAGTAAGACTAAAACTATTAAATATACAGAATTTTTGTTATATTTGAGGTAAATTTTAGTTAAAAGAAAATACCTACTTAGCGCTGATTACTGTATGCCGCGTTAAAATTTAGTCGCAATTAAATTAAAATTTTGTGTGATAAATCACAACAAATCGGACAGTTAAAGTCCAAGTTAGTAGCTAACTGAACATTCAGTAATCGGACCTTAACCTGCTAAAATCAGCAATTTCACATATGAAGCATATGAATTCTTTATGTTTTTATGCAAAGTAATACAGTTTGATAAAAAAATTGATTTTTTTTAAATACGATCTTTCAAAAAAGTGAGAAAAGTTGATTTTTTTATAATTCTTTTTTATAATTTTTTTTTTATAAAAAGTACACTACTTCAAAAAAGTTTGTCACTGCCAAGAATTTAGAAATTTTTTTAAATAAACAAGAGCAGTCTTCAAACGAACTGCAATAAAATAAATATAAAAATATTGAACAGTTTTCTCGAATTTGAAGAACAAAGTTTGACAGCACGCCACTGTCCACTGGCACTGCGTTTATCGGGTTTAGGCTTAATGGCTTCTATTTTTAGTTACATTTTTAAGTAAATAGCACTATTTTTCCAATTATTAGTATTTTTATGGTGTGCGAACAGGCTAACCAGGGTTCTAGGAAAATGTGACAATTGTTTTTTTTTTTGTTATAAAATTTGTTATGACATTTCATTTTTTTATGACAAGAAAAAGTCTTGAATTTCACAATATTATGGTGACAGCTTTTTCAAGAAATAAAAATTAAAAAATTATAATTTAAAGAAAATTTAAATAATGAACGTCCTAAAATAATGATCAACAACAAAGGTAAGAGTTCAATGTATTCCTGCACGTTACAGCGAATACTCACGAGAACCCAAAACATATCAAACAACACATTACAAAACTAGCTAAAGCCCAAATTACTTGAACGTAAATTTAACGTGATGAATCAGCTGAGTCAACCTGCTTAAAGGGTGCCGTAGCTAAAAAGTGCACTTATAGAAAACCATAAACGACATTACTATTTAGCATCTATTTCATGTGATTTTTTATTTTATTCTAAATTTTTCCATTTATTTGTTAATTTTTATTTCTTATTTGTTGTTTGCATCTATTTTTTTTTTGTTCATTTTATATTTTTTCCGACTAAAATTATTCAGCTGATTAAATGACGGATTTCAACAGAATCATCCGGGAAGTACGTTTAAATTTACGTGTTAATAACCATTTGTATATACTTCTTCTTGTGGTTTCGAAACACCTGATTCGTTACAGTTAAATTTACGGTTGGGTAACTCACCGTTTACGGTCGAGTAACGAGAATTTAATAGAGTAGATATTTTTTGAATTACATTATTTTAAAATGTAAACTAAATAGGGATTTTCATATAAACTCGTATTCTACTCGTAAACGGTGTAAACCTCCATACATAAAAAATGTGGTTTCTATTTACACAAGGTTTACAAGGTATTTACGAGTTTATATGAAAACCCCTAATATGTTGTTTTGAAAATTAACTACAACACAATTATACAAAAAAAAAAAAACAAAAAAAAAAACAGGGAAACAACGGCAATCCTTGAAAATACTTAAAAACATAGTTAAATTTCCAAACTTATATGAAATCCCCAAATCCCTCCCCATGGAAATCTGTCCCAAACTGAAGGCGAAATCCCCTTAGCTGACAACACTGGCTCGAGGATAAAATAATAAAAATTATCTGATAAAGCACAACCCTGTTGTTAACGAATTTCCGATAGTTGTATCTGCTAAAACTCAAGAAAAATAAAGGGCGGATTATGGGACCGTAAACGTAATGTGATGTAACTGTACCGTGCCGTAGCTAAAAAGTACACTTATAGATTACCGTAAACGACATTACTATTTTAGCATCCATTTCATGTGGTTTTATATTTTATTCTAAATTTTTCTATTTATTTGTTATTTCTTATTCCTTATTTGTTGTTTGAATCAATTTTCTTTATTCATTTCATATTTTTTCCGAGTAAAATCACTCAGCTGTTTCGATACCGGATAGAAAATTCTAATTTCAACAGAATGATCCGGCAAGTACGTTTACATTTACGTGTTAGTAATCATTCGTATACATTTCTTCTTGTGGTTTCGAAACAGCTGATTCGTTACAGATACGTTTACGGTTGGGTAACTCAGCCTTAATTGAATACTGCCTGCTTTTCGATACAACAATGCGTGATGCAGAGACTATTAATTATAGAGATAGGAAATCAAAACTTACACTTCCCGTTTATTTTGAAAGTTTTATAGATGGGTTAGAATAACGAAGACTATTTTTTATATTAGTGGTATTCATTAAACCGCACGTTTTTACACAAGTGGTAAACACGAATATTTAGATGAACGCACATTGTACTGAATTGCTTTTATACAATCGAATTTAATTTTTTTTTTGGTAATTTCTAAAATAAAATTTATAAAAACAAATAAAAGAAAATCAAATAAATTTCATATTTGACAATTTTCAAATGTGTATATAAATACCAAAAAGTTTACACATAAAAATAGATGCATAAATATACCAGGGCTTGTAAACTATTTTTGACATTTATTGTGTATAAATACAAGGTTTACGCTATATAACAGGAAGATACGATGTTAAATGAATACCACTATTATTTTAATAGACTTGAACATATTTAATTTGTAATAAAAAAAATACTTGTAATAAAAAAGATATTTGTAATAAGGAAATGTATTTTGTTTTTTTGGAATGATGCCCCATATTTTAGCAAGTACAACAACCGGAAATTAGTAACTATTTGCGGATTTTTGGGGATTTTAACCAGAGATTTATGCTTTAACTTGCAATGGGGACATGAGGGAAAAATTTTCTGGCAGCCTGACCTCAAATCCCTACCTGGCAACACTGCTTGTAAATAATCTGCTCTGGTGGTGAGTTTCACAACTCTAAAGTGTTCTTTGCTACCGCTAGGTGTGAATTATTCAAGACACAAACAAAATTGTTTTAGTTGTTGTTGCTTTGTGTATTATTTTCAAATTTCATTGCACATTTTATTCCACTTGTAGACACTAGGTTAATCAATAAACGTAGCGTACTATTTTCTGCTGCTTCATTCCCAGAACATACACTCAACCAAAAGTAGTCTGTAATGGCTACTGAAAATTTTGCTGTTATTACGGGAAATTTAACTGTTTTGAGGCCAGCGGTATTTTTTGATAATTTTAGCAACACATGACTGCTGATCTGTAGTACAATAAAATTAGTAGAAAAAATTAGTAGCCGCTACTAAATTTTAGTAAAATTTATGTAAACTGCAATTCAAAATCGATGTGCTAAAATCAGTTAAAAGACTTACTAAATACCATAATTTTAGTACAATGAAATTAGTATAAATAATTAGTTGCAGCTACTAAATTTCAGTAAATTGTTGTAAACTGTAATTTAAAATCAATATGCTGAAATTAGCAAAAAATTGTAATAAAAAAAAAAACAAAAACTGTAAAATCTAAAAAAATTTTTTTTTCTTTCGATTGTAACAAGCGTATAATTACTTCATCGTATGTACTTGAAATTTGGAGTCAAAATTGCAAACGGTTCTCCAGTTATGACTTTTTTATGCATTGGAGATACAATACAATTTTCTGAGTGTTATTTCCAAACTAAGAATATATCAATAGTAACAAATATAAACTAAACAAGAATTGTAAAAAATAAAAAAAAAAAAAAATTTAAATTAGTATATTTTTCCGCTAAATTTAGCACTTGGGTTTGAAAAATTAGTAAAATGTTTTGCTAAATCAGCAGCGAGAATTAGTAAAAAAATCCGTAATTTGTAATAAGAGAATAGCAAAAATGATTACTAAAAAAAATTGTACTAAAAATCAGTATAAAAATAGTAAAGTTCGATTGGAAACTATTTACAAATTTTTTTTACTAACTTTATTATCTGAGTGTACATAGAAACTTCAGAAAATCGAATTTCATTCCCAAATTGCTTACTCAAATTATACAAAGTCGAATGATTGATTGACTTCCCAAATTGTAAATTTAATGAGTAAGAAATTGAATCAATTCCTAACGATTGAATTCAATGATGGACAATATCGAATGAGATAAGTTGACTGAATACCCTAAAGGCACATCTACACGAGATAGAAATCTCATAGAGTTTAAGCTAAATTTGTCATCTCCAATATAGTTGGCACTAATTTTTATCGTAAAAGTATCATTTCTAGTTGTCAAGTATTTGTTTTTATTGAAATTGTTGTATTTTAAACAATAATTTTTTCTCCAAATACCAAAAGGTGCATTTAATAAACTGAAATGTTCAATAATGTTACAAGACATCTTAAAAATTGTTACTAATAGAAGAAATTATGTATGACAGCAATTGTGAATGGCCTAGAGATTACATTTAGTAGAATTATGCAGAGCTGCATTTTCATAAAGTCTAGCGAGTTTTCTATCCCGTGTAGATGTGCCTTAAAAGTGAATTCGCTAGAATTAATTCCAAATAATGAAGTGTGTGCGAATGATTAAAAATGAATTCAATCCATTTAGAAGGAAATCGAACGGTATTTTTAGAGACTTCATTCAAAATAGAATTCATTTTTCGAAGCTCTGCAAGTGCATGAAAAATCAACTCTGTTATCTTACTGAGGGTATATACGATCTATCTATATAGAGACTTCATTAAAAATAGGATTAATTTTTCGAAGCTCTGCATGTACATGATGAAATCAACCCTGTTATCTTCCTAAGGGTATTCACAATAGCCATTTGCACGCGATGTAAAAAAGCTCATATGGTTATTTGCATTTTCTGTATTAAATAATAAGTTCAAAATCTTCTATCTTTAAAGTACTGAAATTGCTCCACCCACAGAAAAAATAAATTTTGTATAGATTAATTTGATTTTTGTTTATGTAAAATTTAAAGAAAAATATTCACTCACATAAAACTGGGAAACGTTAAATACACGATTATAAATATGCAATTTTATATAACGTGCGTTAATTAAAATTATCGCGTGAACTTATTTGTGTTAAAATATATTTTTTCGTATAAACGTAAAGTACCGTTTATAAAAAGTATCGTGTACAAATATCGACGTCTGTTTTTTACATGTTTTTTCTTTACAGGTTTGCGTCTTAGCTATTTTTTTTTCGAGCTTTAAGTACAGTTAACTGTACAGTTATATGGCCCCGTTATAAAAACGGATATTGCCAGGGTATTCAACAAACCGTTTTAATACGCAATAGATAGAAAAACAATGTGGCGGAATTTCGAGAAAGTTCCGTCCACGTGATTTACAAATCAGACGCACAGTAACCACAGCAACACATACTCAACCATTGCCTTCACAATGGGGGCTAAGCGTGATGAAGCTCCAATACGCCAGAAAAGGTTCGCATATGGTTAGACTCCACAGTCTAACGCCAAGCTGAGACACGCTTTAGAGTATCGCAAAACAAAAACAATTAACCGATATTCCCTATTAAAAAAATTAATACAGGTCACGAGATAGCCTTCTTCTTCGGCGACTCACGGCTAACTGGCGTTTTAGCTATAAGCAGTTTTGTTTGTTTGTTTGTTTGTTGGATTATTAATACCCGATTACTGAATGTCCTGATGCTATTAATTGGTTTTTTAACTGACAAATTTGTTGTTGTTTCCCATATAAAAATATTTAAGAGTAGAAATATTGATGAAATTGTTAAACTAACGCGGTACCTGCCATTAAAAAACAGCCGCTGTACTTTAAAACAGCAGCCGGGCGAATCTTTGCGTTTTATACAAAATGTTTGCGAAATTTTTTTTCGCTTTTAGTTTTAACTTTGATATTATATATTAAAGCGAGGTTTTTCCATTTTTGTTGTATGTACTTACATTTGTAATAAAATATCCTTTATAGTACGTTCTTGGGTTTCGGGCAATTCAAATGCTTTCTTTTTCGAGTTTTCTTGATATTTGGCAATCTAAAAAATTAACAAAGCAATATATTTTATAAAGATTTTAAAATTGTAATTGCACAATAAATACTAACATGATATAATTGCTTATTTATAGCTTCTTTAGATTTTTGTAAAGAATTAACCATATTTTTGGATAATTTATTAATACGTTCTACCTCTTGGGCAAAATCTTTTTCAGCGAATGTATTACTGGGTAAACAGGTATTAGCCTGGCGCATAAGATCTTGGCAGCTAAAAAAATTGTTTTAAATAACTCATCATTATTGTTTTCTTTGTTCTTTATTTAATTGACTTACATTTTTGTTAACAACTCTTGTTGATCGCTAATTTCTTCAAATTTTTCTGCCAACTTATGAGCCTTATCTCTAATAATCGCTCTTTCACGTTCCAAATCCTCTATATCCTGTTTCTGCTGCTCCTTGCATAGTTTTATGGTATGTATACGTTTGGCAAATTCTGCTCTTACCATTTCATGTCTTTTTAAATATTGTGATTTCAATACTTCTACAGCTTGAGTCAATAGTTCATAGCATTCTTGGGGCGAGGGATTTGTTGATTTATCCAAGGACAGTATGGGTTGTGTTACTGAACGTTTTAGGATATTTTTAATATGATCCACAAATGAAGGACCCAATACTTGATTTAATTGTGTTTGTTGTATATCTCCTGTTTTGTTAGATTGTGTATTATCTTTTAATTTTGATGGATGATCAATAAGTAATTTAGGATCTATAACTAATTTTAGACTAACTACTTGACCACTACTTAAGAGTAATACAATACAGGAAGGCATTTGCATCAATACAAATCCCAAAACTGCATTAATGTTCTCTGTGGTATCGATTTTAGTGCAAACTATATATTCGCCATTAGAAGGTGTGGATAGTGAAGTTATATCGGAGTTTACTGGAATAAAAAGCAAAAGATATTTGTTAGCATTCAGGATTATAAACCAATTTCATTTAAGTTTACCTTCATTTTCCAAAAATCTTTGCAACTCTGCTATAAAATTGACGGTAATGACATGCAAACCAGTATTGTGATAGGCAAAGTAACGTAATTCATTTATAAAATCTCTGAAATTGAAGGAATAAGGCAATAAAGAATGAAAAAAATTAGAGAAGCAATAAAGACAGAATATCCTCAAAATTTGGTGATGATGATCTAGGGGATTTTAATAAAAAATAATACTAAGAATTAGAGGAATTTAAAATTTTATTATCAAATAATTGCAAAAAAAAAAAATAATTTAAAAATTTACGGTCAGTTTTATAGTCTGAACTAAAGTCAAACTTTGTTCTTGAATTTCGCTAAAACGATTTAATATTTTTTAAAATTTCTTATTGCGTTTTGTTTAAAAACAGCTCTTGTTTATTTAGAAACTTTTCTAATTTCTCGGCAGTGACAAATAGAGAAGATACAACAAACTGCTTTATCGACAAAACGTAGCACTGCGGTCGACACTGCGTTTATGTGGTTTAGGCTTAAGAATGAATTTTTTCTAAAATTTAATTAAGTCAGAAATTTTTGTACAAAATTTTTAACATAATAAATATTCAGCACCAAAACTATTCTTAGTTCCCACCATAAAACTGGCCCTTAGAATTTCTTTTTAGGCTTAAATTCTTTAAAGGAAGGTATCCAAATGGGTTGGACATGTGATAGGGTAGAAAAAATACGAAACACGTATTTTTAGCGGCATGTTTAAGTATTAAAAAGTGGGATGAAAAACTGACCCATTTTTTCTATGACACGTCTGAAATTTACGAAATTTAAGTTCATTTGTACAAAGCAGGTACCGTAACGGTTATAAGTGATATCAAAAAAGTTATTTTATAACAGTTATTTTGCGACTTAAAAAAAGAAAAAACCATCTAAAACCGTTATTTTGCAACGTAAAAATAAAAAGTCGGATGAAACTCTTAAAAAGAGAGTTTTATTTTGCCGTCATAAAATAAAACTCATTAGAACAGTTTTATTTTCCCGTCATAAAATAAAACTCATTTGAGGAGTTTTATTTTCCAGTCAGAAATTTAAAACTCATTTCATGTAAATTTACACCCTCATCAAAAATTAAACTAAATGTGCCAAAAAATTACTTTAAATATTGTGCAACCCAAATAAAAATTATACCAATATTGCGCGTGTTGTTGGGTTGCCACTTATTTTAAATATTTGAAATGTTGTTGAAAAAGGCTCGATGGGAAAAGTAGTCTTGAAAAAAGCTTAGACACCCCCTCGATTAAACAGGCATTATTATGTGTAAATTTCAACTAAAACCAATAACGGTTTCTCATACAAATACGCTATTCGCAAAAAAAAAAAATAATAATTGAATAACAAAAAAGTTGGACATGTTCGGACATGTTTCGTATACCCGTAGATGCGTATGCAAAAAATCTTTTTTTTTTCTTTAAAATTATAAGACAAAAATTAAAAAAATAAAAATTGGGTAATTTTTGACCCCAATTTAAAAAAAAAATCCCCAGAATCTGAAGGTTTTTTTAATAAAAAAATCATAAAAATCTAGGGGGTTATTTAACAGAAAAAAACCTCAGAATCTACGTTTATATTTTTACAAAAAAAAACCTTGCAATGCTAGAAAATAGTACGCAGAGACTAACGGTGGGTCTCATACTGCAGGTTTAAAGTTAGGTTAATAGTTAACCCAAAAATTTGTTGTTGTTTTGTGTAAATTTTTTTGACATTTTATTTTGTTTTTAGTTAAGTTAAAGTTAAGTTAAGTATGAAACCCACCGTAAGGGTTTTTTCAATTGCAAAAAGTTTTTTGAATTTAAAGAATTTTCTATTGGAAAAAATCCTCTGAATCTTTTTGAATATTTACACGAATAGTTCTTACAAGCTGGGTAATTTTCGAAAGGAAAAAGTCCTTAAAAACTCAGAATTTTTTCATAGGATTGCCTTCAAAAGTTTTAGGGAAGGAGTTCTCAGAATGAGTGAATAATTTATAGACAAAAAACTCAAAATTTGCAGTTTTTTTTATAGGAAAATGCCCTAAGAATCTGATGAAATATTAAGAATTTATAGTTGACCTTTATTGTTGTTGTGTGATGGGGTTTTTGTTCGGCTGAAGGTGATAAAGTTTTAAAATAAAAAACAATTTTCTTATGTTTTTAAAAACTGTTCTTTTTTTCAATACTTGGAACAGCTTCGTTGATAAATTATTTATTTGACAGTTGATAAATTAAAAGTTAAAAAAAATTTTTTATATTTTAATTTTTAAAAACTGTGTTTTTTTCTTTCGATATTCCAAAACAGATTCGTTGATAAATTAATAAGGGAATTTATGTCAGAAATTTAGATCTTATAAAATTGCGAAAGTGTAAAATTTTCCTCAAACATAACAATAAACACATGTGAATAATTTTCAACAAACCTGGTAATTTCGCAATACCCACTATCAAGTGTAAAATTTTGGTATTGCAAAAGTGGAAAATTGCAACTTTCAATAGTGCTGCCATTATTTATCAAAATTCGAAAGTCATAAAAATTGTATGTAAATAGTACTAAAAGTATGTAAAAAGTACTAAAATTAGCAGCACTGTATAAATATTAAATTTGGCAGCACTTTTTGCACGTATTGTTATTGGAAGTAAAAAAAAAATTAAAATTATAAAAAGCGAACTTTATTTTATACACCAAAAAAATTATAATTAAAAATATAAATAAATAAAAACTGAACTTGAATCACATAACACAGTGTTGTTTTAATCGGATAATATAGCGTTTGGGGAAAATATTTTATTTTTGCTGGTCTTAATTTACTAGTGGTTAGCAAAAAAATCTGCTAATTTCAGCAGTTTTTTTTTGCAAGGTAATGTTTAACTATTTTTTAGTAGCTTTTTCAGCTATTTTTTATGTTAGGTATGTAAGGATTTTTCTATAGAAAAATTCCTCATAATTTAAAGGAGCAGGAAAAATTTTCAAAATTTGGGGATTTTTGTGGAAAACGAACTTAAAATGTGTGAATATTTTTTTGGAAAATCTTTTCTTGGTTCTATGAATTTTATATAGAAAAGGTTTCAATGAGGTTATCGACTGAAAAAAAAACTCCTAAGAAAAGAAGTATTTTTTCTCAAGGAAATTAATGTATATCCCGATAAAATAAAATTAAGAAAACTAATATGCAAGTGCTTGTGCAAATTTAAATGTTACTGAAACTTTAGAAAACATTGTTTTCTATTGTTGTTCTACATGAATGGATGTCACAACATTGCTAGATCTGTCAAAACAACAGAGTAGTACTTTGGAAGATGACAAAGCAAATTGTGGAAAATTTTCTGTTATTGTTTTTGTTTTTTCTTTGATATTTTAAATGTTTAATAACGCTCCTAGACGAGAACAAAAAATTCTCATTGAGTTTGTAATTTAAATTGACAAATATTTCCAGAAATTCTAAAAACGTCGTCCCCTGACGATTTCCTTAGGCAAGAATGAAATCCGGATAGGAACATGCCTACAACGGATTATTTTTCACAATTTGTTAAATACGTTTGGGATTTTAGCATATTTAATTCCTTTAATGAAATTTCCTTTATTTATGGGGTTTTTTTTAGGAAAAAGTCCTAAAGTGAATAATCTTTATGAAGAGGGGTTTTAATAGGGGTATATATTTTGATTTGTGGATTTTAACCAAGTTTTTTTTTTTTTTTTGTAAAAACTTACCTTTTTAAATGTATGGGACAAAAGTACGGTAAATGTAGTTCTTCCTTAGGTAAACCCAATTCTAATTCCACAGTTTCCAACACATGAACCGACCATTCCGCAGGGTGTATAATTAAACTTTCATCTACCTCATTAAATGACTAAAAAATTAAGAAAATTTTGTTAGAAAAACAAAGAATTAAACAAGTTTCATTCCCTATAACTCACATCTTCAGCATTTTCAGCTTCTAAAAATAAAGCATGATGCAATTTGCCATTTGTCTCAGCTATAACCAAAGTAGGAGGCAAAGAAGGAATAACCAATATAGAACAAGAATCCAAACCATAATTATCAACAGCAGAAGGAGTTATGGTAATGGGACCCTGTAAACGGGGACTTAAAGAAAATATTTACGTGAACATATTTAATAACATTTAATAACATTTAATTTTACCGTTCAGTATCTAAACCGGACATTAAAACATAAATATTGCCATTTTCACGTAACACAACTATGGGCCATTCAATCTTCTCAGCTTTAGAGGGTGTAACCTTAGAAAATATAATTTTTTATTTAAAAGTCAGTTTTATCCCTGTGTCAACTTGTTTATTAACCTACCTTCGATTCATTTGGTAAAGTCCTGTTTGCAGTCGATTGACTTATGCCTGTGCTATTCAATATACTGCTCTGATCCTTACTGATGGTAGTGTTAGCAAAACTAGTATTGTTTGTTTGCATTTCAGCCACATTAACAGCAGGAGCAATATCAAAATCCACAGCCGCTTCACCCAATGCATAAACAGTAGAAGAATTAGGATTACCATCCGTTTTCAGAGGTATGGGACCCACTTGCCAAACATGGCGTAAAGCAGCATTATCATAAACCCTTAAAAAAACACCAAACAAAAATACACCGTGTTAGGGATTTTAAAATTTTTGTACATGAAAAATATATAAATTAGTTGCTCTTAATCCTTTTTTAGTTTTTATATTTCTTTTTACCTTATTGTATTGTCCGACAGCAATACTAGCAAATGTGAATCTGTGGGTGATGCTGGATGAAAGCGCAGTTGTCTTAATTCCAAATGAGGATTATTTGTAAAGAAATGACCATCCAAATTTGAGGCTCTAAAATGGAAAATATAAAGAAAATTAAATTTAGAGCTTATTATGATGCAGTAAAGTTTTGTAAAATATGTTAAGGATAAACTAAAACCGTGTATATTTGTTTTCTTTTTTTCATGGAAATAGTGGTGCATCGTATTAACTTGAAACACTAAATTTAGAGGTAATTATGGGAGGAAGTTTTAACTTTAAAGTTTTTTGTTTTACAAATTTAAGAGTTTTTCTATCGCAAAAGTGTCTCAGAATATAAGAATTTTTGTACGGAAGAAATGGCGCAACATTAAGGAGTTTTCCTATAAAGAATTTCTATATTTTTAAACAGCCATTGAATTTAAGAATCTTTCTTTAGGAACAAGTTTTTCTAAATTGAGAATTTTTCTATAGAAAAAAAGTACATAAAAATATTGCACCTAGATCCATCTTTTAGTATACCGCTACACTCAGAAACACTTTTTGGTTCGATTTGATGACCGTGCGGACAGACAAACACGGTCGTGCGGCCACTACAGGTGTTCTGCGCATGCTACAGGTCGCATATATTGAGATATTTTTATGAAATTTGGTACACTGACATATAGGTCTATTGATTTTGGTTAAAATCGGTCCATGTTGAGACTTAGTGCCCACATAAAGGTCCCCCAAAGAGACAAAGCCTAATGATTTTGGTTTGCCCGTTTTGTGAAAAGATTGGCCATTAGTGTAGAGATACAGCATTGCGGCTGCGTTTCTTTTTTTTTATGTAGATTTGCCATTTAATTACACTGGTTTTTCTCTCATAGAGGGTTTCATTTCAATTTGACTAACTTTTAACAAATTTTTTGTCGAAAGACTGATTTAAACAAAGACTTTAGTTATCTTCATTTAACACAATACTAAAAATCCTCAGTACTCGTACTTTAAATAATTTTGATTTTTAATTTTCAAAAGTATTTACAACTAATTTTTAAAAACCAAATTGATAAATTTTACACAATTTATTGTTAAAATACACTAATCTTCTGTTTCTTATATTAAAGATGCCACTATCTCTTCCCCTACCGATTTCTTAAAATTTCCCATATATCGATAGAGTAAAATTGTCGAAAATTTCGATAACTATATGATAACCTCATGAAAGATTATCTCTATTTGATGATATGGACCGAGGAGGCCACCAACACTCTATAATTTTAACAAATTTTACGACTCAGTATAATTACAAATAAAACTATAGTATTATTAATTTTTTACTTAAATTTAGAATTATTAAATTTAACAAAAGATGTGTTAAAATCAACAAATTTTTTTTTACATTTATTTTACTGTTTAGACAACAGACATACTATTGGCTAAATTTTATAACTTTGTCGAAAGTTTTCCTGGGAAATTGTACTAAAAAACCTTCGAAAGAAAATTCGCGAAAATGTTTTCGTAAAAAAAGTTTTTCCGTTAAAATTTTGCGAAAACAAAATTTCGTGAAAAATATTGCCGGAAAAAATATTTTTGCCAAAAAGATTTTACATGACGCTTAAACGATATTTCACAAAAAAATAATTCCGCCAAAAAGTCTTTACGTGAAATTTTCGCAATAACGGCAAAAATTTTGCGATTAATACAAGTGAATTTTAGTCCCGACGGTCGGTTATGGCAGAACGTCGGATTAAATATATTGACGGTATAATCCTGTTACGCAATTGATAACAGCGGTCAAAAGTTGGTTCGCGCTAACTTGCCAACGCTTCCACAACTCAAAATAAAACGAGTAAAAAGGCTAAAGTCTGGTTAAAAGCCAACTAATGTTTGGATCCGAAATTCGAATGGGTTAAAATGGGACTTGTGTCAAAATTTTCTATAAAATAATACGAGAAGAGAAAATTGTAAATAAAGCCCATATGGGCGATAGGTCCAAATGTGGACCGATTCTATCTAGAATCTATCGGCTTTGTTCTCGGGACCATGTAAGTCAGCGAACCAAACTTCATTTAAATATCTTAATATTTGCGACCTGCAGCGTGTAACCAAGCCAATTTTGGGGAGACCCTTATATGGGCACTAGGTCTAAACATGGACCGATACAAACATCAGCACAAACTTATTATACCCCGACCACGTAGTGGTGTAGGGTATAAAAATAGGTGGTCTAAAAATATAATTTACGAAACTAAATTTTCAAATTGTCCCAAAGTATAACTAGTTGCCCTAAAACCAATTCTGAAACTAAAATAAATTTATTTGTGCAATAGTTCTCTAAAGTATTTATAAACACTTTATAATAATTCCCTGTAATAAAAACTACAAAACACATTTGACTTTTTTAACAAATCCTATGAGCATCGACACATTAAACAACAAGCTGCATGTATGTTTCCCATTTTTATTTTGGTCAAAACCTTGATATGTTTTGGTGGACATAAATGTATAAAAAGCCTTTTAATTCATTTTTATTTTGTATGACCAAAATGTAGACTTAGGACGTGTTTTAAATTTTTTTTTCAACAGCGAAAAAAATCCACAGCTTTTAGTCAAAGATAAAACACGTTTAACAAAACAAGGAGTACAAATAAAATATAGAAAAAAAAAAAAACCAACCAACGGTTAACATGAAAAATGACAGAGAAATAAATCCCAGACTCCCAGTTGCAATATAATTTTCACAAAAATAGAAACAAATCTACACACTGGCATATGTATGTAGAAAAAAAAAAATCTGCCACGATTTGTTAACAAGAAATAAAATCTAGAATAAAGGAAGAAAAAAAACTAGATGTGTAATACTAAAATCACATTTGGTTGTACATATTTAAAGCGTGCATTTACATAATGAAAGATGTTTCAATGGACATTGTATATGAGTTGGAATAAACACAAAAAAAAGAAGAAAACCTAACGAATAAAATATAAAAATGTAAAACAGGACATACAGCAGGGTTAACAAAAATAGCAGTGGGCATAATTCGAAAGTCTAGATACAGTAATTTCAGCTAAAGTTCGTCAGTCTGTACTACTGTTAAAACCAGAAATACGTCTAATTTTTATCTATGGTATAAAATTGAATTTTTTTTCCGTTCGAAAACTTTACATTTTTATTCGCCTATAAACGTAATTGTTTCGTCATTTAGGGACCTAAGGATGAAAACTTTTTTCACGTTTTTTGATTGCGAAAATTTCTAATAGGTAGTAACTTTGATGGGGCCTTGAGGAGTTCGAAAATTCGAACTTCTTGCACTTTGAAGAACTCTACTATGGAGAACGAAGCCGAGCAACTCAATCTACTTCTAAATTTTTTATACAAATTGATGTATTTTAGTAAAATTTCATACACTCATAGAAATAAACCGGTAAAAATAGATAAAAAGCTACTAAAAATTAGATAAAAATTACATTGCAGAAAAAACTGCTGAAATTTGCCGATCTTTTTGCTAAATACTAGTAAAATAAGAACAGAAAAAATTAAACTGTTAAGTTTATAGAATTTTAGTTATATTGGAGTTAAATTTTAGTTAATTGAAAATGACAAATTATACCATAGAATCTGCAGAAAATTTTGCTAAATATTATTAGTAGATTAAAAATAGCAAAAAGCTTTTAAGCTTTTATACCTTTTTGCTGTTCCTATCTTACTAATATATAGCAAAAGTAATCTGCTAATTTCAGCAGTTTTTTCTGCAAAATATGTAAAAATATGCATTTATAGCAAAATATGTAAAAATGCGCATTTATAGCTAAATATGTAAAAATATGTATTAAAAAAGATATTTGGTTTAGGTTGTTCTCCAGCTAACCAAATATCTTTGTTAAACAAATATCTCTGTGGATCAATTAATTCTATTTTATATTCGTAAAACACGATTATAAATGCATGAAGTTGCTAGCCGTAGCGATAAAAATCTAAAGGGAGATAAACTGAGTTAGCATTAGTTCAAATTTTCGTCTGTTTTTTTTTATATGGGAAATTCTTTCAAAAAAGTAAAAGATGCCATTTTTTTTATAAAATTATCATCATGTTATCAAACTTTGTTCTATGTGTGCATGTATTTTGGCGCCTAAGCGGGGACTGTTCCATAAATTTTGTTCTGTCTGATGGTTTGCGATTAAATAATTGTCTTAAAAATTATAAAAATTAAGTATGAACTTCCAAAACGATAATTACAATGAAAATTCACTCTTCATATAAAAAATTCGTTATTAGAAACGACATCTAATTTTGCATTATCGTTCACAAGTGTGCTAATTTTATTTCCCTATCTGTTACTCATATGTAGAATAAAATAAAAAGAAATTATAACATAAAATATTGAAACCAAAATGTAAGTATTTGTATGTTTAAAAAAATGGTCCAACACCCACTCTGTAAAACTAAATAGAAAACAACAAAAAAATGCATTTAGGTTTCAGTTTTATTTTATTTCAGTTGTGATTTTATACATTTCCTTTATGTCAACGATTATAATGTGTGTAATGTCCTTTCTTGTTGGATTTTTTTTATATTATTATAAAAATTTTAAACAAATAAATTTCATAAGCATGCGTTTGTACAACGTTTTATTTTTTGGTTGATGTCCTTTTTTAGCCTTCACAAGATTTTTATGCAGAAAAAATTCTTAAAATTATTAGCTTTTTTGGGAACCAACTCTTTTGCCTTATTATATTGTTACAGCAATAACAACAACAATATTATAGCGTATATGTTGTATATCCTGCGGCAAATGCGCATAATGAGCGCGTATTATTTGCATATGCAGTTGTTTTAATATCCTTTTTTTTCTGGTACTAAAATTCTAGTGGGTGGGGTTCTTGATATTTTTTTAGAATAATGTTGATATGTTCTTCTACTCTAACCCTTTAATAGATTTTTGGTTACTTTTATATTAAGACCACTTTTTTTTCTAGTCACCATTTTTTTCGTTAATTTTTATACACTTTTGGACAGTTTGGAGAAAAAAATGTTAATGTACATTATGTAGTGCTTTTAAGTAGGAATATGGGGTTTTTTTTATTAAGCGTAAATCCTTTGCTGGTTAGATAATGATATGTGGTTACAGTTGCTTTGTTAAAATTATTTAAAAATGTCACTTAAAAAAAATTTGTTGGACAAATTTTTTCCTTATGGCCAAAAAGAAGGCGGAGCTATTAAAAGCATTTGAATAAAAATTACATGTTGCAAGGACATGAATAATAAAAGATTAGTAACTACATGCATATAAATGTCCTTATGTAAAATGGATTGAATCCGTAAGAATCGATGTAATATCGAGAAAGAGGAGGAGCTTTTGAAAACAAAATACTTTAAGGGTCCCTGAAATGATTTTTATTATTGGAATGTTGTTGTGGATGTACATGGCAATCGGGCGCCCAATACTCACTTATGCCTCTACTGTGTGGTGGACGGAGACTACCAAACGGCTAGTAACCGGCCAACTATACAGGGTGCAGCGTTAGGCTTGTATTGGAGTTTCTGGCGCCACAAGGACTTGCCCTTCTAAAGTTGTCAATGAATACAATGAATGTCAGGAAATCTTAGTATTTTATGTTGTTTGTTTTTTTTAATTACTTCGAATGTAGTTAAAATTTACATTTCTTCTACAAATGAATGTTATTTTTACTTGCAACAACAAAACTGAAATACTACCCAAACAACTAACAAATTCTGTCTGAAGTTCCCTGAGTGTGGTAGAGAATGGGACAGGAGAGATCCAAAGGAGGGATTCGATATCAGAGTCATCTTCAGAGGCATCTTCGACGATAGCCGAGAGGCGTTTATGTCCTTGAGCATTTACACTGCATCTTCCATCCTCATCGATCAGTGTAGGGAAGAACTGTCCAGGCGAAGTCCTTGATTATGTTGGTATGGGACTGTGGCCACAGGGACTTTTATGTTAAAGAGCGGGTAGAGAACTTAGCAAGGGCAGGTTCTACCTTAAAAATCTGCACAGCGTTTTAAGTCGCTACACCGCTGGGGACCATTTAGGATGCGATCTTCGACTACTACCTACATAAGGCGATGAGCAGATGGCGTGGACTGGGTACTTATAGGACCCGACTACGGCCTGGGGCGTAGTAGGTCTCTTCTCAGCAGGATTAGGAGAGACGTCTCAAGACTGACGGCCGTGAGGACCGGTCACTGGCTGATAGGTAGATACGGAAACGGCCTGAGACGTATGCGGAATGTACGGTGCCCTAGCTGTGGCACACCAGATGAGGAGGAGACAGTAATTCATCTCCTCTGTGACTGTCCACCTTTATAGGGCAACCGACATGGAACTTTGGTCGATCATATACTGGACGACTTGTCGGTGATATCGAGAGTAGGATTATTTGGTATCATCCGTTATCTTAATCTTTCAGACTGGGTCTAGTTTTTCGGATTTTTTCTCCTTACGGGTGGTGTGGTCTTTCAAAACCGAGTCGCTTTTGACTCTGCTTGATGTATCTTGAAAATCAGCAACCAAAGCTAATAAAAAATAAACGTTCCCGTCAGAGTCGGTTTCATGTACCGGAGTGACTCGGAGGCTACAGAACACAGACCAAGGACTGTCAATCAACAACAGTCGTCGCAACTTACTCCTCGAATTGCTGTTGCCAGACCTGAGGTGATATTGATATTGCAGCTCAACTGTAAGAATCCATATCCTAAGACCAAACTTCCTAGGAGACGCAGAGGATCTCGCAAGACGAAATTCGTGGAACCAACCTTGCGACCTTAGGATAAGCCAACTAAACCGGGATATTGGCTCATTGGACAAAGAGTACAAGGGAAACAAGTGAATGGATTACATGAAAAATGCAGCTTAAATTCCGGAGCCAGCTTGGACCCTAAGATTTGCGCCAGTTCATAGAGCCCACAGACCAGAGTGACAAGGCCAAACGAAGTATCTTGAAGAAAATCCATGATCTTCCAGTTAATGACATTCAACCAGTTTTTACGTCGAACGAAGTTCGACGGAATTTCCCTCCTTATGCTTAAACAGTAGATTGATCCCTATACTAAAACCAGTGAGACACATACAGACTCCTCTGCCTTTTGTCGTCGTTTGTAAAGACTCTTTAGGCTCTTCTCCTCCTCTTGACATAGAATCTCACAGCAGCAGAACATCAGCAAGGATTTCGAAAGCACCACAGTTCAAGAGGATACCATGTGAACGTACGGCCAAAAGCATTTGACACAGTTAGCCATGCCCTCCTCTTCAGATATTTTAACAGCACTAATTTCCCCAACATCACAAATAAATGGATCGTGAATTATATGTAGGGATGTCAATCGTATGTGGAGTTTAGAAACAAGAAGTCAAAAGAGTTGTTTAGATTATACCTTTGTAAATAAAATAGAATGGATATAATGTCGTAAACCGATTACTGTATAGTTATCTCAAAGCGCTGTGATTTAGAGAGCTTGTGTCGAAAGGTAAACCTCTATCTCCATAATCTTAACAGTTTCTTCATGAGCAACGCTCTTCACCACTTGGACGAAGAAAGTGAGTTTAGAACTAAAGTCGACGGTATCAGAATCCCGTCTGTAAAACACCACAAAATATTTGAAGTAACATTCAACAGTCTCAAGTTTTTCTCAGCGCAAGCCATTGCAACACACAACTAAATAATTGCGAAGTAGAAACAAGATCAAGGACAAGGACACCTTGTTGGTTACATATAAAACTATTGTTACGGATAAAAAGATTAGAAGCACCAGTGGGGGCTGAATTCGTAACGCAGAATTCAGCCCTACTAACCGTAACGGACTGCCTTCAGATGACCTCAGAACACCACCGACATAAATAGTCGAAGATCCTTACGGTTAAGGAAGAAAGACACATGTTGGAAAAGCAGTTTCTTCTGGAATGTTATCGGAGGGAGCATCGGAATAACCAATTTACAATGTTAGAACCCCCTCCTACCGAGATATGTCAGAATGAATCCTCGAGGCTATAAGGGAGAAAACCAACGATATATGAGGGAGCCGTTAGAACAATCCACCTCTTCACCAAAACTCTAAACCCAGTCATTTAAGGCGCTATTTGGATCTTGTCATAGATGAGTTCACGGATGAACAAGAAGAAAACTAATAACAAATTTTAAAATACATTTCAGTCTATGCTACAACAACGAAAACAAAATAAATCTTTCTCCTAACATAAGTCGATTTTGAGAAATAATTAATTACTTGTATTAACAAACCAAACAATTATTTGTAAGTACAATTAATGTGTTTGTTAATACAAATAAATTTTAATTCAAATTGAACATCCTATCTAATTAGTTTTTGGATCCACATTAGAGCCTAGCAAAGCTTGATATGTAATGTGCGCTAATAGAAAACTCTTTTTGAATACACTGAAACTAAATTTTAGGTCTGGTTTATGTATTACAAAAATGGTGTAAAGGAAAGCATGACTTATCAACGAAAGAAATTTTCAATTTCTATCGTTTAGACCAGTTTCGTTATCGATAAACAGGCCTTTAGTTTCATCACAATATACAACAACATTTGTATTGAAGAACTTTTGTATCCTAGAACACACAGCAATTATGTTTAATTTATTTTTCTTCATAATTTGAGAACCCAAACAATTTTCTATAATTTTCTTTTCGATTGTTTTTTAAAGAAAAATATCTTCCACTTAACAAAACAATCAAAGGTTTCACTTGACGATTTTCTAACATTTTCTGTTGTTATATGTATTGTAGAGGTTTGGAAAATTACTATAAATGCAACCGGAATTTGAGTATAAAGCAAGCTGAAGTATTTGTGTGAAAAATTTCTTATTGAAATGCGAAAACAAATGCAAAAATGCAGCAGTCAGCCTCTTTTTTTAAATTGCTGTACAATATATGAGTTCTTACATCCATAACACATGAGGACAGAAGTACTTCACCTACTTTGTGAAATAAACTGAAACAATACATTCACATCTAAACAACGACATCAAGAGGTTCTTTTTTTTATTTTAATATAAAATTGCAAATACAGAACTTTGGTTAGTAAAAATATGGAGAATGCGAAAAAGAGGAAATAAAACAATATAGAAAAATTTAACCCCTTATAACAAAGCTATTGTATGACTGATTGTAAGCTACATTTTTCCTATGTATAATAGTAAGTGTTTAATTTCTTCTTCAAAACTTAATTGTACAAAAATCTGTGAATTGTTTTGTATAACCATGTCACCCACCTAGTCCTTTTAAAAAACCCCCACCTACTTTTACAACTATAGAGGAAAAATGTCATAGAAATTATTTGTGATTACTGAAAACAATTATATATTTTTTTTATAAAAAATATAATTCATGACTTTTTGAAAAGCTTTTTTTTAAGGAAAATAACTACAAAATTCTAAACTGTACATTAGAGAAGTTAACATTAATTTTAATTAATTATTAAAAAAATTTACAAATATAAAATACACCAAGAGACAGTAATTGTTGTCCCAAAGTACGCAATACAAATACTGTACTGTACTTTCATTGTAATGTCACAAATTCAGAAATGTATGAATTATAATAGAAAAAAGAGAAAAAAAAACTAACATAATTTTCAATTAAATTATGTTTACACACACCTTGTTTTATTTTGCAATACACTTAAAGAAATTGAAACTTGAAATTTTATGCCCTTTTGAAAGATTTATAAAGCAAAAAAGTCTTCTACCCTTAAAGGAAGTTTTTCAAACATTTACTTTGGTGGTCAAGTTTTTCAAACCTCAAAAATTATTTTGAACAAAGGTTTTCAAAGCTGAACAATCGGGAGTTTCACCAAAAAGTTTTTTTTTTATTTTTGCAACTTTTAAAGCGGAATTTTAGTGCTTATGGTCCAAAAGGCTTTTGAGATTTTTTCAGGTTTTTTAAAGGGTTGCTGAAATGGATTTCATTGAAAAATGGTTATGAAACTTAACATTTTTTTTTCACAAAACTAGTACTGGGTTTCTTTTACTATGTGAGAAGTTTCTCACATAAAAAATGCAACTCTACCATATATAAAACAGGGAGAATCGCATAATGTCATATTTAGCTAGAAGTATGTAAAAAACTTATATATAAATTTTAAATTATGTGACTCGCCCTGTGTTATATATGGTAGAGTTGCATTTTGTTGATTTGAGAAACTTCTTATATAGTTATAGAACACTGGTATAGATAAAGGTCCCAGCCTATTTAAAAAAAAGTGTTTGGAGAACAAATTATTAGTTTAGGAGGCACTTTGAAAATATTACAAATATAAATTCAGTATTTCCCAAGTTCAAACCTAACTCGAGAAATAGGCAACGTAGGAGCGTCGAAGGAAATCCGTTAGATAGGTCTTGTGAGAGTTCTCGGGGAGAATTCTTAAGGTAGTTTTCCTAATCTTTCTAGTTTGGAAAATCTAAAGAAATATTTTATGACACGACAATTCTGTGGCTTTCTAAGAAGTATTCCTTAACCTACAAGTCTACACACAAAATTTGTCTCTGTGTACTTAAACTTCTATCCTAACAGGTGTTAGCTGGTCCGGTAAAAAAATTCTTAACCATTTTTTTTCTTTCCATTTGTTGTCTGTTGCGTTTCATATTTTAATTTCTGTTTACCTTTTATCAGCAGGTATTTGTTGCAAAAGAGTTAATAATTATATAAATGAAGTTTACGTAGCAGAATAAAAAGACGATGAAAAAATATTTTGTACACTTTTTTAAAAAAATTCCATGCTCTGCGGTCAAAAAGTTTATGGCTTAAAAAACGCAAGACAGTAAAGAACAAGTAAGAAAATTAATGTCCGGCATGCCGACTATGGGAAACCCTACACTAATTTGTATTATATTTCGGGAAGGGATGGCGGATAATTGGAATTGAAAATCTGAATGAAATAGCTGAAAAATGTATTACGGGTATACAGCTTACTATGTTCAATATCGGACTAAGTGGTCTAATATTTGTAGTAATGATTTATGGTATTATATATCCAAGAATTTGTATATTTTATTTAGAACAATTTAAACTTTATTCAGATAGTACATTCCTATGGGAGGTAGGCGTAAACGTGGACTGATTTATGACTTCAAGATTGATTACAAGATTTACATGAACTTACGGACAGACGGACTTAGCAATGTCTGCCCATTGCTAAGTCATTTCAGAAAGTAATTCTGAGTTGTTTGTTATACTACAGTTCGATAGTTTTAGTTATACTTTTGGTAGTTCCAAACCTCAGCAATAACTCAATATACCCTGACGAAGTAGTGGTGTAGGGTATAATATTTTTATGTCATGTGACTGTCGTTTTTCATTAAGAAAAAATAAACGTGGAAAAAGTTAAATGTTTAAAATGGGAAAATATCCATTAATAAATTAATTAATTAAAATGAAAAGAAAAGTAGCAAAACAACGATTGAAAATTTAAATTAAGCTTTAGTTGAAAGACAAAGACAATCGAATAAAGAAACATTGAAAATCCATTATTGGTGTTTTTTTTTATAAATCAAATAATTTACGATGGTTTAATAAATATCTTTATGTTGCATTTACATCTGCACCCAAATCCTGAGATTTCGACTAAAATTGAGATTTCAGTGAAAATCTCATGTGAAATCCCGAGATTCTCCATACAAAAGAAATCCCGTAAATTTGCGAGATTTCTGAGAAATCTCATGAAAATTTTACAAATGTGGAGACTTTTACAGACTTTTACACTACGTTTCGCGTAATATGTAGTTTTTGCATGAAAAAGTGGCAACGATGGTCAGCAGCTGACTTAAAAAAAAGACAAAATTATGAAATAAAAAAATTAAAATAAATATAATAAATATAACTTTAGACCCAATGGAAATATACTAATGATTATAAGAAGTGTTGCGGTTCTAATTTTTGCTTCCCGCGAAACATAACTATAAAGAAAGCATTGGGAAGTGCATGTCTTTCTTCCAGAAAAATATTGCAAAATATGGCTTTCAGCTTGTCGTCCTTACAAAAAGCAAATTTAATAACATATTTAGCGTTAGATCTTTACATAAAATAATGTAAATTGTACTCCGTCAATGAATAAAATGATTTTTATACCCTACACTACTATGTGGTCAGGGTATTATAAGTTTGTGCTGATGTTTGTAACACCAAAAAATATTGGTCCTAGACCCACCTTATAGTATACCGATCGGCTCAGAATTTTTTTTATTTCGATTTAACGATGTCCGTCTGTCCGTCACTCCGTCCGTCTGTCTGTCCATGCATTCTTGTGCGCACTCTACAGGTCGCAAATATTAAGATATTTTGATGAAACTTGGTACACCGACTTATGTCGACCCAAGGACGAAGCCTATTGATTTTGTTTAAAATCGGTCCATGTTTAGACCTAGTGCCCATATAAGGGTCATACCAAAATTATATTGTTTATACGCTGCAGGTCGCAAATATTAAGATATTTTGATGAAATTTGGTACACAGACCTATGTCGGCCCAAGGACGAAGCCTATTGATTTTGGTGAACATCGGTCCATGCTTAGACCTAGTGCCCATATAGGGGTCCTACCAAAATTATATTGTTTATACGCTGCAGGTCGCAAATATTAAGATATTTTGATGAAATTTGGTACACCGACCTATAACAGCCCAAGGACGTAGCCAATTGGTGAATTTTGGTGAACATCGGTCAATGTTTAGACCTAGTGCCCATATAAGGGTCCCCCCAAAATTGGCTTGGTTACAAACTGCAGGTCGCAAATATTAAGATATTTTAATGAAATTTGGATCGCTGACTCACATTATAGAAAATTTTGACACAAGTCCCATTTTAACCCATTCGAATTTCTAATCCAAACATTAGTTGGCTTTTAACCAGACTGGTGTATGGTATTGTCGAGATTTCCATTGAAATCTTGGGATTTGAAAACAGATGTAAACGTAACTTTAATATAATGACCACTTCAGGAAATTGACATGTTATAATTATTGCATGAGAACCGTCAAATGCAAGACCAGCCATGGAAAGGGGAACATTTTTATATACTATTTTATTAAATAGTAACGGATCTCATTTTGGACAAATTTGTCCGCACCTTTAAAAAATAGGAGTTACTTATTAGCTGACGTCCATATTTGAATATATATTTTTTCGCTTTCAAAGTATTATATTTCAATGTCCTTTTTGTTCTCTTTGCTCATATGTAATAAATTTTTTATAATTTGTTAAAAGTGTGTAGAAAATATAGAAAAAAGGAAGCATTTTTTATACTCCTAGAAAGTATAAAAAATGGCATGGGTGTTACTATCTTCTTTAGCACATACATTTATAAATATGTTATGAGTGTAATGAATATTATTTAAGCATAATTACAAATATGAGCTATAAGTATGGTTTTTTCTGGTCACTTCTCTGGCTGTTTTTTGTTTTTCAAACATGGGAATGCAAATGTGAATTATGCAGCACACATGTGTTCTGGTATGTACAAACGAATCCTTGATTATGATTACCAAGAGTACTTTATATTATAATTTTAGATAAAAAGCTTTTGGAAAATTTATTTGAAAAAAATATGTAATAAAAAACCAAGGCAAATTAATATAATAATGTTAAAACAAGCAAAATAAAAATTATGTTCGGCAAAACTCCTCCATGAAATACCATACATATATAACGCATGGTTGCAATATAATCCCGAGTAGTGCTGGTAAAAATATGAGTAGTGGGTATCGAGTATCGAGTATTTGTCTTTTTTTGGGTACTCGATACTCAAAACTACTAGTCGATACTTTCAGATTTGCATTTTGGACAAACAAAATATATAAAACTGTGACTCCGCTAAAATATTTATCACAAAACTACAACTCTGTTAAAAGAAAAAATCAGAAGTAAAATATTAAAAAGTGTATGTTAAAATACTACGCAAAACGCAATGAATAGTGGTGAAAAAGTTTAAAAATATGTTTATAAATTTAAATATTGAATTAACGTAAACATTTTCAAAGAATTATACTAAAAAATTTTAAAAAATTTCAAACTGAAAAACCGTTAAAAGCATCGAGTAGTATCGAGTACCCAAATCAAAAAAAAGTAATCGAATTTACCAGCACTAATACCGAGTACAAAACTATGTTCCCTATAGCCATTCTTACATACATACTTGGTTCTTGCAACCAAATTATTTATCATGCCTTACAACTGATATGGTCGCCTATAATTATTTTATAGTTAAAAGTTTTTTTTTCGGGTACATTATTCGTCTACAATCATAGATAATCTGCACAATCATATTCCTCTCTTCGAATTACAATCATATTATTATCTGCATTGAGAGAGATCATGTTCACAATCATTGGTATAGTTTCGACGGCTATAAGATGCTAATTATGTTATTTTATGAGCGTCATCGATCAGTTAGCGCCATTTATGTTTGAGATTTTGTAAGAAAAAATTGTAAAAGAAGGAATTCGGTTTACCCAAGAAGTCTGGGCAAAATGTAGATTGTCCAGCAATCTTCAAATAACATTAAAAATTAACATTAAATTAAGTATGTGTTCACATAGAAAAAATATTGTTAAAGAGGAAGAGTTTTGTACGAAAGAAAAATTGAAAAAAAGCTCAAAATTAAAAAAAAAAAAAAAAAGGTAAAAAGTGCACGAAATGATCATAATGTGTTCCTAATGATCATTAGGTTTAGGTTTTAGGTTGAATGGGAGCCCGCCAGAACGGCGAGTTCACTCGGAGGCCATAAGGCCCATTGCGATTCCCTTAAACTCCCCCTCATCCACATGGAGAGAAATACCACGACCCGAAGAAATCTAAAACCATCCCGATCCCCTCAAAAAATTCGCAAGACCAGACAGGGAAACATCGCGTAGACTGTCCAGGTCGTCGAAGAACCTGCATCCCAGATATCTGAGTCGCCGCTCCTTCAGTCCCGGACATTCGCAAAGCAGATGATGCACTGTCTCCTCCTCCTCCTCCTACTCGTCCCCACAGCCCCTGCAGTAGTCCGCCTGGGTGTAACCCCAACGCACAGCCATTCGGCCAATCGCGCAGTGTCCCGTTAGGACTCCTACCAGCATTCCGATCGTCCGCTTGCCAAAACCAAGAAGAATCTTTGTCCTCCCCGGATCAGGCAGTGGCCATAGGGTCCGAGATATCCTACAATTGGTCAAGGTTGTCCACCTAATGATCATAATATGACCCTAAATGATCACAAAATTTTTTACATTACCAAAATATGTGTACTGAAGAAATATAATGATCATCGGATGTATTGTGAAATTGTATTTTGTAATTACACCACATGCTTACATAATTTATTTTAATTTATATGTAATTTAATTTATTTAAATGTGTAATTAGTCATTGAATAAATACAGGGTGCGCCATCTTTAATGTCGGTATGTGAATATAGAATAACTTTTAAAAAAAAACCAACCGATTTTCATATGTGTGATATTTTTATTTAATTTGGTCTTTTTCAATTTATTTGGACCACTTTTTGAATACAACATCAATGAAATGGCCGCCTCTATTGGCCACGTCACATTTGCCCTTTTCGCTACATTTTCAATAACTTTTTCCAGCATTTCGGGCGGTATATCGGCGATTTCGGCACGAATGCTTGCCTTGAGCTCGTCAATGGTCTGCGACTTGTTGGCGTACACTTTGTTTTGTAAATAACCCCTACAAAAAAAAAGACCCGAGGGGTAATATCAGGAGATCTATGTGGCCAGTCAATGTCGCCTTTTTTTGACATCACGCGTCCAGGGAAATTTCGTTGCAGAAACTGTTACCGTTCAGATCTATTTCACCTATTATCAAGTAGATATAGTGAGACAATATCCACGGATATCGTTGACTATCGACAGTTTCGCCTTCTCTGAAGAAATATGGGGTTCAGTATCAATCATTCGAGTGACTGTTTATCCGTCTTGCAAGCGACGTGGCTGGTCTTCCAGCAAAATTCTTGGAGGCAATTACGCTTTATATAAAAAAAAATGTAAATCAGTTTTCAAAATGCGCGGTAAAGTGGTTCCACTGTCGCCAAAAATGCTAAGCGCATTGACGATACGACTCATTTGGGTTCTTGGCAACACCGCATTAACCAGTTCATTGGTATGTCTTCCCACTGTCAAGTGATCAACAAAATTTGACACTAATTGTGTTGTCAAACAGTGCTTCTTGGCCACGATATTTTCGATTACAAAACGATTCCAGTCATATTCCGGGAAGAGACCTCATTTTTACACTCAAAATAATAAGTCTGTTGGCTCAACAGAAAAATTTGTTTCTCTAACAAAATTTATTTCTGTTTTTTTGCTTAAAATAAAATTTGTTGATTTTAAAACATTTTTTGTTAAATTTAACAAATCTAAATTTACCCAGTCAGAAAAATACAAACGGGAAAGCGGTGGCAAAGCACTTTAACAGGTGGTATAAGTACTGGCAAAAAGTGCTTTCCCATTCCCAAAATTATAACATCATTAGACAAAAGGACCGGCTGTTCAAAAAGCGCCGGAAAAGCACTGGAGGAACAAAATTTTTAAACGTTGGCAAAACGCTGGCAAAACCAATAAATAGGTGGTCTGGAAACATATTTTACAAAATAAAATTAAAAAAAAGTTCATATGTATTTTTTTTGGTCCTGCCGTGATTTGAACCCAGGCCGTCAGATTGGCAGACGATTGCTCTACCCACTGAGCTAACGAGACATATAATATTTAATGGCTAAACACATAAATGAGTGATAATAGCTGGACAACTACTGGCTGTGCCAAAATGCTAGTACTGGCAAACAATTTTTAGTAACTAGTATGCCAGTGTTTGGAGGGCAAAAAAAAGTTGGTCTTGAAGGAGCTTTCCCACAAACAAAAAAATTGATTTTATAAAACAAAAAAAATTTTAAATTAAAAAAAATCCAAAAAAATTTTTTTGCTTGCAACCGGATTTGAACTCGGAACCTTCCGACTACAAACATTTTTTAACGAAGCGTCAGCATTTTTATAAAATCATTGGTTTTCCAGTGAATTGATTTTTGTACGCCTGATAGCATTGGCTAGGTAGCACTGGATAACCACTGGTTGCAAACCTTGGCATATCACTCTAAGCCAATTCTTTGCCAGTGTTTTTTTTATAAACCACCGAAATTTTTGTAAAAAAAATACTGGTAAAACGCTTTTCGCAAACGCTGGCAAAGCGTCCCAAATGAGTGTTCTGCCAGTCATTTATTTTTAATACCGTGGTTACCCAGTGGTATGCCAGTGCTTGATTTTTTGTACCACTGGCGATTTCTGACTGGGTAATTAAAAAATTAGTAAAACTACAGCTTTATCTCCGGGAGCAGTCAATTTCATCTAAGGGCATGTAAGGGACTCCGAAGGATCCCACATTTTGTCCGTTTTGATCTATCTCGCTTAGTTTTCGAGATATGGGATATTTTATAAAGTGGAAAATTTTAATTAAAAATTTCAGAGGGTGGAAGGCCCCAACAAGATCCATTTTTGGATAGAGATAACTTTTTCACGGGGGCATTATACGGTTAGGGGTAGTCGAAATTTTCGTCAATTTTGCGCTATATCTCTTAGTTCTCGAGATACGGGCCATTTAAAAAAATCGGGAGGGAAAGAAATAGCGCCATCTTTAAAACTTTGGATACATTGGTGGCGCCATCTATCGGGTAATAACAGAAACATGAAAATATTATATTTTAACAATAAATTTTGTAAAATTTAAGGAATGGGTTCTTAAAAATTAGTTATAAATATAAATATAGTTTTGAAAATTAACACTCAAAACTGTTTTTAGTACTGTGCTAAATAAAGATAACTAAAATATTTGTTTAAATCAAAGTTTCAACTAAAAATTAGTTAAAAATTAGTCAAATCGATTTGAAACCCATTTGACAAATTTTTCTACTGACATATTATTTTAAGTGTATTACATGAGCGGAAAAATAGTGCAATAAATATAGTGCAAAATTGACGAAAAATAAAATTCAATGTCGGATCCAAGATGGCGGAATTTTTTTTTGAAATTTGTATTAAGATTTTCATTTGAAATTCGTAATAAGAATTTGAAGATAGAAATTGAAAATAGCAAATCTAACTTCGGATTCTTATTGACCCAAAAATCTGGAAATGATTCAGAGTCGATTGGTACGTATACTATAAAGTGGGTCTGAGTTCGCTAACTTTTGCAGCTACAAACATTAGCATTAACTTATTCTACCCTCTCTACGTAGTGTATAAAAATATATATAAAAGAATGAGTTATGTTAACCAACATGGAAATTTATTTTATTATATTATAAATATATATAAAATCAAATTATTCATTTGGTTTTTCAATTAATTTGTGGTTTTAGGATTTAGTATAACAAACCCCCATAACCATAATTAAATAAAAACACAGAGAATTATTACAATAATTTAAAAGAGAAACCTTAGAACATTTATCCATATTTTGTTTGACTCAAATTCATATAATTTTTGGTTTTATTTGTAATACGTATTTGTAAACCCAATTTTGTTGTAATCACTTGCAATTCAATTCGTTACACAAATTTCAACTAATTTCCATTTCAATTAACTTTTAAAATGTAATTTAAAACATTAACAAAATGGAGTAATTTTTTGTGTATAGAAAAACCAACAAAAAAGAAAAAACCATATAAAACTGGACTGAATGTTATCAAAACAGTGGTAAAGTATAAAAGAAATTGGTTGTTATAAATTTTATTTAAAAATTGGGAAAATTGTTAATATTTAAAGGATATTGGAATTGAAATAAAATAATTTTATGGTGCATATACACATAGAAAAAAAAAACATTTAAATCGATTAACATATCATATTTGATTTAAAGTGTTGGTTTTTTACAAAAAATTTTCAATTTGGTATGAATCTTATTAAAATAAATATGATTATAGTTAGTTACATTATATATTTTGTTGCTTCGCAGTTTTCAAATAAGTCGAAACATATTTAAACTAAGAAAAATCTGTCTTACAAGGAAGGTACACACAGATTTTTGGCAAAATTTGGGTATGTAATAGAGGAGAGAAAATTAATGAACATGTATAAGAAAAGTTGTGGCTTTCACTCTCAAAAATAGTAATTTAGTTATTTCTCGTTCTCATTTACATTTATTTATAAATTTTACTTGCTTCCGACTTTTGATCTTAATTTGGTTTGAATATATAAAAATCACTGTGCTATGGCCCTTATCGTCAAAAACATCAACAGTAGCAACAATTTAACATGCTACATCCAAAGCTAATAAAATATATGAAAATGTTTAATAACAACAGGTTACTTACTACCACTGCAAAAAAATCTTCAAATAAAAGGAACATCTAAATCCACACAACCCACAGACATAGATAGGTGATCACGACAATGTTCTTGTTGTTGAACAAGAAAATAATGATGGTAGTAGTAATATACATTATTTTAAAACTACCAAAAACTCTACTGTCTCATTCTCAACATCGTCATCATCATCACCATCAGTAGTGGGTCGTAACAACTACATACAACGGACAATGGTATAAACGAATCATTCACTTGGTTGATTTTACTGTTACAATCACTCCTTATACTCAATTCACTTTGGTTTTGACTGTGTAATACACAGAGTTCTTGGTATGTGTAGGAGTTTGCATTTTACCTATGTACTTGTGCAAAAGTACCTTAAACATTTCCAAATTTAATATTACTATGTACGAATAGCTTTGAGGCACTTTTTTAACTCTTGTTCTTTACTCAACAGTCATTAAGTCAAATTCAGATTTAAAATTTTCACTACATCATCATTGCAACCTTCTTTTTTTGTTTTTGTTAACTTTTTAGGTGTATGAGTAGTATTTGCAAATACAGTGGCAAACAAAATTATTCATAGAATATTTTAAATAAGGATTTTAAAGAAAAAATATATAACAAATTAAGCATACCTTGTCAACTGAATTATTAGCTCACAGTTCAAGTAAAATTTTCTTATTGATTATGCCGCTGAACGTGGCTTATTCCTATATACTCTTCACTTTTCTTGAGCACAAATCATTGCAATATATTTATTACAAAAATTTCAATATTCATTTTGGCGCCAAACTTGGGACCCTTTTACTCTTAACTATTTGGATAAACTTTACCCAAACTAGCCCACAAGCGTTGCCGTACTTAAATTGAGTGTAAATTGTTGTTGCTTAGATAATTTCGGTTACCGCGGTAACTTACGGGAACACACATATTATGTTATTACAGCTCCAATGTCGATTCCAAATAATGGCGCCCAATCTAAGGGCTTAAGAAGACTTGAACCAAAAGACATTTAGATAAATTTTTTTTAACTAATTCGAAATTTTCTAATTTTTTAAATCAAAAGCTCAATCTAATACCACTATAAAAGCCATATTTCAAAAACGATTATGTAAACTATAAAATCAATATTTTTACAAATGCGCATATAATTTCGACATTAACTGTACAGATTTGTTTTTGAACTATACAAATATGTTGTAGTATTTAGTGCAAATAGTGTAGTAGTAGTCATTTTATTTGTTTATTCTCTTTTTTTTGCAAATGGTTATTGTTTTTGGTTTTCTCTTTGGTTTTGTAAAGTACTGGATTCATAGCCAGGTTGTGAGGGTGTATAATTGGTTTGGTTTGTACTGTATAAAACGGTTCGTTTATCAGTAATCAAAATTTAAATTATTTCAATTAGTCGAAAAATATTACCTAGTTGCTAAATTATGTTTGAGAGGAATTTTCAAAAGAGATAACTCGAGAAAAAGCCAGCAGATGCTTGTAGAAATGATTTGAATATTAACACAAACTTAAGGAAGAGCTCTGATTAAACCTCTTTAACGTAATTGTATTTATCCGTCCGACTGTAAGAAATGTTTTTTGTAATAAAAAGGACATCAAGTTGTTTCCTCGAATTTCTTTCTCGCAAAATATTTATTCGGCTACAGTTGTTATGTTTTGTTTGCTGAACTTGTTTTCTCTAAATTTTTTCTACTGGGAATGAAAGCAGGTCCTATTTAAAAAGTTCCAATAGGATGTGCTTATTTCAAGTTCTTTACAACTTCTAAAAATAAAATATGTGGAAACTTTATAATCTTTTAACTAACATTTAATTTTTAA